>CM067533.1:1345000-1350000 GCA_034509925.1 Hirudinaria manillensis | reverse complement strand
GATGGATCGATCCTTAGCGATATTTTCTGGAGATTCGTTGCTTTAAAATAAACACTCCAATCTTGATGAAATGAAATCATCATCAGATCCTTAATACAAGCGATTGTAACTCCTATTCTAGCGAGCCTTGGGCTAGAATTGTGACCCTGATCTTGGGTACCCAAAGTGTTGAATCTATTATGCATTAGCAAGATATTAATATCAAAAAAAGGACATTTATACGATAAATGAACGTGGCTAATTGTTCTTATTATTGTCTAATTGTTATTATTATTATTATTATTAACATTAAATTCAATTAAAATTATTAAAGTTTTATGCAATTAGTTACGGATTTAATTGAATTTGTCGGGCGGCTACTAAGATTAAAAATAAATCTAAACATTAATGTATAATTGCTTGGATTGCGTAATTATTACGTAATCCAAACTGTAATAAATTTACTTACCTTTCCACTTTGGCTGGCTGCATATCCTGCCAAGTAGCGAAAGTTTACGTCAGAATACGACCGATATTTCAACGAATTTTTCATAATTTCGAGATAAAAGATAAAAATATCTTCAGAATCCACCACAAAAAAAAAAACAACGTTCAAAACATATTTATAAGGTCTCACGAGTGTGAGAGCCCACTGGTTGATAGAGATGACTGAAAGTTGTTTTTGTCAACAACAGTGGGCTGGCTATAACCGGCTACTTAATATGCATGATGGGAGGAGCCTTAGTAGATGTTATAATAAAGTAATAAAGTTATAATAAATGTTGTTAATTCTTGTATTATATATAATTTAATAAATTTTTGTTAAACCTATTTATTTCTGTTTTTCCATTTCCTAGCATTAGTTCAATGTGATTCATTCATTCATTCATTCACGATTTTCATATTTTGCAAACATGGATTATGTTTCAATCGCACCATCTTGGCTCAAATCAGGGTTATATCAAATTCTTTAGAATAAAATGCACTATCAATAGATTTCTTTTTCTTTACAATCTTAAATAATAATTTATAAGTAAATAAAATGGTCAAATAATTAAATTAAGTCACAAACAGAGGCTTTTTAACCCTAACCTTTAACCCTCCTCGTGACCCTAGGAAATCATTTTGTTTACAAAACGTGGCTCTTCCCTCCTTATAGTTTCTCCCTCATGAATATTAAGCATTCTGAACGAGACCATGGCCTTCCAATAGATCCTATTTGAAGCGCAAAAGCAACAGGAAGTCGAGAGAAATTCCTGGAAAGGCTGACCATTCGTATGAAGTGTTAAAGTACGATCAGAGGTCAAACATCTTTGGTCAACAGCTGTCCTTATGGTTGAAGATTGAATGATTCTCCTTGAAGATTGTAGAGATATTTCGGTCATCATCTGTTCGTGTGGCTGGAGATTGTAGAGATATTTCGGTAGTTCGAGATTGCTACAGATTGCTATTATTGTATTTACCTTTGAAATACAAACTAAAGTTTCAGAATGTTCAGTATTAAAATATTATTACCCGTTAGGCTAATGTTTCTTAATATAATTCAAATGAAAAGCTTTGTATCAATAGAAACAAAAATGCTCACCTCTTTTTAATGAGATAATTAAACAAAAATATTTTTAATTAATATAATACAAAGAGAAATATATTTAATTTTAACATTAAATTAACCAATGAATAAATTAGCTTTGCAGCTCGTGGCCTGATGTGGTAACTCTGTCTTTGCTGTCCGGCGTTCGCTATTGTTTTCTGTCCTCTTCGTAACAATAAAAGGTTCTCGTTTTTCTAGTTTTTGACAGCTTCTAATTCTGTAAAATGTCGCCATTTTATGTTTGCAAAACTTTATTTGAGTGAATCTCGTACTTTGTCGCTTTTCGTTTGTTTTGCAATCGAATTCAATTCTCGATCAAAAGTGCGCATCAAATCGAACTTGACGTCTGCGAATGTAACTTAGAAAAGATTCTAGATTACAATCTAAATCTTAATATCCGCCTGAAAATCTTTTAGTTTTGCATTTTTTCCAACTGAAAGTTATACTTAACTGGACAAAGAAGTGTAGCGGTTTTTCGAGCCCTACTTTATAACAAAGGCAAACTGTTGCCCTTGTAATAATATTCTCCAAATAAATTTATCTGCTGCAGTTACTTGTCACGAAAGTTGTATAACAGATTGTATTAAAGTGTATTGACATCGTCATTATGGGCATCACATACATCTTATCACGTAACTAATAGTTAAACATAACTACAAACATATCGTTTTCAAATCAGCAACATGAGCCACGTAAAGTCCGGGTCTGAAAACGGGGCCAAAGAGCCCGAGCAGCAACACAAAGTCATTCCCATCCGAAGAGTCCCCTTCACCGACCACAGTCAACTTCCCCCGGACTACAGCGCCACGCCAGGGGGGACCCTCTTCTCCACTACGCCTGGAGGTTGGGAAAACTCGGAAATGTGTTGTTGGCCGATGCCTTGCATCAGTCGTTTTGTTTTAGTGATAAATTATTATTATACCAATTACTAATACATTACTACATCAATTATTAATCAATTGCTATATCAAAGTTACTATACCAAATACTAATCACAGTCACTATATAGGAATATAGGTAAGGATAATAACATAAATTTTGGACAATTAAAATTTATTATATGTTCTGATTTCAAAAGACTTTGTAGCAGTGGTTTTGTAAATCAAAGATAGGTATGTATCAGTGTGCCTTATAATATCAATAAGGAGGTTATACGAAAGTATCTTGTATCGTATTGTATTGGTTGTTGTGTTGATGTTGTGTTGCAAGAGCTTGGATGTTTATTGTATGATGTTGTGTTGGACATACTGGAGGTTCAAAGTTGAATGATGATTGAATGTTGTTGTTGCATGTAGTTGTGGTTATAATGTTGTTGCTGTTGTTGTTGTTGTTGCTGGTGATGCTGTTGGCAAGTGATTTCAATGCTGTTGTTGGCATTGGTTCCCAGTCTCTCAAGATCTGAATTGATGCTTCATAAACCTTTTTTAAGATATTTTTGTGAGTCCATCATCAACAAAAAAATGTCTGCTTGGATACAAAAGAGTCATCATCACAGGAATTGTATTACTATTAAACTGTCTATTAAATGTAATAATTAATTAATTAATCAATTAGTAATAATTAATTAATTATTTATTTAATTAGTCTTAATTTTTTAATTAACTTCATTTTACTTCCTTATCCACATTAGCAGGTGAAAGTGGTTTGTTGTTGTTGTTGTGGCTCATTGACTCACGAGTTCTTTAGGGAAGCAGAGTCATGCTTGACATTGTCACGGCAGATCAAAACATTTGTGAATGATTAATATTGATTTGTGTTATTATTGATGATAAAACCATTAAAATAGTTTTAAATATTTTAAATATTTATTTTCAATTGTTTGCACCTCAACCTTTTCTGATGTTGTTGAAGACAACTAATTATAAACTATGATTGTGGACGTCATTGTTTGCAAGTTATAAAGTCTGGTCTTTCATGGATTTATCAGTGAATGTGGGTAGTTTTAAAAATAAATATATTTATTTTACTTTACACTTGTATATATCTATATTTTTATTTTTTTAAGATAAACATAATCATTTTAAGTATTTTTTTTTTATTTTTTAAAAACGAAAACAATCATTTTTCCACCAAATTCATCGGAGATAAGGGAGCTCGCAGATTAGTTTTGTCAGTTAGGACGGTTGCCACGGAAACGACCCTCGAATTTTGCTTCGCAGGGACTCGGATCGTCTACGATCGAAACTTCCTGATGCAGTGCCGGAACTCCCCGCTGGCCCGGACGCCCCCTGCCAATCTCCCCGACATCCCCGGGGTCACGAGGCCCCTCAAGCAGCAGAACGGAGAGAATGGCCAGGGAGACGCAGGAGGAAAACCGGGTTAGGATTCATTGGGGTTAACCCACTCGTTTGTCAGTCCATCCATCAGTCATCTATCCATCCGTCCATCTGTCTATCCATCCACCCTTGCCCCACCTGCCCATTCATCCATCCAGTTAGGATGATTTCGTTGTTAGGTGGACTTGTGGCTCGGGGGTCTTTGCCCTGCGTTGTTGTTGTTGTAGTTGTTTGGTTGCTGTAGGTTGAAACGATTTGGTTTTAGAAAGTGAAATTGTAAATATAATAACGCGATGTAAAACTGTTTGTTTTGTTTGTATTGTTTGGATTGATGATAATAACTATGACGAGGCAAAGCCATTTTGTGATAAAGAAACTAACTGTGATAGAAACACTTTTAAAGCTGGGGAAAGCCATTATTGTTAAGTGTTATTAAATAGCAATAATAAGTTAACCATATTATTGTACACTAATATAATAATAATACTATTATTATTATTGTGTAGTTATTAAAGTAATTATTGCTATTATCACAAAAATTGTATTAAACGTGAGATTTCCGATCATAGCTATGGTCGGCATGTTTTTGATTGAGGCTTCACAATCCGAGTTAATGTGAAATAATAATCATTAATTAATTAAAAATTAATTATTCTTAGCAGAGAGGCATCTCGATGACCCGCAGTTCGACATGGACATCTAAGAGGGGGAGGGGCTTCCGTCGTCGCCCCCGGCAACCGCAAATGTTAACGAAGACGACATATTTCTATCGAGTTTCATGAAAATTTTTCATTACTTTTTATTTTTATTTTGTTTTATTTTTTTATTTTGTTTTTATTTTATTTTTATTTTATTTTTCCTGTCCTTGGATGTCACGTCCCTAAAATGGCATCCACTGCTGCAATGTTTTTGTTTTTGTTTTTCTTGTGCATCCTGGTATTTTGTACTCGGGGGTCATGAAGTTCAAGTTGACCCGCTTTTAAACCGAGGGATTTTATTGTAAATCAACAACGAAACGTCAGTCAGTTGTTATCAGCTGTTGTTGTTGACGATGATGATGATGACGATGATGATGATATCAGCTGTCGTTGATGATGATGATGATATCAGCTGCTGTTGATGATGATAATGATGATGTTGATCACAATTTGTTC
>CM067533.1:1302500-1332500 GCA_034509925.1 Hirudinaria manillensis | reverse complement strand
TTAATTTTAAACTTTATTTACTTTATAATTAAATTTATTTTTATTCCAAATATTTTCCAAAACTGAATTTTGCAATTCAAAAACTATTTCCAATGTATTAAAACTACATTTAATTCACAAGTCAGCACTTGGAAATAAAGATTATTTAACAATAAAAACATTAAAAATAATTATATAATAAAAATAAAAACATATTATTATTGATATTAATTCAAAAAATAAATAAAATCATTTTAGCGAACGTGGAAAACAAACCCAGTGACCCATAAAACACACGGAACAAACTAATAATACTCAGAGATACTCAGAGATACTAAGAGATACTCAGAGATACAAAGAGGTGGACAAACACAAAGATACTTAAACATACTCCGGAAAAAAATGCTAATAATAATAATAGCCCATTGGAGAGCTTTAGCGATGACATGCGCACATCGACACACACACACACACACACACACACACACACACAACCAAACATACAACCACACGTTGACACAAATAATGACGAACAAGTTGAAGAAATATTGAAAAATTTGGAAAGCAATAATTAATTATTACAATACTATTATATAATAATAATAATAATAATAATAATAATAATAATAATAAAAATAATAATAAAAATAATAATAATAAAAATAATAATAATAACAATAATATTAATATTAAAAATATTCACTCCAGCAATAAATTATAATAAATTATGTTAATTAGGTCAACAATTGAAGACAGGGTTGAAGAGTAAACGATGAAAAAAATAAATCTTGGTTCTTTGGTCGCTGAGAAGTTTGGAAAGCATTTGGAACAAAAAATAAAATATTTATTATTAAATACTTTACAAAACAAACAAATAATAGATAATAAATAATAATAATAACAATAATAATAATAATAATAATAATAATAATAATAATAATAGTAATAATAGTAGTAATAATAGTAGTAATAATAATAATAATAATAATAATAACAATATAATTTAAATGCAGTAATTATAATAATTTAATCTAGATTAATTATCAATTAACAAGCTCTCTATCAAAATAAATGCATGGATAAATCGATCCGACAACGTTGGGCATCTCCGATTGGTCCGTTCGAACGTAACGGTTTGTGACGTCATCGTCCTCACGACCAATGAAATCTTCTGCCCACTAGTTTGAAAAAGCGCTCGTTGTGAGGCCTGTAGAAGTTGCCAAGGAGTCTGATGACGTCACCGTCGACCTTTGGATGAACTCTGCCCTTGCCCTCGTTCAGGCAGTGCAGGCGACCTTTGACCTTTGACCCTGCACCGACCGGGGAGGAGGGGGTGGCAGTGTTGGATGAGGATTTGCTCTTCTTTTGTTGTTGTTGCTGTTGTTGTTGTTGTTGATTGCGAGGTTGGAGTTTGTTGGGTCGTTGAGTGCGATTGTTATGGAGATACTGTTGCTGTTGCAGTTGTTGTTGTTGATGATGACCTTGCTCCGTCATTGGCTCCTCTTCTTTCTCCTCCTCTCCGTCGTTGGAGGCCGGAAGCGATTCCTGGTTCTGCTTGCGGCCCTTCCGATTGCCACGTGACCTCTCCAGGTCACCTGCTTGCCGATGACGACGACGATGATGATGACGATGATGAGGACGATGAAGATGATGACGATGACCTTGATCCCTTTTCTTCCTTCCGTAGGTCGACGATGGTAATGATGATGATTTATCTTCGTGAGCAGCCGATGAAGCCTGTGGTGGTTGTGCCAGGGGAGCGACCATCTGATTTGGAAAGTACATGGATACGTTCGGCAAGGAAAGGATGTGGAAAGCGTTGCCATACGAAACTGGCTTTCCATCAGGATTGACTGTGGATTCTTGATGATGATAATGATGATGATCGTGGTCATAGTCATGATCATCATGATGATGAGTTAGAGGAGGACCCGAGCTAATGATAGTAGCAGCGGTGGCGGTGGGACTTTCCGATTCGTCTTTTCCTGTTTCGTTTTCCACGAAGTTGTAGTCATTATTATCGTCGTCGCCCTCATCACCATCCTCGTCCTCGTCTCCGTCGGCGCTCAGATCATCGCATCGGCTTCCTCCCGGCGACAGTTTCTTGAAGCAGTCGCTGTCGCCGGAGAGTCGTCGCTTGACGCTCCTGAAGCAGGGGAAGCCCCTGGAAGCGTTGGGGACAAAGTGACCAGGAGTGAAGAAGGGTTGGAGACCGAGGAACGATTCTAGTTTCGAGACTTCCTCGTACGGATTTGCCACCAAGTTCTCTCCGTCTATGATGGCTATTTGCTCCAGAGGAAAGTATCTGCGAGTGAGTGAGTGAGTGAGTGAGTGAGTGAGTGAGTGAGTGAGTGAGTGAGTGAGTGAGTGAGTGAGTGAGTGAGTGAGTGAGTGAGTGAGTGAGTGAGTGAGTGAGTGAGTGAGTGAGTGAGTGAGTGAGTGAGTGAGTGAGTGAGTGAGTGAGTGAGTGAGTGAGTGAGTGAGTGAGTGAGTGAGTGAGTGAGTGAGTGAGTGAGTGAGTGAGTGAGTGAGTGAGTGAGTGAGTGAGTGAGTGAGTGAGTGAGTGAGTGAGTGAGTGAGTGAGTGAGTGAGTGAGTGAGTGAGTGAGTGAGTGAGTGATCGAATCACTCACTTCAGCCATCTTTGTAGATACTTTGCATACAATCCCTGTTGAACAGACTCCCTGGATCCGTCGACAACCATGTTCTTCTTGTTGGGAAAATTCCTGACGACTGTCACCTCGAACTTAGACATGTTCGGTTTCCTCGAATGTCTCTGAATTTACAATCAGAAGTCAATTAGTACATTTTCCTTAACAACTACTGAGTTTATGATTTTTTCTCTTTATAGAATTTTGAAATTAACTCGTAACAACCAAACCAATCTTTCCGTCTCTTGAACAACATAAACCTGACCCCGGCCCTGACCTCCCACGGGATCACGGGGTCATGGAATGCACTATCAACAGTCACAACAACATTTGAACGCCAGGCGACAACGAAAACCCGCCACGGTCTTCAGAGGCAGACGAATGCAACGCATTAGATACAAAACATTCAGTTGTCATGGAAACAACTTATAAAATACTTGGGAATACAAAGGTGATGACGATGACGATGATGATGACGATTATGATGATGATTGTGGTTGATATTCTCACAGTCTGCAAAACATCACAGAATCAAAGGCCGGTTGTGACATTCCGTGTCACAAAAAGTCTCAAACTTTTACACCAAGAGTCAAAAATCGCAAAAAAAAAAACAATCCAAATTCGTTGTTGAAATAGTTTTTATGTGATTTTAATGTATATTTATATTATATTATCCTTAATAATTACCTTCTAATATATTTTCAATTTATTATTATTATTATTATTATTATTATTATTATTATTATTATTATCTAATATTACCACAAATTACTTATTCATCCATCCATCCATCCATCCATCCATCCATCCATCCATCCATCCATCCATCCATCCATCCATCCATCCATCCATCCATCCATCCATCCATCCATCCATCCATCCATCCATCCATCCATCCATCCATCCATCCATCCATCCATCCATCCATCCATCCATCCATCCATCCATCCATCCATCCATCCATCCATCCATCCATCCATCCATCCATCCATCCATCCATCCATCCATCCATCCATCCATCCATCCATCCATCCATCCATCCATCCATCCATCCATCCATCCATCCATCCATCCATCCATCCATCCATCCATCCATCCATCCATCCATCCATCCATCCATCCATCCATCCATCCATCCATCCATCCATCCATCCATCCATCCAACCTGTGCATAGTGCGATATGAGTCTGTCAACTGGATTCCTGACAACGACCAGCAACTTGGTCTTGTTGTTCATGGATCGAATCCTGATTGGCGCCATTTTGTTGATGAAGTAGGCAGGCGTCTTTTCAATCGTCAGGTGCTCTCCAGACGATGGAGGCATTTTACTCCTTTAATTAATCAATTGGTTAATTAATTACTATTATTATTTTATTATTATTATCAATACTATTGTTATTATTATTATTATTATTGTTGTTGTTATTATTTTTATTATTATTATTATTATTATTATTATTATTTTTATTATTATTATTATTATTATTATTATTTAGTAGTAGTTATTATAATAATCATTCATCCATCCATCATCGTCGTCGACGTCAACAGTATTATCGCTGTCAACAATTCAAAAGTATTTTCTAGAATTATCAGAGGAAATAATAATTTGTTGCTAATAATAATAATAATAATAATAATAATAATAATAAATATAATAATAATATTATTAATAATAAACTATCGTAAATTTTTAGAATAATCTTGAACAACATTAATATTATTTTAGCCAAATTCATTGGAATAAAATTATTCTCTTTGAATAACAAACTTGATAAAAATTATTATATTATATTATATTATATTATATTATATTATATTATATTATATTATATTATATTATATTATATTATATTATATTATATTATATTATATTATATTATATTATATTATATTATATTATATTATATTATTGCTGTTGGATAACAATGAGGAAACACAATCGCCTTATGAGAGTTGACAATAAAATGACCTCAAATGACCCCGGGCTCGGATCACGCCATCCTTTTCAGATATCATTTCAATCGCTATTTATAGGTTATCATCACCATCATCATCATCATCATCGTCGTCATCATCACCATCGTCGTCGTCGTCGTCATCATCATCATCATCATCATCATCATCGTCGTCATCATCACCATCGTCGTCGTCGTCATCATCATCATCATCATCATCAGCAGTAACACTTTAATATTCTGGCCATATTCTTCATATAATTCTAGAACAAAGAATTAGTGTGGCGCTGATGACGAGGATGATGATGACGATTACAGTAACAATGATGATGATGATCACGATTACAGTAGTAATGATGATGATGATGATGATGACGATGACGACGATGATGATGATGATGACGGTGATGATGTTGATGTTGACGGCTACTTCACGGAGACTTCCGACGAACAATGTCGATTGATGACTCTCGATAATGTTTTCATAATCAACTCTCCATTACGACCTCTGACCTTTCAATCAATCAACGAATCAACACCAATCATCGGGTCAATCCATCAGCCGTTTCAATCTGTCAGACTTTTATAATCTCCATTCTTTAATCTTCGTCCTCATCATCGTCATCATCATCACTATCATCATCGTCGTCGTCATCATCAATGTCATCGAAATATCGTCATCATGGCCACGGTCATTAGAGATCTTTTCCACGTCACTAGATGGCAGTTTCCCTTCTAATCCTCTCTGGCACGCATGCTGGTCACAACATTCCAATCCTGAAAAACTGCCATCCGTCCATCCATCCATCCGCCCGTCCGTCTGTCCGTCCATCCATCCACCCGTCAGTCTGTCTGTCCGTCCATGCATCCATCCATACATCCGTCCGTCCACACGTCCAAGCATAATATGTATAGATTCATTCATTCCATCAAGTCCATCCGTCCATCCGTCACGAGTTTGATCGGCTGATAACCTGAATAACACAAACATTGATAAGGTGTTTCTCAAAAAGCAAATCACGTCAAGATAATCAGAAATGGCTGTTGGTGCAGTCACTCGTTGGTTATAGGTTATGATGATGATGATGAACACATTGACCACTGTGGCGACGATGATGATGATGATGATGATGATGATGATGATGATGATGATGATGATGATGATGATGATGATGATGATGATGATGATGATGATGATGATGATGATGATGATGATGATGATGATGATGATGATGATGATGATGATGATGATGATGATGATGATGATGATGATGATGATGATGATGATGATGATGATGATGATGATGATGATGATGATGATGATGATGATGATGATGATGATGATGATGATGATGATGATGATGATGATGATGATGATGATGATGATGATGATGATGATGATGACGATGACTGTGATGATGATGATGATGATGATGATGACGATGACTGTGATGATGATGATGATGATGATGATGATGATGATGATGATGATGATGATGATGATGACTGTGATGATGATGACGATGACTGTGATGATGATGATGATGATGATGATGATGATGATGATGATGATGATGATGATGATGATGATGATGATGATGATGATGATGATGATGATGATGATGATGATGATGATGATGATGATGATGATGATGATGATGATGATGATGATGATGATGATGATGATGATGATGATGATGATGATGATGAGATGATGATGATGATGATGATGATGATGATGATGATGATGATGATGATGATGATGATGATGATGATGATGATGATGATGATGATGATGATGATGATGATGATGATGATGATGATGATGATGATGATGATGATGATGATGATGATGATGATGATGATGATGATGATGATGATGATGATGATGATGATGATGATGATGATGATGATGATGATGATGATGATGATGATGATGATGATGATGATGATGATGATGATGATGATGATGATGATGATGATGATGATGATGATGATGATGATGATGATGATGATGATGATGATGATGATGATGATGATGATGATGATGATGATGAGATGATGATGATGATGATGATGATGATGATGATGATGATGATTATGATGGTGGTGATGACGATGATGATGATGATGATGATGGAGGTGACGATGATGATGATGATGATGATGGAGGTGACGATGATGATGATGATGATGATGATGATGATGGAGGTGATGATGATGATGATGATGATGATGATGGAGGTTGTGGCGATGAGAGCATTGGACTCCATTTCCTGCTCCATCCATCATCATCGACGTCATCGTTCGCACCGCTCGAGAATATCCGACAAAGTCCGACTGTGAATTCCGATGACTTACGAAAATATTATTATTGCCATATTTGTTGTACTTTTTGTTTTCATTATTATTATTATTATATGGTAATGAATCTATTTAATCTTATTATTATTATTATTATTATTATTATTATAAAACAATTTTATTTTAGTATTTAATTTTTATCATTATATTCAAAACATGATCATTGTAACATATTATTAACCATATGATACACAACACATAATAACAATTATTATTATTACTATTTTATTATAATTTCTTATTATAATTGTAATTATTGTTATTATTATTGTTATTATGTTCTTATTATAATAATAATTATTATTATTATTCTTATTATTATTTTCATAACAAAGCTTCTATCACGACCTTTATCAATTCCTATATATTCCATCAACAGTCACCACAGAACCATTGCAGAGAGTTCACGGTGTTGATAATGATTTATTTTTATTTTTTTATGTTTTATTATATCTATAGTTACTATAAATATTATTATTTTTATTAATATTATTGTTATTAATAATAAATAATTATGAAATAAGTAATTATTTTTTAAAAACTGAAATTACAAAAAATTGTTATTATTATTATTATTATTATTATTATTATTATTACCACAAGAAATACTACTAGCGATACTACTCCCATAGTTCTTGTAAGGTAGCAGTAAATTTATCGGATGAGGATGACGACTACGAAGATGCTGATAAAAAGATCAATAGGATGTTTGATTTAACCTTATAATAAATCGTTCAATAAGTCGCGACATAATATTTTTATAATTATCATTGTTTAAATTTATTATTGTCTTTAATATTATTCTTTATTATTATTAAAATCATTATTAATGTTATTATTAATATTATTATTAATATTATTAATATTATTATTATTATTATTATTATTATTATTATTATTATTATTATTATAGTCATAATATCTTCATTAGATGCTCTTAAATCCTACCCTGCATAATTTCACTTAAGGCAAAGGTCACTGAGGTCATTCTGTTGTCGCTTCTTAGTTGGGGATTAAGTTTCGTCACCGTTGCCTTGACAACCACAAGACCTATTATTATCGACATCCGATATTATTATCACTATAATAATAATAAAAATAATAATTATTATTATTATTATTGCATACTGATAATTATTATTATTATTATTATTACATACTGACTTAAGTGATCTTGTTATTATTATTATTATTATTATTATTATTATTATTTTTATTATTATTATTATTATTATTATTACATACTGACTTAAGTGATATTATTATTATTATTAGCTCCATCATCAGTGTTATTATTATTGTTATTATTATTAGTAGTATTAGTATTAGTACTAGTATTATTATTGTTGTTGTTGTTGTTATTGTTATTACATACTGACTTAAATGATATTATTAATGTTGTAATTATTTTTATTATTTTTTAAATTAAGATAAATCAAGGGCAACAGTTGCTGTTGTTGTTGTTGTATTTACTTGTTGCTATGACGTCACCAAGCAAAAAAAAAATAAATCGCGTGAGGGATAATGATGGCTCTTAGTTCAAGGTCATCTTATCGATGACGTCGACGATAACGACGATGATGATAATGATGGTGTTGATGACGTAGGTCACGTCAACGATGACGATGACGACGACGAGGACGATGATGACCTAGATAAAGCCGACCAATCAAGTGGGTCGTTCACTTCCTCCGTGACCAATTCGCCACCCAATCGCACCGCCGGAGGTCACGTGCTCAATGAACCGTGAAATGTCAACGCGACCACCCACGAGGTAGGTAGAACACGTGACCTTCCCGAGATCATTGAAATGAGGAAGGGACGGGAAAAGAGATTGTGATTGTGTGTGTGTGTGTGTGTGTGAGTGTGTGTGTGTGTGTGTGTGTGTGTGTGTGTGTGTGTGTGTGTGCGTTTGTTGTCATTTGCGAGGTCCTCATGAATGATAATTATCGACCCCGTACTGTTGGTGCTGTTGTTGGCATCACTGTTGTTGCGCCTGTATGATGGTGATGATGATGACGATGGTGATGACGACGACGATGATAATGATGATGATGGTGAGGGCGTTTGATGCTGTTTGATGTGACGTGACGGCAGGATCTACAGGTCGTAACGTTAAATTGTTGTTGTTGTTGATGTTGTTGTTGTTGTTTCAGAGGTCATATTCTACATTTGGTAATGTAATTTTAAATATAATATTTATTTATTAACTTACTATTTACTCAAATTCAATAAATGTTAATAGAAAAAAAAATTTGATAAGCCCATTCAGTGCATTATTATAATAATGATAATAATACTAATAATAATTACAATAACGATAATAATTATTATTATTATATAGTAATAATAATAACAATAATAATAATGACAATAACAATAAAATAACGTCTTTGTGAAGGAAGAAGATTCCATCACGTGACGAGATCGTCGCCATGACGACCATTTTGTGGGTTGTTAACTGTCAGTTCTCGTTGTTCTTTACGCCGTTGGAGTGCAGTGACGATGATGATGATGATGATGATGGTGGTGGTGATGATGATGACGACGACGATGATGATGATGATGATGATGACGACGACGACGACGATGATGATGATGATGACGATGATGATGGTCATAGTGGTGGTGATGATGATTATAATAAAGTAGAGTTTTTTGGACTGCAATTTGCTATTTGTTTCATTTTAAACAAAATATAAATAAAAACAAAATAAAGATTAAGAAATCCTGAAGTCACCTCCAGGTTTGCCATTAATTTGTACCTGGTGAATAACAACAATTTTGACGTTGATAAAGAAACAGATAGTAATAATAAAAATAATAATTTAAAAAAAAACCTAATAATAATGATAATAATAATAATAATAATAATAATAATAATAATAATAATAATTTGCAGTAACGGATTCTTTCATAATTCTTTCCCGCCAAAAGCAAAAGCAGACGACAGAAGTCCAAACGTATCGAAACGAAAACATAAACAAACGGCAAAACTACAAAGAAACTACAATACGATGATCGATTGCTCTTCCAACATCCATCGAACCCGAATCGCCTGAGCTGACCCGACCCGATTCTATATTTGGAAAGGTCATATAAGCGTGACCCAGTTCTGCTCTTAGAAAGGTCACCGACATGACCCAGTTTCCTGCTGGCGTGAGGGAAGTCTGAACGGGTATTGGTGGCACTGAAATGGGGGCGTTTATAGGTCATTGATGAGAGGGATTATGCTTGCAATCAGATGCTCTTCGAACGACCAGAGGTTATCATCTTGAAAGGAGACCGCGACTCGATCAACCGTGAATACCGATGAAGCGAGACGGACTTGGTTGGTGCTTTTGGGTGGGATTGGGTGAGTGGCTGTGGAGGGCAGGTGTGGGTGAGAAGGAAGCAGGGAGGGAGGTCAGGGTGTGAGGCTGGAAGTGACGTCACACAAAGGAGGACGCCGAGTGCACCAAGTCAGTTTTCTATTTAGATTTCTCCTTTGGCAATCCAAGGTTGCGAAAACTCAAAAGAGGCGATGATGATGATGATGATGAATGGACGCACGGATGAGTGGATGGATGGATTGATAGACAGATAGATAGATGGATGGACGTATACGTACATGCATGGATGGATGGAGAGATGGAAGGATGGATGGACAGAGAGATGGAAGGATGGAGGGATGGGCGAATTAATTGAATGAAATCTTTCTTCAACGATGCATGAATTGATGAATTAATTCATTTGTGAGGACCCTAACAGCATTAGTCCTTGACAAACCAAATTATACGTCGACGCTAATTATCGCCCTTGTCCATCATCGTCGTCGTCGCCGTCATCATCATCGTCATCATTATCATCATCATCACCATCATCGTCGTCGTCATCATCACTCACCTATACCACTGTAGTCCTCTGTAGTAATTCTTGTCGAAGTAATGCACCTCAGGTCCGGCCCCCTTGACCATTGGGTGCCTCCTCAGAAACTCCAACAATGCCCTCGTTCCCGCCTTTTTCACGCCGACGATGATCGCCTGCGGCAGACGCCGCTTCAGCTTCGACGACTCCGACGTCTGTCGCTTCCTGTCGCCGGTGTGGTACTGGCGGCCGCGGTCGGCTTTGTTCGGCCGTGATTTCCAGACGCCTTCGGAGAGGCCCGGATTGATCGGAGCAGGTGTCTGGTGGTGGTGCTGCTGATGATGATCTTGATCATGATGATGATCTTGTTGTTGTTGATGATGATGATTGTTTTGGGGTTCCGCTTGATCGATTTTCAGCTCGAAGAGTTGTTGCTGAAGTTGGTCGTATTTTGAGGTGGAGTCGTGTTGTTGCTGTTGTTGTCGGTGCTGTTGTTGCTGTTGGCGAGTTGTGCCAGTTTCGTCGTCAGGGGCGTTTCCATGGACGCCCATCGTCGGAAAATTGTTGTCGTAATGGCTGTTGTAGGTAGCCGGTGAGGTTGCTGGTGCTGTTGTTCTTGTTGAGATAGTTGACTCTTTGTTGTTGTTGTTGTTGTTGGTCATCCACTTGATGGATACGATCTTTTCCAGAATCGGATCATCGCCATCTTCTTCGTCCTCCTGGAAATGGACGCCATTTTTTCCATTCCTCTTGTTGTTGTTATTGTTGCTGTTGTTGTTGACGTTGTTGCTTTTGTTTTGCCAATTGTTGCTGCTGCTGTTGTTATTGCCTATGTTGTTGTTGTTGTTGACGTCATCGTGTTGAACCCTGAGTGGCATCATCTTCATCTCGAACATCCTGGAAATCTGTTCGTCCAATCCGGGACTGAGGTCTTTCTTCAGGATTACTTCCGACTGACTAGGAGTGTTGTTGTTGTTGTCCTCGTTGTCGTTGTTGTTGTTGTTGTCTGAATCAGTTGTTGCATGTTTCGACTCGTCGGACGGGTTCCGCATTCCGCCTCCTTCATAGCCTACTTCGCCATCATAGTCTCCTTCTTCGTCACCGTAGATGACGTCATCGCCTCCGCCATCGTCGTCGTCTTCGTCGGCAGCCGTCTCGTCACCTGGACTGACGAACGATCCACCTGTTGCCATTGTTTTTGTTACTGCTGTTGTTGTATCCAGGTTTCCAGGTCTCCACGCATCGATGGCCGTCACGGTTGAACGAACCGACCGAAGTTTTCCGGCGTCGTCGTCGTTGTTGTTATTGTTGTTGTTGTTGTTTGTCCAGGAACTCGCGGAGGATTCAACGTTTTTTACGAGGAAGAAGAGGAGGAGGATGAGTACGAAGAGGAAGCAGTTGTTGATGTTGTTGCCTTGACGATGATGATGATGATGATGATGATGATGATGATTGTGGTGTGACTGTTTGGATCTCATTTCTGTCTGGATTTCTGAAAGGCGGTGGATCGATTAAACGAAATTGTGAAGATGATGACGTCATTATTACTAAAAGCTGATGATAACGACGACGACGATGATGATGATGATGATGATGACGATGATGATGATGACGACGACGATGATGATGATGATGATGATGATGATGATGATGATGATGATGATGATGATGATGATGATGATGATGATGATGATGATGATGATGATGATGATGATGATGATGATGATGATGATGATGGTGATGATGGTGGTGATGATGGTGGTTACGTCATCATCGTCGACAAACGTTTACATGAAAAAGCTTTCTGAGGCAGACGACAACAGCCTTTAAATTATAAAAGAACCATTAGCGGGAAACTTCGAATTTGATTTACCGTCGGTTCGAAACTTGCCGCCTATGACGACGACGACGACGAGGAAGATGACGATGATGACGACGACGACGATGATGATGATGATGATTGTTGATCTCACGGTAACATTTGAAATCGGTTGTAATCATTATTCATTATGTAAGCATCACAGCTCAATGTATAATCAACAGAATAATTTATAAGTGCATACAACAACAACAATAACAATAACATGACCACAACACGCAACTACAACAACAATAACAACAGCAACAACAACATGCGCAAATGATCGCTGGAAACTGAAATCCATGAACCATGAAACTCTTATCAGACGATGGCCACATCGATGAGGATGATGAGGAGGAAGATGATGGTGATGATGACGATCATTATGATAGTGATAGTGATTATGATGATAGTAATGACGATGATAATATTTGCGTGACACCAGAGTTAAAGACCAACAGCAAAGAAACGGTTCGTTAAATAGAAACAAAGATACAAAGCATGGCTTACCAAAGCCTGCAGCGATGCAATCGCGATACATGCAAGCGCTACATAAACATTGGACTAATCAAACATTTATACAAAGCTTAATGCGCAAATGATGGCACTAATACTTTGTATACCGAATACACAAAGTCTAATAAGTTCTATGAAGTGACTTATTATTATTATTGGAAAAAAATCATTCTTTTACTCGTTCATTCATTCATTCATTCATTCAATTATGAATTTATTCATGCATTCATTCACCAATCAATCAATAAATCAATAAATCAATCATTCAATCAATCAATCAATCAATAAGTCAATCAACAGCTAATTAGTGATTAATTAATGATTAATTATTTCAAATCATTCAATCAATAAATCATCGACTTATTTTTTCATTCATTCATTCATTCATTCATTCATTCATCCGTCCATTCATCAATTCATTCCTTCATCCACCATAATCCATCCATCCATCCATCCATCCATCCATCCGTGCAAGACCACCAACCTTGATTGATTCAATCTCCAGCGTCTGTTGGAACTTGTAAACGTTGAAGGGTTTTACAAAATATCAAGTCACAGCATTTCAAGGGGCAAATCAATCATTTCAATCAATTGGCCAATAATACCAATTAATACCTTTTATTATAACAATTATTATTATTATTATTACTATTACTATTATTAGTATTATTAATGTTATTATTATTGCTATTATTGAACAATTAGCCTTTTAAAACCATTAACATCAATTAATACTTCTAATCACAACAATTATTTTTATTATTAATATTATTATTTTTAATATTATTAATATTATTATAATGATCAATTGTTCCTGTTATTAATAATAATAATTATTATTATTTTTAATAATGAGACCACACGCAGAGATAGCGACAACTGACAACTTCTTGAAGCCATTTGCAAACTGTTGCAGCTTTTATAAACACGGGCATCCCTCACTTATCCCTCAGCATCTCTCTCTCTCTCTCTCTCAGTATCTCTCTCTACCTATATGTCTATTATACATATATAACATCTATATCGATATACGTTTACATACTATGTATACATATTATGTTGCAATCATTGCATATATCTATACCTTTACATATGACTATATGATAGCTCTCTATGTAATTTATATAAGTATATATGTAAGTGTTATAATATCTGTATTAAATATTGTAATTTCATACATATAATAACATAACATAACATAACATAACATAACATAACATAACATAACATAACATAACATAACATAACATAACATAATATCATATAACATAATATAACATAACATAACATAACATAACATAACATAACATAACATAACATAACATAACATAACATAACATACATAACATAACATAACATAACATAACATAATATAATATAATATAATATAATATAATATAATATAATATAATATAATATAATATAATATAATATAATATAATATAATATAATATCATATAATATAATATAATATCATATCATATAATATCATATAATATAATATCATATCATATAATAATATATAGCATATGTCTATCTCTCCATATTCATATCTCCCATTGTATGCACAGCATACAAATCTATTGTTGTGAAACGGTTTTTCAAGGGATCAAAGGACAATGTTTTTGTATCACTTTGTTTGGTCAATAGAAAACATAATTAGCCGTAATTAATAAAGTAATTATGATCACGAGAATTTGTTGTTGTTGTCGTCGTCGTCGTCGTCGTCGTTGTTGTTGTTGTTGTTGTTGTTGTTGTTGTTGTTGTTGTTGTTGTTGTTGTTGTTGTTGTTGTTGTTGTTGTTGTTGTTGTTGTTGTTGTTGTTGTTGTTGTTGTTGTTGTTGTTGTTGTTGTTGTTGTTGTTGTTGTTGTTGTTGTTGTTGTAATCTTCTGTTATTATCTTGGTCGTAGTTACAAACACTTGTGAAGTCAAATGATTACTTAGGTTACTCTGTCTTGTGATGATGCAGTAGCATTACGATGTGTCTGCTTTGATGACGATGTTGATGATGACGACGACGATGATGATTACGATGTTGGTGATGATGATGATGATGATGTGTTATCCTTTGATATGAAGATAATCTATTATTACGTTTACTGGCTTCACAGGAAATGCTGTTTTTAATTTCATAATTGTTTGTCCACATTTAAACAATTCATCATCATCGTCATCATCATCATCATCAATGCTTCATTAGATGTTTCTTAAATGACTTGTTGTTGTTATTGTTGTTGCTGTTCTTGATATTGTTGTCCACGGGCCCAATGGGCAACATTGTATAAATGAGCAATGTATAGGTGTTTACACATCAATCCAACCATCCATCTATCCATCCATCCATCCATCCATCCATCCATCCATCCATCCATCCATCCATCCATCCATCCATCCATCCATCCATCCATCCATCCATCCACCCATCCATCCATCCATCGATCCGTCCATCCGTCCGTTCATCCATCCAATCACTCATAATTCTAGATTTTCCACAGCACTTATCAACCAACATGCCATCATCATCATCATCATCATCAAGCCGCAAACTTCCTTCAACATCCGGTAAACTACAATATCAAATCAAACGATTAACATTGGAAATTCATATAAAAAAAACCTTCAATCAGCATCACAAACATTAGCAACAACAGTATCACCAACAACAAACATAACAACAACATCAACAACAACAACAACAACCACAACAACAACAGCAACCACCACCACAACAAAAACAACAGCAACAACCACAACAACTACATCAGCAACAACAAAACTTGAGGAGAGTAAAATTTCTTCTCGTCCTTATCTTTGTTTTGTCTTTGGGGAGCGCCAATGTTTGCACAAAAGCTGAAAATTTTTCAATAACCCAGACATAACAGAACCGCCGCTCTGCACCCGAATGACCCTGGGTGGCATTGACCCGTGCCCCAATGCCTGCCTCATCGACCTCAGCATCCCAGCCCCATAACATTCCAATTAGCCTTTAATCCCGTGGGATTTGTATTGCCGTCGAGTATACCGATACGCCTACTTATCGGGCGCGGGTATTGTTACGCAGCCCGCTAATTGTATCGGACGTATTGATATCTTATCTGAACTTTGAACTGTAACGATAACCTCAGTTATCGAGGCCTTGAACCCACGAACCCCCTGTGAATGGGGGGAAATCCCCAGGGTGGGGAGAAATCAGATTGGGTAGGGTACGTTGCGGTATGCGATACGCATTGTTACGCATCGTAGACATGGAGAATACGGGTACAGATGAGATCGTATCTTTGCTATCGTGTTACGCCACTGACTGTTATGTCTTCAAACTGTTAGAATCGTTGCGCAATATTACGCAACACATGTTTTATCAATTATGTTAATTATATAATATGGGTGTCGTTAAGAGACCAATTATCATTTTCGTTCCTTTGATGAAACAATCACTCGAAGCTAATACTTGCTTGAACGCTTTGCATAAAAAATGTTAATGAGGTAATAATAATAATAATAATAATATTATTAATAATTATAATAATTACTCAAACAAAATATCTCATTGCACCCAAAGACCCATGCACAAACATCACCACAATCGCACACAGGCCATCTATCTACCTAGAATTACTCCGGCCATAATAAATTATACTTATATAGAGAATATCAAATCACGATTCTCTCAATTATTATAAAAATTATTATTATTATTAATGTTATTATTACCGCTATTATTATTATTATTATTATTATTATTTCGTGATTTATTATTATCGTCACCATCATAATCATCATCATCATCGACGTCATCGTCGTCGTCGTCATCATCACTGCTCCATGTATTGCCTGGAATATCCAGGTTGGCTCATGAATGCACCCCAACATGTCATCAATCAATCAATCAATCAATCAATCAATCAATCACGGTTTCAACCCGACCATTAATTTCACACCAACCCGACCTTCTTTACTCGCTCTGATTCCTTAACGCTATTATAATTATAATTATAATTATTATTATTACTATTATTATTATTATTATTATTATCATTTATTTTTAATAAAAATTTATTTTTAAAGGACGTAATTTTCTGCAAATAGGGCAGCAATGAACAACTCACCCAAAACAAAATAATTGTTGTTGTTATTATTATTATTGCACCGGAAAAATCATTATCAAATTATACTCTATTATTTATTATTATTATTATTATTATTATTATTATTATTATTATTACCGGAAAAATTATTATCAAATTATTATTATTATTATTTATTATTATTATTATTAAAATATCCTGTTAAGGCCACCATTAATAAAGACGGATTATCAATGTTGTTGTTGTTGTTATGGATACATTGACTTCATGAAGACCGTGGGAATCCTGTAATTGACAGCAATTATTAACTCCACTTACAATTTCACATTTTCTCTAGAAAATGCAAAAATAAAATAAAAATATTTTTTAAAATAATATTTTTAAGTAATAATTCTTTTTGCGCTTTTAAGTAGGCGTTGGTTTATCAGCTAATGTGGTTACATTGTACCGGAGAATTCATTATTATTATACTTTGTTATTATTTATAATAATTGTTATTATAATTATTATTACCGAAAAGTTTGTAAAAGTAAATTACTATAATTATAATAATAATCATTATATTTATTATACAATCAATAATTATAATTATTATTATTAATGTGATTACATTAGTTGATAAATTACATTTTTTGTTTGTAATTTTCGCAGACGACTTCGGACAATTACTGATATGACGGTTTGAATTCTTATTAATTATTAAATTAACTAATAAGTTATTTAAAGTCCTTTCTCTTCAGGGGGAGCCACCCCGCTCTCCGCAGTGGCCTCAAAGTCCACCTGGACATATGCCACTGTAATCAATCTGAATTATTATTGTTATTATTAAAAGAATTTTGATAATAAATTATCTTTAAATGTGTGCTGCATCAGTTACAAGCTGTTAAAGGCTATAATTTGTTGTAAAGGAAATAAACGTTTTATTTACGATCTGAAAATATTCATTGACTTCCTTTTTTGTTAATAGACATTAATTGGTTGTTGTGATGGGGTAATTACTGATTTTTAAAAGTAAATATTTTGTAAATAAACAATTTATTCAATGTTCTCAATAATTAATCTGGTTTTGACACAAATTATTATGACAAAATCATCGAGACATCATTTTTGTCCGAGACTGTAAATGTATGCTATATTCGTGCTTCTTCAATTATGGCGGTTTGTTGTTGTCGTTTTTACGCTTTGACCTCGATTTCAATGATGTTTTAATTTGAAATTCTTTTTTTAAACGTTAAGTTTACTTTTAAAATTAAATCTGTGTTTAACTTCTGTCTTATCTGATCGTAGGAGGTCCGAATGGCATCTAACATTCACTTCCGACATCGATTCTAGCATTTGCCAGCAATTTGTTTGGATATGCAGGGCAATTTTAATAACAAGCGTGCATCTGATGCTTGCAAGTGTCAACAAACATCTGATATCCTGCAACGATTTGCCTGAAGCAACGTTCACTTTATTTTTGTCATGTTTCATGCTAATTAGATTGTTTTGTAAACATTTATTAGTTTGTTTGGGCTTCAGTTACTTCGTTCGTGTAACAATAAAGTTATTTGTAATAGACCTGGTCATTTATTTAAAGTTGCAATCAAAATCCTTGATGATAGATTTCTGTCAGTGTGTTGTCTCAGAGAACCATTTTAATAATAAAGATACAAAAGATTGAAGACTCAAACATAATCTTGGTGTTAAATGTTTATTAATCGTGAGAATTGATGTAAAATCTAGCTAAAATAGTTTTCTTAATTGTCTTGTACTAACCATTTTAATAAAGAAGTCAGTATTTCCTGTGGTTGTCAAGATATTAGTTTCATGTAACATCAAGAAAAGATGCATCATGTATTAAACATTATTTATAATCTGTTGTTGTTGTTGTTGTGTTATTATTGTTTTTGATAAAATGACTTAATTGAATTTGCAGATTATTTCTCACTAAGAAAAGATTAATTTCTGACCTATTACAGAATTTATATATTTGTAATATTGATAATTATAACATTTATAATATTAATATTTATATTATTATATTGCAGCAGAATGTTGTTCTAAAAACATTGAAATGGAGTTTAGAATTCCATTGGAAGGATAACCAAGAGTTGAAAATATTTTATTGGTTGTAAAAGTGTGTGGTTTAAGCTGCAATAATTTTGCCTTATTTACATTTTAATTTATATTATTATATTTTAATTTATACTATTATATTTGCCTTATGAAAATTAGATTTTCAGGATTTATTGGAGGGTGGATATGTTTACTTTTGGGCTCATTAGGGACTTCTGTACTGTTCGACAGATGTCGCCGCTGCGTCTAAAGACTTTTAGGGGTCGTCCGCAATGGAAAATGTGTTTTTGTGATTTCGATCAGAAACATACACCAATAAATAAATAAATTCGTGGCGGCTTGTGACAAATTTTGTATCCCTCAGGCAAGGTTTTTTTTTTAAAGTCGATTAAGTTCTGTTTGTAAATTATGCCTAAATACTCAGAAATAAACTTTAAAAACATTCCTGATGGGACCAAATACTTCCTGCAATCGGTAAGCAGATGTATTGTCGTTTATTATATCATTTTCTTCGAATATTCGTTAAAAGTATCCAGTAAATTCAGTTCCTTGGAATCATTAAAATATTAATTAAGTTTTGTGAATTGCGATTTATTATTTCTATACCTTCTTATCACTTGTCATAATTTATTATTATTAATTATTATAATTTCTTATTATTAAAGAAAAGTCCACTTGCCACTTTCTGTTACCACAGAAGTGAAAGTAAGAAGAACGGTGAAGGTGACACACACGAAAATGGTTATAAAATTCAAGACATTAATCAAATCGAAAATATAAGACTTTACGAAATCGCTCCACTCCCTGAACTAAAAATAAAGACTTATTAAGTCTTTTATATGAATTCATATGAATGATATTCATCGTCTTCAGAATCTAAAGCCCTGAGCGTGCCCAAAACCGGCAAATATTTCTAAAAATGGCTCTCTTATTTCATAGTCACATTATTATTACTAATATTATTATTATTAAACGGGATTGAATGTTAAAAAGATTTAATAGCCCAACATAGCAGCACGAAACAATCAGATTTTTATTTGTCAATATTTACGATTGTTAATACAACTCAGGAGATGAATGTGCGGTTTTCCAACCATTCAGAGATGAGAGTATAGAATACCTAATGCGCAGTATACATAAAATATTTAGAATACATAGGATATAATATGGAATATGTAGAGAATACAAAGTGGAATATATATGTGATATATGTGGAACATATACAAAATATCTAGAACGATATACTATAGAAGGTGGAACACATACAAAATGTATTGGCGGACAGAATGTTTGCCTGAACGTAGGTAAAATTACGTAATAGGACTTTTTTTTTTAATTTCTATGACCTATTTCTTTTTAATTTATGCGACCTGTTAAACCCTGGTCCCTCAAATGTGTAATTAGAGCTTTTCGGAAATTGCCTCTATAATGGCTAATTGTTATTTAAGAAATGCCAAATTTCTCGGAAGTAAAAGAAAGGTTTTAACAAAAAATACAACATTTAATTGATTAATATTAATAATCTTATTGGTCACTGATATACTAATAACACTCAGTTTCATAATGGAGATTTTTTAGAATTATAATTTTAATAATATAATTTTAAAATTATAATTTCAAACCTGTAAGTGTTAAACGGTGATTATGGAACTACATTATTGTAAATAAATAAATAAGTTTTCGATAGATGGACATAATTTTAATAAATACTAAAAATGCCGGAACAAAATCTATCTAATTGACTTCACTCGTCATAATTGTTTGTAATTAAATGCTGCATAAATAATGACTCTCGTATAATTTCTTAGCTTCGAGCATTCATAAAAACAATTAATTAACTTAACATATAATTAAAAATAGAAAACTAAGTCATGGAAAGTCACGAAAAAATAAATATTGGTCATTTTTTAATCGACGATTTTCTGTTCTAGTTAAGGATACGAATGATTGCAGGCCTGTTGTTGGAGGGTTATAATTAGTTGGTCTTACGTCACCGAAACCAATCCATTGCTACGTAGTTTCGACATCCTAGGAAGATTCAAGATGTCTTTCGAATTGGAGACAAAAGGATCTATTTTTGAACCAGCATTTTTCGTGACTTTTGACTTTGTCGGACCGCAATGGCGTCTATTCAGATGAAATCATTCCATTTTTCTGCTGCTATTGTTCGTATCGTCGAGCGTTGCAGCAATCCGTTATTAAGAACAAACACACAAACACACAAAGGATTAATTTTTACAAAGAATTAAAAACAAAAAATAAAAATATTTTTGCAAAAACAAAACAACAAAGTCGTTTAAAATTAATACAAATTTATACAGAATCGTAGTAGTCATCAGTTGAACCAGCTCAGCTCTGCGACTCGAAACGTTGGGTATTCCCGAAGTAACCTAATTATTGTATTTCCTTCTGTTTCCGTCGATCGTGCGCAACACGTTCGACATTCTCAAATGAATGTTTGACGGAGTTTAAATATGGATTCATGGCCTGGAGAATTAAGAGAAAGAAAAAACTGAAAACTTTAATCTAAAGCGGAACAATTTAACGAAGTTGAGCGATAACTGTCTGCTTGTCTGCAGCTACTTTTCAGCTAGGTTCAGAATCGATAGTTTTGATCGGAATATATAATTTCAAGATGACCGATTGGGTTAGAGATCCAGACACAGGTATCGTCAAGATAAATTCTGACAAGATCAACGAAATCGTACTCAAACTGATGGACAAAATCAAGATCCTGACCAAGGAAAGAGACCAAGCGATTGGTGAATACAACATTCTGAAAAATGAGTATAACAAATTGCTGGAAAGAACGGGCGGCCACCACTCGGACACCGGAATGGATGTCGACGATTTGGAAACGGACGGCCCGTCGACGAGCTTACCGGACATGAGGGATTTGTCGAAGAAGGACGCGGGCACTGACGAAGACTCCTCGAAACAGAGGGCCAAAGACCTTCCCGTTCTCCATTCCACGACGGATCACTCGGCCTGTTGCTCGAAGGAACTTTCCATGAAGCTCGTGGAGCAGAATGAAATTCTTCAGAAGACCATCCGAGACATACTCCAACTGAGGGGTTACTCCATCGATGATTATCTGGTACTTATTCCACGTGTTCCGTGTGTTATGTGATGTTGCAACTCATTCATTCATTAATTGTTATTTGGATGTTGAAATGTTTGAATATATTTTTTTTTTTAGAAATTCACATATGGCAGAGACAAATTAATGGCCAAGGATCGAGAAATAAATGACTTGAAGCTAAAAATCAAGAAGTTGAAAGGAAAAGAAGCTGCAGACGTAAGCAGACGTCAATCTTTTAATTACAAATGTGTGACTTAAGAATATTGTTTTACGAAAATAAAAGGCATTTATAAACTGTTACCAATATATATATATATATATTATAATAATTGTTTATTTATTGTAAGAATTTCAAATGCCACTTCAATATTGACTCGCATTTGCCTCGAAATGCATTGAAATCTGATTTTAATTCCTTCAATTTCTTGTTGAAGACTGAAATTTGTTATTTTCTGCACATTTAAATGTTATATAAATGGAGATAAATGACTATAAATTTGAAAAATACTAGTATTGTAAACTGAATTTGGCTCAAATTTAGACTTAATATAAATTTATTTTCTTTGAGCAGAAGCAGACATAATACTCATAACAAGTAACAGAACTAAGTAAACAAGTGAGTTCATTTTCTATGCTCTATTTACATTTACTTTTTCATACTTAAAGTGTCCAGATATCTGAAATAATTAATTTATAATAATAATAATAATACCAAAATAGTCTTGGTAATAGCAGTAATGATAATTTGTAATGCCTTTGATCAGAGAAAATTTCAGAAAGCTCCTTATAGTATTAATTTCATATTTTGAACAAAGCAATAAGATTTTGTAAGTAAATATCAAACTGTTAGGTCCAATACATAACTACTTGGACAGAATTTGGTTTCATATTTATATTATTAAATATTGCAGCACGTATTATTAATAATAACATTATTATTAAACTTCTGAATAACGTATGCAATGCTTGCGGATTTGTAATACTTAACGAAACTTACGAGCTATATTTAAGCGCCAAAATACAGAAATATCCCGTCTCTGAAACTTTGTCTTTGTCTGTTGTCTTCAGTTGGCGGACGTCCAGCTGCAAAAACCGAAAGAATTAAAACCAGAAGATTGCTTGCCGGACCCCGGCTCCAAAGATCTCGGCAAACTGACCTGCTCCACCTGCAGGAAGGAATTCTCGAACGAAGCGAAAGCCAAAGGTCACGAGAAGAAGTGCAAGGACATGCTGAACTGAGCGAGGAAGGAGGAGATCGGGAAAAGGCCAAGGACGGGCTCGGAGGGGTTCTCGCGGCTCTCCGAGGTGAGTCGAGGGTGGATCGTTTGCGTAGAATGAGCCGCACTTAAAAGTATAGAAATGCTCGGATTTCATTCGTAATGCATTTGTTTTTTACTGGCTCGGATAATGGCGAGCGTATTTGTGCGGCTCTACAAGTCACGGGAACGCATAGAAATTGCTACGGCGCCGTTTTCCCATGCCAGCGATTTGCTTGGTAATACAAATTCACTTTCTCATACTTTCTCTACGTCTTACATTCAGATCGGACACTCAGGAAGCGAGAAGATCGATCGAATGGCTTTCGGTCCCTGACGCGCTCGAGGAAAGATTTCGACGAGATGCGGGAGCAGTTCGAGGATGTTTCCACGAGTCCGAATCGGACGATCAAAATCGAAATAAATTCTGTGGCCAGGCAGAGATGCTTCGTTCGCCGGGAATAATTCTTTATGAGCTTCCTCGGGAGGCGATGTTTAATTATGTCCGGCGAGCTAAATATCTTTAACTGGCCCGGCCCTATTTTAATTTCAATGGTTTTGGGTTTTGCCTGAGCCCTCCCTCTCCCTGTAAAGATGTCGCACGATAGCGTCGTGACCACAGAGTTAATGATTATTTTGTTAATCACTGCACGTTTCACTGCACTTTTGTGAATCAAGAATTTGAAATGACGGACCTATTTTGAAAAGACGTCGCACCGGAATAGCGACCGGAATCATAACCGAAAGAAAACGCAACCTCAGCCTTAATGGGCTTCGTTGCAATCCGATTCTGAACGTGTTTGATGCTCGTATGCTTCTGCTTGATTCAAATTTATTTAATTTAAGGGTTGTAACCTTTTTGCGAAAATATTTTTGCTTTGGAATTCTCATTCCAATCGGCCATCCGATCATCGAGACGGTGGTAAAAGGCAACTGCCGGAAGGCCGGCTCCGAGACTCGTTCGCTTTGTTTAAAGTCGACGTATTGCCACAGTTCGTGAATCTCTTTATGAGGATGCATTTGCCAATGTCTCACAGCTGTCAGATGAGACACTCTCACGGAACCTGATTTTGATGACATCAAATTCTCCAATTCTTTCAAAGGGTGAGTTTTTGGCACCATTTTCCTCGGTTCGGTGAGCAAATGACAAGGA
Organism: Hirudinaria manillensis; assembly: GCA_034509925.1. Lineage (NCBI taxonomy): Eukaryota > Metazoa > Annelida > Clitellata > Hirudinida > Hirudinidae > Hirudinaria > Hirudinaria manillensis. Next base: position 1,307,691 of record CM067533.1, on the reverse strand, counting down.
ACACAAAGCACGCTTTTCGCCCCTGAACGACCAAAAGAAATGGTCTGGTCTGCCTTTCTCTTATGGAAACCTTTAAACTTTTGTGACCTCTTGAAGTTTTCTTTTCCATGGAAAGTGAAGATGTGACTTTTTTTTGCTCGTCCAATGGCAGGCGTGAGCCATTTTTGTTCTCCGGCATTTCAAAGTTTCTCGCATGCCGGCTCTGATCCTTTGTCAGATGCAAATGCATCCTCCTACTAAGAGATTCAAAATCCAGATCTCTGGAAAAACTTATTTTTATCTGCTTTTAATCTTTTAAGCTTAGTTACTTAAACTTGATTTCTGTTAATTAATTAAATTAATTTCTTAATGCTTGGTGTTAACATAACGTTACATTACATGCCGATTTCATTTCAATTTTATGGAATATCACTCTTATCAATTAGTTACAGATAAATATTTTTGACTTTTCTGAATTGCCAGAGGACACCAATAATTTACTCTGATAACTTTCTAACGTTCAATTACTTGAGATGAATATTTTATCAACTGGTCAGTTAATAATAATCAAATATTTAAGCAATTTACGTTTTGACTTTTGGTTCACTTTAATTTTCTTTTAAAATTGTCAACCTAGTTTCATCCATTTTGATTCTGATGGCATCAGCCTAGATTTGTATGATTTAATGAACATTCAGCCCTTACCACAAAGTTAGCAAATATGCTTGTAATAATGAATATGTTTGTCAAATTGTTTTCGGATCTTATTCACAAATAGTTATTTGCTTACCTGGGTGGCGGTGGTGCAATTTTTGGAAAAAATGTTTTAATTCAAAGATTAAACACCTTCTTAAGCGAGCGAACCATATCAAGATTTAGAAACGCTTCTTGACGATCAGGATTACGAACGTGCCAGACGACTTATAGTCAATCTAGATTAAAAAGGGATGGGCGATATCTCTTAATAAATAGGTATTGCTCACAGATTAACTGGTACTATGACGGTCTCGTTTATTGGATCGTTTTATTATTTATTTAATCGTTGTTTTTTTATTTTTCCAAAAGAAAATGCGGGATAAATTATGATTTTATAAGTATTTTATCTGGAGTTGTACATTCAATGAATTAATGAATAGGCAGAGCATGATTTCCCCTGTGGTATATTTCGTTTATTTCTAAATGGTTCTCATCAATTTATCCAGAATTGAATTCATTTTTCATTTTCTTCATAAGCTCTTATCGTCATTACTTATTTTCTTTCTTTATGCCGACCAACTGCATTAGATTCTCACGGACACGATTCCTTTGGACTAAAGAAAGAGTTTCGCTCTCGTGTGTTGCAAAGTGGTGAAGCATTAGAGAAACACGAAACATATGACACAGTTTTTTGTTTGTGTTTTCGTTTTTTTATCTTTTACAGATCTTTTCACTGAGACTGACTGCACAGGTATGCATTTTATTAAGGATGGTAAAGAGACTTCTTTAATGCATTAGGTGATTTTAGGCTATTTTAACATTTTGCTTATTTCAAACATGTAGTTAAAACATTTTTTTTATTTCGTCGCAACTTTTTGCAAATATAATTTTACGTTTTAACGTTTTTTTTAAATTTCGGTAAAATATTCTTTCTGTTCCCGACTGAAACTATGATCTAGATGGCCAACACGTCTTTTTTCAGTGGTTCTCGTCTGCTTTGATGTCTTATTGACAAACATTACGATAGTCTTGTATAACCTCACTGCAAATACCTGGCAGTGACCAAGTTGTTTTAAGATTATCACAAACCGACCATTTATATTCATTGCATTTCAATATTATTTGAAAGATCTGTGTTTGTGGCCATATTTCCAAAGCTGTACTTTGGGAGTCCAAAGTTATTATGTGTCCATTTGTTCCCAAGAACTGCTTTTATACTTTCCTTGGCAGTATCATTGAAAATCTGGAGTCGCTTTCATTGTAATTGACTTGAAATTGAGAGATTAATCCAGGATTATCTATGAAGATAATGAAAAACTCAGACTTTGACAAATAACGTGAATTCTTGGATACTCTGCTTTCATACACGAGAAGGTTGTGCTATTTGCAATGGCATGTCACGTATGATTCCAGCAATTTTGAAAAACGTTTTTAATCTGAATTGTTAATGTCGATACGAAAAATTTTAATTATTTAAATGAATTAATAAAGTTATGACTCAATAATAATATTATTATTAATATATTATTATTATTATTACTGTTATATTACTGATTAGGAAATCAGAAGAGTTTATAAGAATTTAAAGTTATGCGCATGCGAAACGCTCGGCTCTGGCTAAATATAAACTTGTTTGAGGCATGATTAATCAATTATTTAATTAATTAATTACGTTAATTAAATTAATGACTGGACTCGGGACGATTGGAGTCGTAAGTAAACTTGGAATCTTTAGAATTCATAGTTCCATGAACTTTTTCAATCCAACAATTGCTTTCAGTTCAACACATCAACTTTGTTTGGAAGCAAGAATCATAATCTGGAATTTTAGAAAGTTTTGGCAATAAAAATTGGACACATTCTTGTCTTGAGTGTTTTATGGCTTTACTTTGGACTTACTTTGGTTTTTCAGTTTTGCATCGCTCTTGTGGAAAGATTGCATTTCTGTTTCCAAACAGATTGGCTTGATATTCTATTCAAAAAATTCGATACGATGTAGACTTGATTAATTGTTACTGTGAAGTTTCTCAAAGCTACAATAATAACGATGGATATGTCAGAGAACATTATTTTATAAAATAGTTTTCAAAAGTGGCCATTGAAAGCACAAAGCTTATAAATTAAAATTAGTTTCTTTAGCTTGGTTTCCATCAGATCATAATAATTTAGGACTTGACAAACCATTAGCTTTCATTTAACAAATTAATCCAATTTAATGTGGATGTTTTAAACAGCAGTATTTATTGTTAATATTGAGTTATAACTTTATGAATTTATTTGTAAAATTAAAATTATTCGTGTCGACATTAACAACTCAGATTAAAAACATTTTCCAAAATTTCTAGAATCATACGTGACATCCCACTACAAATAGCACAACCTATTTATTTGTGTATTTGTTGGAACAAATCCAAGCAGAGTGAACGTGACAGACATCACAAAGTCAAAGATACATGGCAGATGATTAAGATTATCATTGAAAATGCATGTCAATAAAGAAGCATAAAGCAGATATGAATTACAACGATAAAGCTTGGATCACCATGAGATTGAAATTGAAGTTCTGAGCATGGATTTTCATTCATTGTATTTATGTATTCTCTGAAGGTTCCATCCTGATTTGAGATCATCAAAGTAACTTTTAAGAAAAGTTCAACAAATCCTTATCTATTCTTTTGCAGGCAGGCAGTTCTGAGCGAGATATTAAGGATAATTTATCAGTTTTTGTTTTGTTTGTTTGTGCAGATTATCACATGACTAATGTTCAGCAAATTAATCTGTAAATTCCTACTGGTTGGTGAAATAAGATGAAAGTTGTTGATAAGCCATAACTTTACAAGTACATTTATGTATCCACTGTACAAGTGACAACTTGTACTGAAGAAAAAACCTTTTAGATCTGTTCTTTAGTATATCCAAATATATTTATCCAACTAACATCTGTTTGCCCAACAATCTGAACAACTGATTACGAATCTAACTAGCATTTCCTGATCGATTTTCACGTCGCTTTGCGTCGAAAAAAAATACATTTCATCCAATTCCATCACCGGACTTTTACTCCGATAAATTGTAATATCTCCATCCATACCGAGGCACAGTTTCAGGATTTTGCGATATTTTTTTCTTTTTTCGAAGCAAATAGGTTCATAAATAGAGTCTTGGTTGACGTTAATTAATAAGTTCATCGAGGCAGACCTTGGCTGTACGTATTTTTTTCCTTATTTACAGATGGGCCATAAAAATAATTCGCTTGCATCCGTTCAAAGTGAAGTCGTCCCGGCCTGAAATGGAATCGCAGTTTCCAGAGAAAAGTGAATTTCGTTGTCGTGTTTAACATCTGATCGTATCTGATTTGAATCCATTTTTCGTAGGAAAAGTAGACGCTTTGGTTGGTAGCTTTGGTTTAACGAAGCCTAATGTTGTCTCGGCATCCGCTACTAGATTTGATGTTCAGTTATCGTGATATCGTGATTTTCAGATCAGTTTGAGCCAGTCGAGGATTTAATTAACTTCAGGTGGTTAATTAATAATCATAATAAATAGTTTGCCACGACCATGTGTGTGTGTGTAAGCAACATTGCTGACTGGTAATCAGACATCTTTCACGATTACTGTAATTACGTAATTTTAAACCAATGTTATTGTAAGATTCTCGACTTCCAAACTTTCAAGGACGATTTGTTGATTTTAAATCGCCTTCAGACTTTCCATGACTTAAGTTTTCAAGTTTACAAAACGAGGAAATGCATTTTTATCCTCTGTAAAAATTGGTCTCCATCCATTTTTCATCTATTTTCGTCTCACGTCCTTCACCTTCAGAAGCTGTCCTGAAATAAAATCTCCACAAAAATCAAAGCCCGTGTTTTTCATCAAACCCTTTGTCCACAGGGGGGCTGGGGGTGGAGGAGGGTGTCTCTCAAAACACGTACAGAATGCACCTGGGTGTGCTTCAATGGATTTAAGAGGTACATTGAAATTCCTTGTGGTGGATTTGACCAAACCTAAGATCTCAGGGTGGATTAGATTTAGTTAAAGAAGTGACTGTGGTGCTGTTGATACATAAGTTTTAATACAATTTATTGCAATTACATGATACTCTTTATTATAATTGTAATTAAATAATAATATAATAACGACTATATACTTGCTGTATTTACATTAAACTATTTATTATGATTACGTTATGTAATTTATTATATTTATGTGATACTACTCATTATAATTATGGTGTATGGTATTGTCAATTCGTATTCTTCAGTGCTGAAAAGAGAATCAGAAAGAGTTTATGTGAACGTGAGATTTGCAGGAAATATTAAATTTAAAAAATCTATTTCTAAGTTAATAAATAAATAAATAAATAAATAAATAAATAAATAAATAAATAAATAAATAAATAAATAAATAAATAAATAATGAGTTAATAAATTAATAAGTTCAAAGGTCACGTGTCGATGACTTTAATCACTTCAGCTCTGTTTCCTGACCAATGTTTTACCTTGGGATTTGATTTTTG
>CM067533.1:1295000-1297500 GCA_034509925.1 Hirudinaria manillensis | reverse complement strand
ATATATATAACTGTATATATGATATACATGTATGACATGTATATGATTATATAGTGCAAATTTACAATTACATATAGAACAAATTACAAGACAAATTGTGTTGTATATTCTGAAAAATAAATTTAATTTTTTCCCTATTTCAAATTCACGCCTACCTGGGCAGTGCCTGGGGGAGTACCTGGGCAGAGCACGTGGAAGACACGTGACTTAGTTGGTGTCCGCTCATTGAATGTCACAAGTTGTAAAGAAATGGTCATCATCATCATCATCACCATCAACGTCATCATCATCATCACCATCACCGTCATCGGCATCTTCATACAACCTCACTCGGAATCATCATCAAGGTAGTCTTCGTCACATACAATTACGATCATCAACATCATCATCATCCTCAACAAAGTCATCATCATCCTCACCAACATCATTATCAACATCAACATCATCAACATCATCATCATCACCGTCATCAAAATCGTCATCATCATCGTCCTCACCAACATCATCATCAACATCACCATCATCATCATCATAATCATCATCGTCGTCTTCACAACATGGACTCCAACAACTGGAAAAGCCTTTCCATCATGCAACAACCAACATTCGTCCTCGCGATACGAGAGCCTTTGTACCTTGCTAATGAATATTAATGAGGCGGTCTCAATCTCATTAATATTCAAACCGAACGGTACCCGTTCAATATTCATGAACCCACAGACACGACTGCCTTTTGACGACTTGAGGCCTGTGAGAACCGACCAATAGGAGAAGAGAGCGCGCACCGTCGACCAATAGGATTGCTCGAAAATAACCGGTGCTCCGAAGTAACTTCGTGATAACAATCAGCGTCATTAAACCGTGGTTCGCAACGTCTGATTATAATTGCAATTATTATTATTATTATTATTATTGTTATTATTACAATTATTATCATTATTATTATTATTATTATTGTTATTATTACAATTATTATTATTATTATTATTATTATTATTATTATTGTTATTATTATTATTGTTGTTGTTAATTTTAATATTATTATGATATATCGTCGTTATCAGGAAATTATAATTAAAGTTCGAGATTTTCTTGGGGATTAAATGGATTTAAACCAAAATAAAAAGAAATAACTGTTGATTAGGCGTGATTGAGTGAATGAATGAATGAATGGGAGTGAATGAATGAATGAATGGGAGTGAATGAATGAATGAATTGAATGAATGAATGAATGAATGAATGAATGAATGATTGAGTGAATGAATTACAGCTGATCAGACAAAAGTGTCTTTATTCACCATTTTATTAAAAAAGCATTTAAATTCTTTCAATAGTTGTTTACAAAGTTTATAACAGATGAAGTAATTGGACACGATTCTCTTCTTAATACTACTACGTAATATGTTGACTCGTGTCATCAGATAAATTAGTTATTAATTAATATTAATTAAAATAATTTTGATAATTATAATAATTATAATGATTTTTAAAACGCGTCAATTCAAGTAATGTCATCTGCTTTGACGTTCGAGTTGCGAAACATCGTTTGAACAAAAACAGCAATAACAACAACAATAATAGCAACATACTTCCAACAACTACAACCACCACAACTACCTCACATCACCCACACGAGCACACACACAAACACACACGCAGACACATACAACTTGAGACAACGAGAGGATACAACATCATAACCGTCATACAATGGTGCGCCCAGCATACAACAACGACAACAAAAGCATTCACCCATACTAGCTACATCATGCAACACAACATCCATTACATGACCAGGTACAATAAATTAAGGAATACTTAATCAACCAATTCTTAATTAATTAATTAATTAATTTAATAAAAAGCAGACGCGCAGAATATAATTCACATCACCGATAATTAACACTGACGTCTGTCAAGAGACGATGACTGAAGACCAGGCATTGGGACAACCACCTGAAAGTTGGTGGGAGGGGGTGTCGGCGGGTCGGGCTTTGACACCCCCTCCTCCTACCACCGGCATGACGTCGCGGTTGCCCTTAGCATCGTGATTCTTCTAAGGTCATAGTTTCCTGAAAATGTCTTCCAAGCGGCAAAATTTGGAACATTTTGAACAAAATGGAAGAAAAAATGAAGACCAAAAAATTGAATCAAAATACAAAGCAGGACATACAAAGTGAAAAATACAAAGCAGAACATACAAAGCCATACATACAAAGTGAAAAATACAAAGCAGAACATACAAAGCAGAACATACAAAGCCATAAGCAAAAATAAAAGCATTTCATCCAATGTAGCTTTTCGATGCAATGTTTGTTTTTTTTTTTTTACATTTTGCATTTGTATTTCCAAGGTATTACTGATTCTAAAATTGGTATATTGATTATAACATTATAATGTTAAGTGTAATATCGAATTAGTAACCATAATAGTGAAATATTAAATATAATAACAAAATATTAAATATAATATTGAAATATTTGCTATATAATAACGAAAT
>CM067533.1:1267500-1285000 GCA_034509925.1 Hirudinaria manillensis | reverse complement strand
ATAACGCTAACGATAATGACTAAGTTCGATGATGATGATAATGATGGTGATGATGATAATGATGATGATGATAGTGATGATGAATACAATGTTGACTGCAACAAAATCTAAAAAGTACAAGATTACTAACGCACAATGATAATGACGTCCTGCGTCAACGACTTTCGATTGCGAGGGTGCTGATAACGATGACGACGATGACGACGACGATGACGATGATAACGATGATGATGACGACGACGATGCGAGCACGAACGAGCAATTAAGGAGCTGACTAACCAACTTTTCAGACAAGTCGAGGAAATCAATTTGAACCGAGTACGTTGACGTTCGAACCTTTCCACGTATCTGGAAGACGATGGAAGGAGCGAATGGAAAGGTCAGTCGATAACCTTCGTTCACCAGGAACCTTTCCAGCAGCATAACCACCCCCCAACCCCTGAAAGAAAGGTCGTGACCCAAGGTCATGGTCTGTAGGATGCTATGGCTCTGATCCACAGAGTATGATATTATTAAATTAACGATAATTGTCATCATTCTAGACCCATTAAAACTATGATATTATAATTGTATTATTATTATTATTGTTATTATTGTTGTTATTATTATTATTGTTATTATTGTTATAAATGTAATTTCTATCACAATTATCAATGGCATAAATAGTTGACAACCAATGTGGCTATAAAGATGACATGATTCTAGGTAAAATAATAAAAATAATAATAAATGATAATAATAATAACGATAATAATAATAATAAATGATATTAATATTAATAATAATAATAATGACGTTATTATTAATTTCTTAATTATTAGAACCTTTGTTCCAAAATCTGTTACATCGTCTTCAATCGACCCGTTGAAATTAAACTCGTGAAATCGATGCTTTTCAATTTTCTAACAATAAGAACAGAAATAAATTTTACAATAATAGATAATAATAATTATTATTATTATAAATAATATACTTTAAAATATATGATATATTTATATAATAAGTATATAATAATTATAATAATAATTATTATTATTATTGTAAATAATATACTTTAAAAAATATAATGATAATATCATTATACCACAATAAATATGTAAGAAACGATAGAAAAGTCTAAGTAAGGAAGCAGTTAGAGGCAGAAAATATAACGTTTTAAAGAACCAAACATAACCGCGTGCAAAAGACGAAAGAATTTCCGATTTCCAGCGACATTAAACCGATTTGTCGAATTAAATTTAAATCGCATTTAAAGGACAATTAATGTCAACCGTGACAATCACACTCTCCACCATCAAGACGCATTCTTCAGACAATGGCCAGCAAATCTAGTCAGAGAACGCTTGAAAAGGACTCGAGTAACAATGAATTTTGAGAATTTAAACAACGCACCAGATGGGCCGTCCTCGGCCGCCAACATCCCCACACCACACCCCCCCAAACCAGCCTTAACCACCCATCCACACGCTGACCTTACGTCGTGAGGGTTGAAATATCTTTCCCCGGAAGATCAATGGCCTGGCATTCGGAGCTTAAAACGCCATGAAAATGTCATTACAAATCAATTCGTGCCGAACGTTTTTTGGCAGGCGTCACGAATGATGTAAGGCCACGAGACCGACCGGCCGACCGTGTTTTTTAATAGGGGGGTGTACTATTTTTTTTTTTTTTTTTTTTTTTTTTTTTTTTCTGGAGACGTTAATCGACATTCGAATATCGCTTCTTCTGTTTCTATGGCAGCTTGGAAAAAGATCCGTGTAGCGATGTAATGCAGTGAATGTAAATTTTAATTATAATATAATTTAATTTAAATTATTTTCTAAATACAAATATAATTTAATCGATGCGAATTGGAGAGACAGAGACAGAGACAGCGTGTCTCAATGGCAGATTCACGATTTTAAAATCGGTCGAGGGGCGCAAATTTCATTTCACGAAATGGAATATCTTGGAACAGAGAAAAAAACGTCTCTCTATATCTGTCTCTCTCTCTCTCTCTCTCTCTCTATATCTGTCTCTCTCTCTCTCCAGGATAATAGGTTCCATAGCAACGACATAGTGTACACAGTCGTCCTACAGCCTCATCACGTCAGCACATCCAAGGTCACGACCCGACACGATGGTGTCCGTTATGTCGGACGGTATGAGAAGATTCATTTCGAGATGCAACAACAAGGAGCGTTGGATCGATGTTCTCGCACTGGCGGTTGCGAAATTCTTGAAAGCATTAAATTGAGGACATCAATCACGTAAACTCCGGTAAAGTCCGCTCGATATTCTAGAAACAACAACAGCTTGTTCGGAAGTACAACTGAAGGATGGTACAACAAGAATTGTACGTCGGTATTACGTACGAATACGATGCGAATCAGTGTGTAATCAAGTGAAGTTTCAGATATTCAAACCAGTGATGGAACAAAAAATAGTTCTCCGGTCAAGAGGTCAGCGATTTCAGCGGGGTCAGATGGCCAGGTCAAAAGTCCTGACCTAGTTCAGGTCACTTGAAGAGTCCCGACGCTTCAGAAAGAACCAAATTTTCGAACAACCAGCGACAGGAGGGCAGATTGAGACTTGAAAATGAATATTTACATACATCTCCCTAGGGTATGAGCCTTGTCAAAAATGTTCAATTTTCCAAACAAGTTTTGCCAACGAGTTACGTTATTATAAATATTATTATCCGAGACCGGTCATTGACGAGACTGTCTCGAATTCTCATTCAAGACGAGACAAGACCAAGCTCACATCCCCGAGGCCGTCAGAGTCAAAGGACGAGCTCAAATTAACAGTTAACAATAATACTATTATAATAGTTATTGCCATTTTTCCTAATAAAAGGAATAAAATTAGTTTTAATAATTATAATTGATTGAATAAATTTGAATAATATTATGACAGAACAAAGCAGTTTTACGATATTTTACGAACGTCCGGTGATTGATGGGTTTGCACTCTCCGTGAACCCTGCTTGCACTCTGCACTCCGATATTGAATGCAGTGAGAAATTTCATAATGGCACGATTATGAACAAATTCATGACGTAATAATGACTCATAAGTATTATTATTATTATTATTTTAATGGTAATATTTATTATTATTATTATTTATTATCATTTTATTACTTTAAAGATAATAATAAATTAAAATATTGTGTTATTATAATTTTTAAAAAAATGATGCAGTAAATCTTTTTCCAATACTACGATATAATTATTTAAGAAATTGCAAATTAAAATGGTATTAACAAATATACAGCAATGAAAACAACATCTGATGATGATGACGACGACGACGATGACACTGCTACTACTGATACTGATGATAACAGTGACATTGTTGACGATGACGACGACAAGAACGGTAACGTCATGTAACGTCAAATTCGGTGAAAGCACAAGGTACAACCTCCAGGAGATGATGGAAAGCAGCCAACTGCTCAGACATGCCCATTTCAGCCCAATTGACGAATGAGATCGACTCGTCAAGAAGGTTGAACGTCGGGTCTAAAGAGACCGCATTCAAAGGCCAATGCGCGCGCACTTTGCGGGATTGACTTTGGCGGTCGAAAGACCGAAATGGCAGGCAACATCTGGCCCTCGGAGCACGCACCTGCTCGGGTGCTCGGTTGGTAAGGAATCTCTTTTCGTTCTCTCATTTTGTCAGTTAAGGTCAGATTCATCGCGTCCTTGTCAGAATTCAATTTCCTGTCGCTTCCGAACGTCCGACAGACGCTGTTGCGACAAAAACGATGCCAAAGGAGACTTCTTTCATAGAGACAGCCGCTAGTATCGGGATCACTTTTAATGCAAGTGAGTTGGTAAACTACATTTATCTAGTAATCTGTAACAATCGAGTCTAGATAGCAAGGTAGCCGTGTCTGTTTTTGTGGGGATAAATTCGTAATCAAATTAAATTTGTTATGTAGGATTTAAAGAATTGAATCTCGCTCAACAGATACAAATTATATACTACCAGACCGACAAATTATCAATCACTTGTACTAAGAAAAAAAAATGGGTGTGGGTCCAAATTCGTTAAGTTGTATTATGTACACAGTACGAAACCAGTGAATCGTAAAGACATTCTTGTGCTGTTTTACAGAAATAAATTGTCGGAACTGAATCTAAAAAGTGTCAATTGACCCGACCAGAACGTGCGAGTAGGAGAAAAAAAAGTTAAGGAGATCAAAGTGTTTCACATCCTGACGAGACTTTCATGCCGCATGAGAACGACCGCAGATGGCTGGAAAAGCCGTAAATTATGGCATCGTACCCAGGCTTCTTTCGCCCTCCTCGTGTCCTCTCTTTCCTGCCCGTCAGACAGACGATTCCCCCTGTCGTATGACCGTCTGACACCTCACTTCCTCTCGTTTTTGAACCGCATAGCTGATTTATTAGATTTCAGTTTAAGCACTTTTCGATTTATCTTTCAGATGGACACAAGAGGCAAATCAATGTCTTCGCTTCTTCTGCTCCTCGATTAGACACCCAGAGGGCAGCCTCCTTGGAATATTCGAGGGACTTGAATTTTTTCAGACCACAAACGATAATGAGCATAGGTTTGTTTTGCTTCTCCCGTGTCTAAGAATTCATCTCGACAAATCTTCAGCCTCTATTGTTACGTAATGGTTAGCCTTGCAAACGTTTTTCTAAACCACAAAGAGATAAATTAGCAGCTCAGAAGATACCTTATAAACCTTATACCGTATAATACCTTATAAACCATGAGTTAAACAAAAATTGCTCTCCAAAAATGAATGAATGAATGAATCAGTGAATGAAGTAATTTTGTTTTGCTTGAAATGATGTGACATTTTCTGCACCCAACTTGACCCTGAGCAGGGTAAATAGACGTTATTACCACACGTGTTGGATATAAAATTGCAAAAATAAACTGCCTATGAATAGTAATTAGGTCGAAATTAACATAAAGTAATATATTCATAACGTGCCCTGCCAGCAGTTAGATAATAAATAATAATAAATTAATAAATAGCATTACTAACAGTTCTTAACCTGATGATAACATAGTGAGTGACTGATGATGTGGTGGTTATGTTCAGTTTCGTATATCATAGGCATGATCGTTGCATAATCACCTAAAATGAGGGATTGACTTTGTGCAGCAATTGAAACAATTTCAGTAAATTTATAAATATTTCAATATAATATTTTTTCTTTAAACTGTTTAAATTCGATGGTCGATAATAGGAAATTAAAAATAATAATAATAATAATAATAATAGCTTTCTAATTCATTTAATAATTAATTCAAAAAAATTCAACCAGAAATACAATCATGAAATAATGGCTTGAACAAAACGTTGATGTGAGAGGTGTGCAACCAGGTTGAATGAGTCGATTAAAATTAAAATTAATTTTTAAAAATTGCTAAAAATTCGAATTATTCTTTATTAATAAGAAACAACTGAGCCAATATAACAAAGGTCAAAATACATTGGACCAAAAAGATACTTCTGTCTCTAAAAATAAACCTGGGAATTCCGTCACGTGAAAAGGTCAAGACGCTTAAAGTACTGAGGCTGACACTGTAGGTCATCTAGGGTGAGAATCTGGGTTAGGGTTAAGGGTCAGGGGTTAAGTGGCCAACGTGGAAAACGTTTTCGAAGAGAATCAATTGAATAATTAATCGAATGGAGGAAATTCGAGTCGATAAATATTCATGAAGACTAATGAATAAACATCCTGAAACGAAACCTGTTCGTAAGATGAAGAGGTTGGGAGGGGGGTATGGTCAGGGTGGGGCATAGACCACGTTACCCACAAGATTTCATGAATTGATTCATCAATGAAGTCAATGAGTGAGGCACGTTTATTTCATTCAATTTTGAAACTTAAAATAAATTAATAATAAAATAAATTGATCGTAAACATAAAAAATATTTAATTTAATTAATTAAATGTTTAAATTTAGAAAATCAATTTTAATTTCCTTCATTTCTCAAATAAACGTCCAGGTAATCCATAAATATCCCGGTCTCTCCAGGCAGACTCATGACTAATGGCTATTCCAGATAAACATTAATTGGGAAATATTAAAAAATAAAAATTATCAAAACGACGTTCTAGCGTGGAACAGATAACTCAGCTGATGTCATTGATCAACAATAGAGTAATAATGATTATAATAATTAATAATAATAATAATAATATAATTACAATAATAATAATAATAATAATAATAATAATAATAATAATAATCTGATGCTTGGGTTAATCACAAATTAACAGAAGAGATCATACGATATCATAGTCTTCCTTTGTCATCCTAAAACAGAGTCGGAAGGCTTGAATGATGGCCATAGTAGTACAATGAGCGGTGTGTGGAGCGATACTCTTTCCATGTACACATCCATTTATCCAGGAATCCATCCATCCAACCATTCAGACACCCTTCCATCAATCCATCCACCCATCCGTCCAACCATCCATCCATCTAACAACACACCCTTCTATCCATCAATCCATCCACCCATCCAAGAGCCCATCCACCGATCCATCCAGGCATCCTGTTGGATGTTACGTCACCAGGAATGAAAATAATGACTCATTAGCCTCACAGGTATGATGATGCACACACTCCCAGCGAATCACAGACTTCGCTCGGCCTTCAGAAGAAAAAAAAATTTTTTTACTCTGTGGAAAGAACTCCTGAAAGAAAACAGCCACAAGATAATAATAATAATAATAATAATGGTAATAATAATACTAGTAATAACAATAATACTAACAATAATACTAACAATAATAATAATAATAATAATAATAATAAACATAAAATACAACTATCCTCTAAAATTTCCAGCTTTCCATCAACTCCTAAACTTCCGTTCGCTTTTAAACGTCTCAAGAAACGAAAAACCGAATGCTATGATTCCAAAATCGGAAGTGTGCTTTTTCCTTAAACGGTAATTCTAGCACCGAGACGATCCACTGATGGATCCAGTGCGACGGATCTGGAAGCATTCTTTGAGACGATGTTGACAACGACGGAATGGCCGTAACTTGATACCATCGCCTGGCAGAGTCTCAAAACGATCCTACCTGGAAAATATTCTCTGATACTCTTTTCAGAAGTCTGGCAAAAAATCGTCTCGAAATTTACGTCCAATGTTCTTGCTAATCTTACAGTTTGTTCATCGATGGAATAAATCTTCAGAAATCGATGTAAATTGTTGGAATCCAACGGACAAAATGTCCATTTGAAAGAATTGCAACCGGAGATGAAATAAATAGTTCTTAATCTTTCATTTTAGAAACGAAAATACTGAATTTTGTTTCACGTAATTAGGCCGGGCCATGTAATTAGCATCTGCAATCTTATTCGTTAGAATTGCTTCTCCAATTGAACAACGACATTTATAAACAAAACTGCTTTCATGACCTTGGTAATTCCTAGAATTGCTCCAAGTATTTGTAAAGATGAAAACAAGCATGACACGATCCTTACTTTAAAATGTTACAAATTCAGAAAATTTTCCAATTATGAAGTGACCATTAGCCCTTGGGACGGACCAAAATCAACTGATAGGGTAGTCTTGGTACCCTAACCCCGCAACAGCCTTACCAAGTAATCCAAGAAATCCCGAAAACTCACCATTCACTGGCATTTGCCAGGCAGATTTGAATGAAATTCACTTTAAATAAAATACAGAAATGAACCTTAGTTTATGGATAGCCACGAGTATAAAATATTTGTATACTATTTCTTGAAACGACATATGAGAGAGGAACAGTCTCTTATAAAGAACACAGCCCTTAAGATGTATTGAACCTCTAGTCAGACGTTTGGTCCAAATTTTGGAGACCAATTATGTACCAGGGCCTAAACTCGAAAAAAGTATACATCAGGCAAACATTACAAGGGCTAAGAGTCAGCAATTACGAGGTACAACTAATTACAGACCGCGCCAAAGAAACCTCCAAATGGAACATTTTCAAATGATGTCGGATCGATAATCTTGTCGTAATGTAAAATTCAACTTTAAAGAGATTTTATTGCAGACCAAAATTTGTTACAAATTTCTTAAAAATGTTATTTACAAATTCACTCCAATCCTTTCCAAATAATAACCTGGATTGTATTACATCCAGCCTCATATCCTTAAACTCAAGATATGAAACTATCAAGAAATAATGTGGCTATTTAGTTCATCAATGTTCTCCATAGCTCAAAGACCAATAATAAAGTTTGAAATAGGAAGTTAACATCCACTAATTCTGAAGAAAACATTCCAATAGAGTCCAAAGAATGGCCTTGGAAGGTAATAAACAATGAAATGGCCATTATGGTTTCATTGCATAGAGAGAATCAGTCTTCAAGATCCAGAAGTTTTGTAAAAAAAATATCCAAACTGTGGTCTAATGCCACACTCCTTGCAGCTTATAGAAACAGCTACAATCGGTCCTGTACCCCAACAAACTAGAGTAAGCAAGAATGAATTAAAGACTCCACTTCGCTACACTATGAAAGATCAATCAGTCCTAACTGGAATGATCAAAGCGTCTCTCAAACTCCGTCTTTCAATGGCACTACCCTGTTTTACGCTACCTCGTTTTTAAGAACAAAACATCAACATAGTTGTACCAGACAGACAATGTATGTTATTGGTCTATATTACAATGTTGTTGTGGTTGTAGTATATAGTATAGTGTTGCAATAATAGTATGATATGTATGTAATAGATCGTATATAATAGCTGATGATGATGCGGTTTAATCATCATCATCACCATCATCATCAATAGTAGTAATAATGATAATAGCAGTCCTTATTGATGTTATGTAATGCGACTTAATAACTTTTATGACTCAAAATTTTCGGCTAATATCCATGCTATGATCCCAGGTTGATCCCTGATCCGAATGGAAACCCAAAATACTAGGTGAGGCTTTAAGATCGTTGGATTTTAAAAACGTATCAGAGCTAAATAAAAATGTCTGTTCAAAGCGTAACAGATTATGGGCATAGTTGTAGTACTAGTTTCCTAGACTTGTACGGTATATGCAGTGAGAATGAGATAATTAGAGTTTCGAAATCGATCCTTTGCCCATTTTTGGACTGCAATGATGTCTGACAGGCATTTCCGAAACGTACGTCATCGTTGACGCCGGCATCATCATCATCATCATCATCATCATAATTCGAGACAAGGCCAGGGAAAGCCTCCAAACTGTGGATCTGTAATAATGTTAATTTAAAAATACGTCCAATTTAAAACTGATTTGCGATCGAATCGGTGTCAAAACACTCGATGACATTTCACCGACTGACAGTGCTACAGTTTTTTTTTTCTTTTCGTTTCTTAAAGAGAGACGTACAGTCATGGAACCCATTAAGTAGACTGACTCACATGTTGATGAGAATGTGTCGGCGAAGTTGTTCCATAGGGATTCTCAAGCCACGGATGAGAAGTTACATCGTTTTTTCGGATTTTTTTCGGGGTTAGAAAGGGGAAAAGACAGATAGATGGGCAGGCAGACAGGCAGACAGACCGTCCTGTTGCAGAGTGTTTATTAAACAACCACCAAAACACAATTCAACAGCTGTACAGTCGATTGTGGATGTCAACGAATTTCAAGATGCCAGGTTCTTATTTCTACGAGCCTCTTCACGTCACAAACTCACCTGCTGTTCAACAAATTCAATCCTCAAATCGACGAATCAATTCTCAATCGTTAACAAGAGCGACCGTCCAGTCGACCAGTTGAAGAGAAGACGAAAGCGATTTCAACGAACGACGACCGACACATTTCAGGTTCCGTAGATACCCCGCAAATCCGATTCGAGCCCGACTTTGAGGCCTGAAATTCGAGTCAGGATCGAAATCGAGAAACGTCTGTCATCACCGAAATCAACCCAAACCCTAACCCTAACCCTAAACTGAAAATTAGCCACGATAATCCGTCAGCGAAGCGATCGATCCCAGCAAAACCGGGCATTGGTTTTACAAACTGCTGCTAAATTTATACGAGCGTGATGAGGCGCGTTGCTCGTGAGAAGAAATCATTCGAAGACAGAAGACTACCAAAGGCCAGAAGTTGAGGTTCGGTTTGAATTTTTTAAACATTTCAATGTCCTAATACAAGAATTGAAGTAACAGATCGATTTAAAAAATATTTAATGTCGACGTTCAACTTTCAATAAAGACAGCAGTCGTCGTAAGATTACTGCTTCATGGCTTTTTTGAGTTTTTGAGTTGTAAACGTAATTCTTCGTCACGTGAAACAACCAGCAGTAACAAATTAGCAAGTTGTTAACATGCCTGACACATCTGTGCCTGGAAAATCTAGTTGTCTTGCTTTCTGATGAGTTTCAAGGCTCAAAACAGTATAAACTTGACAACTTAAAATTCTAAGACTTGTTCTGAACTGCTCTGAATAGCTAAACTGTAAATTAATAAATTGTTTTGGCAATTTATAATCACAATTCACAAGCTACAAGCTTAGAGAGACACTCTGGTGAATGCATAGAGTAGAAGTTTGTTACAAAACTAATTCAAGTGTGGCACAGATAACCCTTATCATGTAACAAACATTCTAGACAGATTTAAAAAAAAAAAGAAAACGTTAATAAAGGAAGCAATTAGAATGAATGATTTCACAAAAAACACAAAGACTCTCGAAAGAGATTGAACCTGAAATGAGAGAAACACAAACTTAAAATAAAAACGTTCACCAGAGTTCGGACAAATCAAGATGGACTGATGTTGTTCAGCCGAACACGAGATTTACAACTTAACTAGTTTCGTACTTTGTTAACTTTTAAAATCTTCTTTAAAAAATTTATCGGGATCTAAATCCATGCCAATCGTGACAGGACGAGGTGGCGACAAGACAAACACGTTAATCTCGCTGCTATAGAAGAAGAAGAAGAAGAGGAAAACATCGAATTCTATCGTGATTTAAAAAATTGATTAAAAATAAAATTTAAACAAAATCTTTGCAAAACAAAGTCGATCAACTGACAATATTTTCAAGACTCACTTGTCATAAATGAAGATTCGAGCTGCCATTCGACGGTCGGTCGTCAAAAAACACAAATAAAAAAACCGAAACGAAAACTTAAATTCGAATCACAAATCCACGAACTTTGGAAATCGTTCCTCGCCAGCTGGAAAAGTCCGAGGATACGTTCCGGGATCCGTAAACCAGACTCCATCTCCCCTCCCAAAACCTGACCCGAGAGAAAGTTCAGGCCACGCGCCGTCGACGCAAAACTATCGAAAACTCCGAAATCGACCCGACAGTCAAGGTCTTACCAAACGAAAGTCAAAATAGACGACTAAAATTGTCAAAAAGTCAGTCCTAAACTACTGGAAAAATCCAATTCCAGCCTTTAAGCCAACCGAATTCTATTCCAATCGGTCCGAAATTAAGAACTCCTACGTCCGAGTCTCCTTATATTTTCAAGCCGGGATTTTGGCAAAGAAAAAAACAGCGAAAAAATACAAAATCTTCCCTCCTAAAATTTTCAAATTCTCCATTTTTACTTTTAGGCTTCATCATTTTTGAATTGCTGGCCTCTGATTGGTCCGCCGTACTACTTATACGTAACGCGTCCTTGTGTGAGCGCGTGCTGTTGTGAGTGAGTGAGTGCCGGGTTTTATTTTTAACTTCCCCCCTCTCTCTCTCTTTCCTCCCTCTCCCCCCACACTCTCTCACTCTTCTTCTTCTTTTTTTTTTACTCCTTCTTTTCGTCGTTCTCTCATTCCTCTCTCTCTCTCTCTCTTTTCTTTTTTCTCTTTCTCTCTATCTATCTTCCTCTCAACCCTCTTTTGGTAACATCTCATCAAAAAGATTGTAATTGTACGATGGCCACTTCTGATGGAATCTCGTGCAATGTCGATCATAACTTCGGTATCTGTCTCTGTGCCTCTGGTTATATGTCTCTCCGTCTCTCTGTGTTTTTGCCTCTGTCTTTGTTTGCGTCCGTCTCACCGTCTCTTCAGATGTCCCTTTGGATATCCCCCTGGATGTCCCCCTGGACGTCCCTCTGGATGTCCCACTGGATGCTCTCCACCTGGCTGTGCCTGGTGCGATTCAGAAGTTTTAATCTCTGAAGCGATACCTGGGCATCAGATAAATTTCCAATGCTTCACCAGCCGGTCCCCCATTCTCGTTATCTTCGTCCGTGTGCACGTGCGTACCTGTGTGTGTGTGTGTGCATGTGTGCATGTGTACGTGTGTATATATGTGTGTGTGTGTGTGTGCGTGTGTACGTGTGTGTACGTGTGTATATGTGTGTGCGTGTGTATGTGTGTATATGTGTGTGCACGTGTGCTCGCGCACCGGTTCCTGAACACACGGGAGGACAAGCGCCCGTGTGCAGTGCGTGTGTGTGTGCGTGCGTTTGTGTGTGTGCGTGTGCGTCCTTAACTCGTTCTGCTCTTCGGGCTCGGTTCTTCCGAGTTCGAAACCCAGTCTTGGAAAAAAAAAATTTTATTTTCTCGACTTTCAAGGATGAGATTTGAACAGGCAGGAACTGTGCGCGTGTGTGTGTGAAAGAGACTGTCATTGTTGTTGCTTTTGTTGCTGAGGTTGATATTGTTGTTGTTGTTGTTGCTTTTGTTGCCGTGGTTGATATTGTTGCTGCCTTTGATACTGTTGTTGTTGTTG
Source organism: Hirudinaria manillensis (assembly GCA_034509925.1). Classification (NCBI taxonomy): domain Eukaryota; kingdom Metazoa; phylum Annelida; class Clitellata; order Hirudinida; family Hirudinidae; genus Hirudinaria; species Hirudinaria manillensis. The sequence goes on along the minus strand of CM067533.1, from coordinate 1,272,360 downwards.
TTGATATTGTTGTTGTTGTTGCTTTTGTTGCTGTTTTGTTGATATTGTTGCTGTTGTTGTTGTTGCCTTTGATACTGTTGTTATTGTTGTTGATATTGTTGCTGCTTTTGATACTGTTGTTGTTGTTGTTGCTTTTGTTGCTGTTTTGTTGATATTGCTCGTGTTGCTTACTGAAGATACTGTTGTTGTTGATATTGTTGCTGATTTTGATACTGTTGTTGTTGATATTGTTGTTGTTGTTGTTGCTTTTGATACTGTTGTTGTTGTTGTTGTTGTTGTTGTTGCGTCCTTAACGAATGTAACCTTGCCGGCGCGTGCCTAGATACCTCATCACTTCGATGAGTTCTGCCGACTCAGAACGAATAAGAAATAACTCGTATTGCTGTCTGTCACTGCCAGTGCTTCTGCTTGTCTTTGCTTCTTCTGCTCTTTGTTCTCTCTCGTGTCTCTCTCTCTCTCCCTCTCTCTCTCTCTCTCTCTGTGTCTATCTCTGTGTATCTCTGTATCTGACTTTATGGCTAATCCATCGTAATTGGTCGTGAATTACGAAATGAGGATTAAGTATAATATAATTAATTACGTTTTAATATACATCATTAAATATATTAATTTTATATGATTATATTATTATAATTCTATTATATTATATTTTATTGTATTATGATTGATGTATTTGTTTTATAAATATTATTGAAAAATAAAGTTAATATAAAATTCAATTGAACTTGTTACACTCCATTGTTCTTCAGAGTTTTCTGACGGAATCTGAAGCCAAGAGATTCATTCGAATTCACGGTTTTATCATCTCGTATTTTTATGAATTTATCGAGTTATTATTTTATTTATTAAATTAAAATTAAATAATTAAATTAGTGTTTAATTCACCTAATTTAATTGTTTTACAATTCTATTATTAAGAATTAAAAATAAAATATTTGAAAACAAAAAATCAAACACATTCCAACAATCCTAACTCTTAACCCTTGAGTCCCTTGAATAATAGGGTCGTATGGTTCTTTAAGAAATCAATTCACCCCTTTCCAGAGGGTTTGGGAGGGCTTAGGCATTTATGACGGGGGGTTTGGTTCAATCCACCTTCATAAGCCCTCGTGTCATTCATTCACCTTCTCTTCTCTCGTTTTATAAATTGATGTTATAAATAAAATTTGTTATTATTATTATTATTGTTATTAGTGTTATTATTATTATTATTATTATTATTATTATTATTATTATTATTATTGTTATTCTTATTATTATTATTATCATTATTATTATTATTATTATTATTATTATTATTATTATTATTATTATTATTATTGTTATTAGTGTTATTATTATTATTATTATTATTATTATTATTATTGTTATTATTATTATTATTATTATTATTATTATTCCCTAATAGCTTTCCAGGTCAGGTCAGACCAAGAAGCAAGAATTTTGTTCAGAAAGACTTAAAGAGAAATTATGGACGATAAATTCGTAGCAATTACCTTCTAACAAAGATTCAGGTGTCGTGTTTTATGGACTAAGGCTATCGTTATTATTATTATTATTATTATTATTATTATCATTATTATTATTGTCATTATTATTTTTCTATTATAATTATTACAACATGAGGATATAACCTTAATGTGTTTTATTATCACTGTTATTGTTATTTATTATTAAATTAATAATAATATTATTATAATTATTATTGTTGTTGTTGCTGTTGTTGATAAGTATATGTATGTTTTTTGTTTCTAGGTCACTGTGTCACCCACGAATGCAATACTTTTCAATAGGTACATAGCGTCACTTTACCCTCACGATGTACTCACGAGGAAGGTGCCAATGGTCTCAATACGTTTCTGTATTACTTTTGGACAGAAGATTTGGTTTTTACGTGTTAGGGTAAGTCATACCACATGTGCTTTGAACCTAACCTTGTATTGAAAGGGGGCTTTTACTGAGCCATATTAATGTACAATCACTCGACATTACGTTACGATTACACACAACTACGTTTTAATTTCTTTAACTCTAGAATTCTTTATTCTAATAAAATATTTTCAGAAAAAATTAAAATTCAAAATGCATTTGTAAAGTGATTGGATGATGAATTTACAATTTGAAAATCTGTTGCCTCATACACCTCTCCCCACCCAATCTTCCCCCTCCCCAAACTTCATTCCACCCAACACCCCCTCTCAAAAACCCTCACCAGCTGAACTTGACGGGCGCTACAAAAATTGTCGACAATGAAAAGTTAAACTTTCTTATTCTCTCGACTGGCAATTAATTTCAACAGGGCTTTCATTGATTCTTTGAACGTCTCGGATTTCCATAATTTCAATAATTTCACATAAATTCATACAAAGTAATACAGATTCATACAAAGTCATACAAATGTATACAAAGTAATACAGATTCATACAAAGTCATACAAATGTATACAAAGTAATACAGAGTGATACAAAGCCATACAAAGTAATATAGATTCATTCAAATTCATGTAAATTCATATAATTTCCAAATAAATTGTATCGTTTTATGGAAGATTTCCATAAAATTCTGAATTCTCAATTCTCAATTCAATCACGTAACTGGTTTCAACACGATTTGGTTTGAATCGATGATGACATGCAATGAACAAATGTCCTTGTGAGTGACATTCCTAATGAAACAATTATTACCATTAATTAGCCTACGAAACCTCATTGTGTACACGTACATAGATGTCAGCTCATCGCAGGTGGATATTTTGTATTTTGCGGTTAAAAGTGGAAAATATAATTTAGAGAAAAAAAGAGAAAAAAATTATTCTTTAAGAACTGTCGAACTCAGAACTTCGTACATCCTTTGTACTTCATGAGGTTTCCAAGTTCATTCGGACAAGGAACAAGTAAGAAAGATTTTCAGTTCAGTTCAAAAGTCTGACAGAAGTTACCGTCTAACTTTTCTCTTGACTCAAGTACCCGCCAACAAGATTTAACTTTAAAAAAAACAACAACAGCAATGATAAAATTAATTATGATATTAACAATTATTACAGCATGAGGATATAACCTCAACGTGAATATTAAATAAATAAATTAATAATAAATTAATTTTAAATTCAAGTCTAACTCAGAAGACTACCACATTCTCGATGGAGTGAAACGAAGCCAATTCGATCGGAAATCAGCGAAGTTAGCCGACCAAGCAGACACCAACTCTTCCGACAGACCAGAGACGTACCAAAGTACAGCATGAGGTTGTCTAGACTACCTAGAGACCATCCAAGGTCGAATCAATTAAAAACCTCATCGAGTTCTTTTCAATCACCCAACCAACCCAAGGTTTTAGCGGGTAGGGAGCCTGATAGGGTCACGTAAGTTGTACCCCCGGGAGTTGAACTCCTGACCTTAAGGTGAAAGTTTTCTTAATAGACGTGCGTGTATGTATGTGTGTGTGTGTTTTTGCACGTGAGTGAGCTAGCGAGCACGTGTATACTTGTGTGTGTGTGTGTGTATGTATGCGTGCTTGCGTGCGTGCGTGCGTGCGTGTGTAATAAAATTCCTTTATTTAATAATGAATATATTCATTTTGATATTTAATTCATCATAATAACTTTTTTCTAATGTTGAAGAATTCTTGAAGAATCCAAATCAGAAATCATTTGTTTACAACGTTTGTTTGAAGAAGATCCAATTGAACATAACGTCACAATGGACACACGGAAGCATTCATATAGCGCCTAATTCTACCCACACGAAACAAATATAAATAATAAATAATTATAAATACAAAATATAAATATAATTAATAAATTGTTAGCAATAAAAATAAAAGACTAATAACATATAATAACATATAATAACGACAAGAATAATTTTAAAATAATTTTCAAAATAAATAAAAACAATTTAATATTTAATATTTAATAATTCCAAACATAAACCTCCTATAAATGACCTTGACTCATAGCAGCCTGCCTTTAATGGAAACTCAAAAATGACTTAATACGAATCGTTCGTACAAATTTACAATCGGCCAGTACAAACTTGATCCCAATTTGGGATGGGCGGATGGTCCACCCATCATTGACCATGGGGGGGATGCTGGGTGGATGGTCCATCCATCATTGACCATGGGGGGGATGCTGGGTGGATGGTCCACCCATCATTGACCATAGGGAGGATGCTTTAAAGACACACGGCAAAACAACAGCGACAACAGCGACAACAACGACAACAGCGACAACAACGACAACAGCGACAACAACGACAACAACAAGAACAACAACGAGACAATCGCCTTTTTGTCACCGCAGTCGCCAGTCATTTCACCGGCCAAGGACCCTGTCGATCGAGACAAAAGACGATCACAAAAGGAGACGAACTCCGGACGACCCTGGAAGGAGTCGACGGACGGACGGACGGACGGTGAGACAATGATAGTCAGATTACTAGTATTAATATTAATTAATTATATAATACTAATTATATAATGTAATAATAGCTATTATAATTGTTATTATTATTAATAATATTATTATTATTATGCAACTCATAATTATCATAATAGCAATAATAATAATAATAATAATAATAATAATAATAATAATAATAATAAGGCTGTTTGCTTTTGGGGTTCATACCGGATGTAAGGGGTAGGGTTTGGGGTCGTCGGGATGGTATGGTGTATGTGGAAGGGTGTGGTCGTTATGAAATTATGTTTGTTTTAGTTGGTATGTCTTTGTCTTTGTTTGGATTAGTTTGTTTTGTATCATTATTGTTGCTGTAGTTCTATAGTAAGTACTTATTTTTATCCCAGTACTAAGTAATTTATCAAATTTTCTATTTTAAGTGTTAAAAATCATCGACTATT
>CM067533.1:1262500-1265000 GCA_034509925.1 Hirudinaria manillensis | reverse complement strand
GATGGATGGATGGATGGATGGATGGATGGATGGATGGATGGATGGATGGATGGATGGATGGATGGATGGATGGATGGATGGATGGATGGATGGATGGATGGATGGATGGATGGATGGATGGATGGATGGATGGATGGATGGATGGATGGATGGATGGATGGATGGATGGATGGATGGATGGATGGATGGATGGATGGATGGATGGATGGATGGATGGATGGATGGATGGATGGATGGATGGATGGATGGATGGATGGATGGATGGATGGATCCATGGATTATTATTATTATTATTATTATTATTATTATTATTATTATTATTATTATTATTATTATCCCTGAACAGAGACATGAACAACGAGTGTTAGTCACCATCCTTTGTGGCGTCCTTGACACTAGTTTTTTTCCTTTGTTGCAACTTTTTAACTTTTCTTATTTGTATTATTATTATTATTATTATTATTATTATTATTATTATTATTATTATTATTATTATTATTATATTATTGTTATTATATTATTATTGCAATTGTTATTATCATTATTATTATTATTATTATTATTATTATTACTATATTATTACTAATATTATTATTAGCATGATAATATAGTAATAATAATGATAATAATTATAATAATATTAACATTAAAACATGCAAAATATATTTACATTAATTACATAATAAACCTTGATTACGGATTTATTACTCTTGCAATCATAAGCCAGCATGCATCAATAAAGAATCCATAGTGATGAGTGTGACGATGACGACGATGACGATAATGACAATGACGATGACGATGGTGATGATGATGATGACGATGATGACAATGACGATGACGATGGTGATGATGATGATGACGATAATGACGATGACGATGACGATGGTGATGATGATGATGACGATGATGACAATGACGATGATGATGAACATGACGATGGTGACGATGATGACGATGATGACAATGACGATGATGAGCATGACGATGGTGACGATGATGACGATGATGACAATGACGATGATGATGAACATGACGATGGTGATGATGATGACGATGATGATGGTGATGATGATGATAACGATTGTGTCCTATACTGAGAATATGACACGTGAAGGACGCGTTGTTCAACTGTACAAGAGTCCACAATGGAAGTCATGAACAACTTTTCTTTATAACTTTTCATGATAATACGACTTTTTGTTTTGTTTAAAACATTCTTTTGTTTTCGTATGTTGACTTTGTTTGTCTTTGTATCGCCGGATGTATGTCTCTTTATGTCTCTTTATGTCTCTGTATGTCTCTCCACTGCTCCGTGTGTCCGTCCGTCTGACGTGAGTGCCTATCTGACGGTAACAGTATCTACTGATATTTTTGTAGGGATTTTTTAGGAGTTAATTTATAATCAATGTTTTAAGATGTTCTTTTGTCGTCTTCGGTTTTCCTCTTTGTCTGCTTGCTTTTGTTACTCTGTAAGTTCAACTTGATGTGTGTGTGTGTTACTTGTTATTATTAATAAATTATTATTATTATTATTATAAATCGTTTTGTTTGCTGTTCACCAATTTCTCTTCGTCCAAGGTAGCTATTTGTTAGAGGAAAGTATCTGCGAGTGAGTGAATGAGTGAGTGCATGAGTGAGAGAATTAGTGAGTGAGAGTGAGTGAATGAATGAGTGAGTGGGTGAGTGAGTAACTGAGTGAGAGAGTGAGTGAGTGAATGAATGAGTGAATAATAAACTCGCCGAACCTCGCCCGTAGCTGGAGTAACACGGATGTGATACCTGAACGAACGGGAAATAACTTCTCCATTGCACCAGTTGAACTCTTGGTGAAAACGATGATGACGACGACGACGACGACGACGATGATGATGATGACGACGACGACGATCACTGATAAATGATAAGAGTACGATGATATTGATGTTTACGATAATTTTCCTTTCCCTATATTTCTATACATTTCACGATATCACAAATCATGATACCTAATACCTAATGCTGATACCCCAAGGTGAGGGTATCTCTGCAAGCACATTTAGAAATCAAATTAGAGATACATGAGGTGATAAAGTGAGATGATGAGGTGAAGAGTGAGGGGGAAATCGCGAGGAAAACCCTGGACGATCCTCGGCGCTCTTTTCCAGGGGCGCGCGGAAAACGGCGGTGATGATAATGATCGCGGTTAGTGACGGTGATGATGATAACGATAACGGTAATTATTATTATTATTATTATTATTATTATTATTATTATTATTATTATTATTATTATTATTATTATTATTATTATTATTATTATTATTATTATTATTATTATTATTATTATTATTATTATTATTATTATTATTATTATTATTATTATTACTGTTGTATTTCAAATTAAACTTTCAAGATGAAATATGATAGTAATCACGAACTAATATTTAATCACTTTTCGAACTATTATTTCTTCAAAATAGTATTTGTTTATTATTATTATTATTATTATTATTTATTAG
>CM067533.1:1192500-1250000 GCA_034509925.1 Hirudinaria manillensis | reverse complement strand
TCATCGTTATTCAGAGTCGTCATCGTCGTCGTCATCATCACCTCAATCAATGTCATCATCGTCATCATCACTATCATCGCCATCGTCGTCGTCATCGTCTTCCACTTCTTAATACAGGTAGAAGTCAGGTAGTCTCAACACTTGGGGCGAGCACAGACACGTCGCACTGCCCTCCTCAGGATTTAATTAATGGCCAGTAATTATGCCCATTAATTATTGAACAATATAATAATAATAATAATAATAATAATAATAATAATAATAATAACAACAATAATAGCAATAATAATAATAATAATAATATGCAAACAATAAAAACCGTATTAATTATAATAAAAATTAAATAATAATTAAAATTTTATATAAAGGTCGCAAAATTGATTTTGTAATAACAGATGTCGTAAATTTTTCTACAATACGAATTATACAAAGTCATTCAAACGATGCAGGCCACTATTATTACATATTATTATTATTATATATTATTAATGTTATTATATATTATTATTATTATTATATATTATTATTGTTATTATTATTATTATTATTATTATTATATATTATTATTGTTATTATTATTATTATTATTGTCATTATTTTTTTTATTATAACTATTATTATTATTATAAGTATTATTAATATTATTATAATTGCTTACAATGCTTCGTCACGTGACAGAGTATTGAGAAAATGTCAACAATTTGAAGATGACGACGATAATTGAGGTGTTACTGATGATGATGATGATGATGATGACGATGATGATGATGACGATGATGATGACGATGATGATGATGACGATGATGATGATGTAATGATGATGATGATGATGATGATGATGATGATGATGATGACGGTGACGTAAGATGATGATGGAGAGCCTTATGAAAGAAATCGGTGTGTCTATCAGATGTGCCCGAGCATGTTTTTAAGTGGGCTATGTCATTCGAACGATGCAGGCCACTAAATATTCTTATTATGATTAATTATAATATAATATAATATAATATAATATAATATAATATAATATAATATAATATAATATAATATAATATAATATAATATAATATAATATAATATAATATAATATAATATAATATAATATAATATAATATAATATAACATAATATAATATAATATAATATATGTTAATATATGTTAATAAATGATAATGTACCCATGCTCTCGTGCTGTAATATATTGTAGTAACAATAGCGTCAAACTTCAAACCCATTTGACTTGTTTACATTCGACCTCATGAATATTAAACAGTCCTAATTAGTTATTCACAAATGTCATTCGAATGGACAGGCTGAGTGCAGAGACGAATTGAGTTTCTGAAAACTATGAGCGATATTTCATTCGTCTTCATGATGACAGCGATGACGACGACGACGACGATGATGACGATGACTGAGGTGGTGATGATGATGATGATGACGACGCCACGATGATGATGATGACTGAAGTGGTGATGATGATGATGACACCGACGGTGACGATGATGATGACGACGACGATGATGATATCATCACCAGCACCATCATGTGTGGATGCACCTGTTGACACCGGTTCGGACACGTGGAGCATGGCCGGAATCGAACGGTAAACTCTTACGTCATCCAATTCTGTTTGTCATCATCGTCGTCGTCATCATCAATCAGAATAATTATACTGCATTTATAATTATACCGATATTTATGTCACACACATAATAAATACTTCTGAACATAGAACATCATAATATTGCCTTTTAAAAGCAATATTTGTTTATTTATTTAATTATTTGCAAAAAATAAATTTAATTCGGGGGAACAGTTTGTTGTTATTGTTGAAAGTTGGAGAGCTAGCATCCCAAGGAAACCTCTTTTGACGACGTCGACGATGATGATGATGATGATGATGATTATTATTATTATTATTATTATTATTATTATTATTATTAATATTATTATTATTATTATTATTATTATTATTGAAATTGAAATTATTATTATTATTATTATTATCATTAATAGTTACCAAACATTAAAATCTCAATTTAGATTTTTATTTCAACATATATTTCAATTATTAATTAACTCCCCCAATTAATTAAATTAATTAATCCAAAGAGTTCTGAATATTAATAAGTGCGGCCTCGTTACGCAAGCGACAGGGGGGGAGTGGGAGGCACTCGCTTGACCTGACTGACGTCACTCGCATACATTATGCAAATCAGTAGTGACTTGAAATTGGCCACTCAAAGGCGAGCACTCGTTGACACGACGCCTCAACGAAATATAAAGACTGCCGTAAAGGAACCTGTGTCTGACACGGCAGGGTCAACATCAGGTGAGAGAGTTCAAAGGTGAGAGAGAGAGAGTTCAAAGGTGAAGAGAGAGAGTTCAAAGGTGAGAGTTCGGTGTGTTTACATTTCTACGAGGCAATTCATACAAACAGAAGACCAGGCTCGAGTATTCCTGGAGACTTGTGTTCCCATGGCAACCGCTTCGGCTTGCAACGCCATTGGTCGGCTATAAATATAGGAGAGCACCGACCAGGTACTTCAAACATCGATTGGAGTTTTTTGTTGTCCCTAGGCGAGCGGAGATTGCTCGTCCAGGTGAACTGATTGACTCAGGTGAGTCGATTGACCAGGTGAATTGATTGAACCAGGTGAATTGATTGATTGATTGAATTTAGTTGATTGGCTCAGGTGAGCCGATTGACCAGGTGAGTCCGGGTTCATCTAGGTAGATCTGGTGTCGTCGCAGATGCGAATTTTCGAAGATGTCGTAACTTCATGGTTAGTTCATTTCGGATTTGAGCGACTTTTTTTTTTAGAATTTATTTAAATTTAAGTTCGCTTTTTATGAATTTAATTCATTAAATGGTTATTAATTTGAAGGAATTTGAACGAATTTAACGTCTATTTTGTATAATAATATAATACAATATAATATAATTATATTATTTTATATATAATAAGCTATTTAACTGTATTTTGAAGGTTTTGTAAATGTAACTTCAAGTTTAACAAGCGATAAATTAGCTTACCCTGTTTATATTAATATCCGTGGCGGTTGTACAATTTTTATTATCGGGATTATTGTATTTATTATTATGATTGAGTTTATTATTCTTACTATTATTATTATTATTATTATTATTATTATTATCTTTATTATTAATTTATTATCGCCATATTTCTCTTGTTCATTTTGAGAGTTCTTGTGAGGTATCGGCCCTACAAATATTCAGCAGTAAGCATTTACTTTTATATTATATTATATTATATTATATTATATTATATTATATTATATTATATTATATTATATTATATTATATTATATTATATTATATTATATTATATTATATTATATTATATTATATTATATTATATTATATTATATTATATATATTATATTATATTATATTATATTATATTATATTATATTATATTATATTATATTATATTATATTATATTATATTATATTATATTATATTATATTATATTATATTATATTATATTATATTATATTATATTATATTATATTATATTATATTATATTATATTATATTATTATCTGTCGCTGGACCCAAGACTGCCAAAGTCTTTCCTTTTCCCAAAGAGACGCGTTGAAGGTCAGTACCACCACTGGTTTCGCATTCAATAACGTTGGGTATCATGTGAACACAGCTGGTGGTATAATAGCTTCTCGCGGCGTACACCTGCCTGACCTCACCCCCTTCTTGGGTTGAGTCTTGGTCAGTCTCATGGATATTTATTAGTTCAAGCTAATCATCATCAGTATCAACAACGACGACAACAAAAACTTTATCGCTATGTCTAAGGGCTCCGAGATATCATAAACAGTTATCCCAAAGTGAGCGTCAGATTTGGGGTTAGTTGGGGTTCAAGTTTATGATTAACAACAACAACAGCAACACAAAATCTTTATCGTTTTATATCAGGTATGACGAGCAGATTGGTTTAGCTTATGCAAAATGGCGTAAGTTCATTGAGTCACGGATTTCTGAGGTCATGAAGTCATAAGTTCACGGAGTACGGGTTCATGAGGTGACTCGCTATTCTGCTCTTTAAAATAGGGAGTTCCCTCGTAACAGAGCCAATTAGCAACCATTCTTTAAAATCGAAATTTGAATTTTTTTCTTAAATTTCATTTAAATTATTTATTAATTTTAAATTAAATGAACGAATTAAAAACAAGTCGATAATATTAATTAATATTTTAATCAATAATATGACAGATAATTCCAGTTATTAATATATAATATTGATTATGTGATTACACAAAATAGAATAATAATAATAGTTATTATGACTTATATTTTATAGTGTGCTTTTAATAATAATAAAGATAATAATATATTTTATTATTATTATTATTATTATTATGACTTTTCTAGTTCAATTTCAGTAACGAAAACATCATTGGCTATGGATTCTCAGAATTAGATGTTGATTTAAGTTCAATAAGTCACATAATAATAATAAAACAGTAATAATAATAATAATAATAATAATAATAGTTAATATTATATAATTAATTATAATAATAATTATTATTATTATGCAGAATAATACTATTTATTATAATAATAATAATAATTATTATTAATTATATAATACTATATATATTATTGTATAATTATTATGATTATTTCTGTGTGTCTACTAATAATAGCGGTAATAATAATCTGCATCGGTTTATTAAGCAAGGCAGCTGGGACTCATTGACTTTGAGAAGTTGAATGATTAACAATCAAGAAGTTGATAAGAAACGAAACATCAACAAGTCAGTGCTTGTCCAATGTCGTCGGAGGTAGTTGCCTTCTGTATCTTTCTGTTTTCTCCTGTTTGCTTTTGTTTGCTTCTGTATGTTTCTGTATGCTCCTGTATGTTTCTGTATGCTTCTGTATGTTTCTGTATGCTTCTGTATGCTTCTGTGTATTTATGTTTGCATCAGTATATTTCTATATGCTTCTATTTGGGGCAGCCTAAGAACTCGTGTTGTGTGGGCATGAGGGAATTACTTGATCAATATTATTAATATTAATATTATTATTATTTCATAATTTTATTCTGTGATATTGTTATATAATGTTGATTTATGGTATTATTTTCTAGTACTATTTGTTGTCAAAGAAACAATTGTGTTGTTCGTCGGTGTCTTATTTTCTTGTCACTTTCTGGAGAAGATGATAACGATAATATATTTGGAGATAATTTGGAGTGCACCTATTTTTAATTAAAATTAAATAATTTAATTGGCGGAAATTATTTTTTAAAATGTGTGCAATTTTACTAAAAGCATTTATCTGGTTGTTTTTAAAATGAGATTTTTTTCTTTATTTTTTTTATAATTTAATGAAAAAAACGCGAAGAATGTCTTCAGGTAAATCACTTCAGGTAACAGGAAACCAGGTGAGCATTCCTTGCAGACGACATGTCTTATTGGCGGCAACCAAGCTGGGTTTTTCCATGCACGGACGTCCTCAGGAGAGGGGTGAAAGGAGAGACCCCTGTTTCCCCTGTTACTGACCCGGTTTAGGATCCCTTTGAAGTTATGGATTATAAATATAATATACGAGTACCATAATGATGATGATGATGTTTATTACGATGTAATTAAATGCCGATGACTTATTTATATAATAACAATAAAAACGTTTGTTCCGAAAGCATACATATAAAAAAAAGAAGAAAGAATATATATAAAATAATTATCTTTATTGTATTTTTATTTAATTTGATTTATGGTTCTGATTGTTCTGATATTCGTGTCAAATTAAGAGCTTTATTTTTTCCAAGAGCGCTTTCATAATTTTCAATAATTACTTTATTAGTATAGGCATCATAATATTAAAATAATAACACTTTAAGCTGATGTTATCCACCTTTAAGGACTTCACGTGGCAACTTTCCAATTCTAAAGTCTCTATTTCAGGTGCTCCGAATAAACAAACCCGATGTTTACAAAAATTATACCTGGAGTAGAAAAACTCTTACCTGAACAAAGTGAAGTGCCTTACATTGGAGAAATCTGGGATCGTGGAAGCCATATTGCTACCCATAAATAATTTGACCTTCCTTTACACATTAAAGGTTTTAAGAATTGGGGTTAATTCGGCTGATCTTTGGTGTCAGAAACAGTGCTCATACATAGGATAATGCCATGTTGATAAGACTAATTTTTCTATTAAAGATATTTAATTAAGCTATTATCAATTACTATAATCGATCTTTATGGAAATCTAGCCATTTTTCACAAATATGAAACCCATTGAACGACGAACTGAAATTCGTCGATCCAGAAATTATTTTTATTGATAGTTTTCTGACCTTTTAACCTTCTCAAATCCGGATGGTCGGAGGGAACAATGAACGATTCCATCCATCCAGAATGGCTTTCCAAGCGAACAATGGCTTTTAAAGCAACTCTTACCTGCCACAGTGCTCCTCTTTGTCGAAAGTCTCTCGAACAATGTATCAAATCATTTTCATCCCAAATCGGTCTCCCCATTGTTTGAATACATTTATTTCCAGATTGTTTTAATTTTATTTATTTCCAACAAATTGAGTTTTGTATTGGCGCCAAACAACAGCAACAAATTCAAATTTGCCAAAGAAAATAAACGCGGTACGAACGTCGAGGCCGAATTTGATTATAAAGCGACTACTCTTTTACGTTAATCATCAATAAGACGCCTTCATTTTATTATAGTAGATAACATAAACAATCGAGTACAGTCTGAAACAAATCATTGGAGCTTCTAATGCTATTGTAAGTGCATAAATGGTTGAGAACTCATTTATTATCAACACCATCACCATCAACGGCTCAGTTCGTTCAGTTCAGAGAAGCTAACAATTAGTTGCATCAAAGATAACTTTTAAGAAACAATGTTTGTACAAGATAGACATTTTGTTGCGTAATTGCAGCATTGGTAATTAACAATGATTAAGTTGGTAGCGACTAGAGAAAATGGATTAAACACAGTATATGGTTAAATCGCTTTCATCCACAAAAGTAGATACTATGTGAGTAAGTCTGTTGCCAGGTATCTTATATATTACTATATTTTTTTGTTTGCTTGTAGAACAAGATATAAGCCCTGGAACTCCTACAAACATCACTGCTGGATATTCTTATTGGGGAACATCTAGAATAAGTAACTGATTTATTAATAATATGCATGTAAAGCTTATGATTTGCACCAGCATCTTTGTGGTTTAGCACATCCTAGCCAAACCATCTTAGCTATGTTTAATATACCTAAGCTAACTAGTTGCTTTGGCTTTGACAATGTCATCATATATTGACAGAATTGTTTCTCATTTTAATTCCATATAAAGCACTGTGAAAATTAGTATTCTCTCAAGTCATATAACTATATATACTATCAATATTTGCTATGGTATATGATAAACACCTTTCATCATCATAGCGGTACCACTGATTCTCCTCTTCATCCAAAACTTCTGCAGTGTAGTGCCCATAAGAAACCAAAGAGCTATGGTGATTGCAAATTGCAAACAACTCGAACTGATGAGTTGTCGAATCTGAAATCAAAACCATCAAAGATTGGTTAACATCATGAATATTAATGAAAGCAGACACCAAATAAGTGCTGAACTGCAATAAAAAGGCAAGTCATTGCAATGCAGCTTGGCAAAAGGGTTAGAGTGCCTGCGAATATAAGTAAAAGATAAGAGTTTTTACATGTCTAGCAACTTAGCTCAGGTGGTGAGGTTTCTAATAAAGGTAGCAGTCACAATGTAATCCGTTTTGGACCGAGCCTGTACTGCCATGAGCACTCTCAGGGGAAATAACTTAACTTTTCTGATCAAAAGGGCTACTCAACTATCATGCAAAGTGATTTCCATTCTTCTAGGGAACTGTGTCTCTGACAAATCTTTCTGACCAGTTCTCAGATTGAACCTGCTCAAAACTGCAAAAGCTTCTTTTTTTAAATTCAAGATAGATTTATTTTGCTATTACACCACGGTACAAAAACCAATTAATTTGGGATTGAACGATAACAAATAGAATCATTGCCATTGAGCTACATCTAGCAATCATCTTGAGAACCAGGCATTACATAATAAATGGATTGCATTTAGAATGCTCACGAATGATAAGGTAGGGTGGGAGACTCTTCAACTCTGAACGCATTTTTCCTTTTCCAATGTCCTCACAACGGGGACAAAGCTGGTGGCAAATTGGATAATTAATTTAAATTATGACAGGAGCCTAGGCTCAAACGTTGCCTCAAAATTATACAAGCTAAGCTTTGTGTTCAAAACCCAGCTCGATCCATTGGCTGGGGTATAGAATAACCTGTCCAAGTGCCAAAATAATTAGCTATAATCTCCTTGCTAAATAATAAAAAAAATATTGTTAATTCTTTTAAAGAGATATTACAAACCATAAGAACTTCAGAATCTTCTTGGTATAAATACTTCTCTTTGAAAGCTCTTTCGACTTCCTGAGAATAAAAATTCCTGACTCGTCATGAAATAATTGTGTTTTTGCATATTTTGATGAAATGCCATTAAAAAAAAGAACATATTTGCAATACCTAATAGATGTATCCATTACTAGATATATTACTAGATATATTTACAATAAATCTGAAAAGATGCTTTTATGTCAAACCTCTTCACAAGGTAATGTAAAAGTATTGATAACTTCAGCTAAGCTGGTGCCATGTCCCTGATTGGGGCAGTGATACTCGTAGACTCTTTGAATAATCCCAGAAAAAAGTCCTTAGGAAACGTTAAAAGTACTGCAATGTGTCTCGGCTCAGCCATTTTATGGTTTGTCGTTATTATTATTATTACTATTATTATTATTATTTATGAATCAAATGCTTAAATAATTAATACAACATGCAAATATCAATTTATGATGGGCTCCACTAGTCAAACATCTTGAAATCTTTCTAACCTTTATAGTTCGACCTCCTTCAATAAGAAATGTTCGCCCATAGTGAGGGGGGTGTTTTTGTTGACAATTTTTTGTTAATGTTGTGAATAAAAAAATAAATAATGAATAAACTCACGATTTCTCGAAGTTGTTGTCAATTTCTCTGATCAGGAACATTAAAAACGAGTGGGCATCTTCTTGTCTTTTTGAATAAATTCAAAATGGCATTATTAGTAAATAATAATTTAAAATGCAACATAATTAATAAATGTATAAATAAGGCCATCTTTTGAGAGAGAACCATATTACTTGTCATCATTACTGACCGATCATATAATAGGATAACATATGAGTTTATTAATTAAGGTATCAAAGCAACTAAAAGAACAAATGGCAAATTGGACATGTACAATATTAAACAAACAATTATGTACATAACACAATGAAACAAATGAACTTAAAATGCAAAATAAACTCAAAGGGTCAGTCTTAAGGAAGCGCAAGCTTCTGCTAGACAGACTGGCCCTGGAAATCGTAAGATATGTAATGTAAACTCAACTGAGGCATCTCTCACTAGATGTGACTTATACAATTTTATACAATTATGGATATCCATAACATAGGGCCACATGACAAAAAAGCACAAATTACTTGTAACTTAAAAATCTTTTGGTCGCTCCTCGAATTCGCTGAAGAAAATCTCTCGGGTTGATGACATCTGACCCTTCAAAGCGCATATCACTCAGAAGGTTCTTGAAACCTTTTGCATTAGCAACACTTTTTTCAAGGTTAAGAATTTTCTAACGTGTCTTTCTCGATAATTAATAAATTAATTCAATTATTTCACAGAATGAAATGTGCACTATTGGATGGCATTCCTGCATGTGGCAGTTATAGCAACAATCATCATGTAGTGATAGTGTTCAATACCCAGCCTGCAACCCCTTGAAGCATTCTTCAGTAGGGGACTAAACAAATGGTGAAATACCATTACATAACATCGTGACATTGCCACATTAGGGACTCTGAGTATTAGACAAATAAAATTCAGTATGCAACATTGCTAAGATTGAAACCATCAAGGTCATTATGAAGATTTTTTTTTATAAAATTTCCAAGAAATGCTGAGAATCTCAGAGATACACGAACTTTTCATGAACTCGGTCTCGGAAGTGGACACCTCCATATTTCTCAATTCCTTGATTGCAAACAGGCACTGAATGATGGAGTTGATGTAGCACTGCAAATGTGAAATTCATGAAGAACATAGCTCTGCATTCAATTCAATTTCAGTTGTTCATGCTTACACTGTTTCCAGAATTCTTGAGACCCTGCAAATAAACATTAAAAACATATTTACATATATTTTGAAATAAATAAAATAAAAATAATTTTTTAACTTTTGTTGTCATTGATATTTTAAAAGTTAAAAATTACCACAGAATGACTTCTAGACCTTCTGGCACATCCCTGATCTGCTCTTGAACACATCTTAAACTCTCCTCCAGCAGTCAACTCAACCTTTCAAATATTCCAAAATTCTCAGTATGTATATACTATACAATTGCATATGTATACATAGTAGCAATATATAATCCCAACAAAATATGCTTCTCGTGTCACCACAGATAAGTATTGGTTCTCAGTATGTATATACTATACAATTGCATATGTTGACATACAGGACCTTGTATCCATGCAATATGTAATAACAATTGCTGCTATGAATACATAGTAGCAATACATAATCTTGACAAAATATGCTTCTTCTGTCACTTCAGATAAGTATTGTCAAGCATTTTTTTGCCTTTATGCCATTTCAACGTTTTGAAAAGGCATGTTAGCTTGGGGATTACTAGTCAACTGGGGTGTTTTATTCCTATATGTTTGCTCTATTTGGTAGGACATGCTATGCAATAATAGACTGGTTTGGAATACCGATTAGGCCAGAGTTTGCCTACCCCTGCCCTGATAATAGAATGCAAACTCAGGACCTCTACCTTCAACGTTGTTCTATAGGAGTGTTTGTCAAGTTCTTGCCTTTGACTTTGCACTGGACTTCGACTCTGATGGTTTGTCGGACGAGAGGACAACGTCGGTGACGCATGGCTGCATTTGATTGATTTAAGTCATAAAGAGAATAAAAGCTTTTAGAACTGGTAATTGGCAAAGTGCCAGTATTTAATTTATTACAGTAATTATTACGTAATGTGTGATTATGTATCGATTTGTAGTTCTATCCAATTCGAGAAGAGGTTTGAAATGCTTTTGATTGCGAGTAACTAATTTACATATTTACATATTCATGACGTCCAACATCTACCGTGAATAGCTCGAGTCCTTCTCTCGGTTCGTCCTACTATTCGGATCAGAACGTTTGTAAAACAGAATGTAAGCCTTTTCTCCGGATAGTTGATCGTCAGGTCGATTGGTGCTCGTGACTCTGTCAAAGAACAACAACGACGACAATAGCAATAAGGTGATAAGAAATGTATTTAATCACAATTTGTTATCAGCAATCAAGTTATTACAGTCTTCAATGCAGTCAAACAAAAATGTTTTAAGGACTCTTAATGATCCCTTGTATCACAGAACCTGGTAGACTTGAGGATGCCATATTTAAATCCTTCTTACTTATTAATACTAGTGGTGATGATGACAATAACAGCAACAACTAAGACATTTATTTAATAAAAGTAATTATTGCTAATTATTATTATATAATGAAGATTATTATATTAATTATTATTATTATTATAATGTGTTACATAAATCTTTGTTATTGTAATTATTATGAACGATATGTTTAAATTACCTATCGTCTTCATAACTGTACCACACATTTTCATTCTCAGCCAAAACTTTTGCAGAGAATCGACTTTCACGTGTTGTTCCCTGGTTGCAAATTGCAAACAATTCAAACCCGTATTTGACCTCGTGATTGTCTGAGTTGAAATTTATCATAAAAAATAAACTGAAAAGTAAAACAATTGAAATAAGATCAAGTAATTGTAATTGCCAATTGATCATTAGTTTTAAATAATAATATTAAAAATTATTTATTTAAATAATGATATTAAATATTATTATTTACCAACTGTCAGTTTTCAAAGGATTACATAAGAATGAGTGAAGGTAAAGGACAAACCAAATGTCATGTTGAATGGAAATTTAGATGAACATCCATAGTCTGCATTCATTCTATTCAAAACTATAAAAAATAAAAAAATAATGAAAACAAAGATTTAAGTTTAATGACAATTTCATTCAGAATTCATTAAAATGATTTATTCAGTTGAACAAATAAATAATGGCTGCTCAATTTAACGTCAATGGAAATCAAAGCAAAGACTCACAAACCACAAGGTAGGGAGGTAGGCTTTCCATCCGAGAAGACCCCTTTCCTATTACCATTTGCTGACACTCAGAACAAAACTGTCAACAGTGGTAAATTAACATAAATTATCAAAGGTGCTTTGAGTCGGGCCGTAGTCGTTTGGATAAATTTGATTTAAACCGAGAAATGTTTAATTAAAAAAAAATCTTTGATAAAACCATTTCTTCAACTTGTTCGTAGTTGAGGTACATGTCTCTCAGAGCTATGTCGACATTCTGAAAATTTATTAATATTTTTCTGCATTTTAATAATATATTGTTATATTTAACATTATAATTCATCATTATTAACACAATTCTCATGCCCTCGTTAATAATTTCAATAATAATTTTAAAGATAAGATAATTATTTTAATATTAAAAAAAAAGAACTATCATTTTGCAAAACAACGTTCCGACAATCACAAACCACGTTGCATGGCACCACAAAAGTGTTTACAACTTCCACCAAATTCTTTCTGTGTCGCATCGGACATTTGTATTCATAGTTGCTTTGTTTTTTGACAGAAAAGAGTCCTAGAGAAACAAATGAGAAAACCATACGATTAACTAGATGTCTCCATAATATTACATCTGGACATTGCCATAATATTATATATTATATTACATGAATTTATGCAGAGACATTTCCATAATATTTTTGCTTTATTGTGATTGCCATAACATTACCTTGAAACCATGGTATATTATACAGTGCTTGTAATCTTATAACTAGGCTATCCAGGGTGAAACCAATTCATATTTTAAATGGCTTAAGTAATTATTTTTGAATTTGTAATTTTGGTTTAACTAAATGAAAATTAAGTGAAAACTTCAAATACCTTTGCTACTTGGATTTCTGAAATAAGAAAATATATTTATAAACACAATGAGGCCATTTATTACTGTGGAAAAAGCTCCTAAAATAATTTTCTCACAATTGTTTGAAATTCTCCTCAATTTCTTTGATCACAAACATCAGAAATGAATAAGGATCTTGCTGTCTGTTGGTTAATAATATTAATAAAAGTAATAATAACAACAACAATGACAGTAACAACAATGATAATAATAACAATAATAATAGTTATTATAACAATAATAATAGTTATTATTGTTATTATAACAATGGTGATGACAGCAACAACAATGATAATAGTAACAACAACAGTAATAATAGTTATTATTGTTATTATAACAACGGTGATGACAGCAAAAACAACAACAGCAACAACGTTTCTTCACAGGGCAATAAGTTTGAGCATTTAAGGGTGCTTCATTGATATCGAAAGAGAAGTTGCAAATCAAAAAAGTGGATTTCAATATCTCTTTTAATTTAAGTTGTTAAATAAAAAATAAATAAAAAATATCATTTAATCCTAGCCAAAGAATTAACTAGTACCTGTAATTGTCAAACTTTTTAGTTGTCTGCATGATTCGATTGAGGAATGTAGTTGGATTTACAACAGAACTCCCTGAGCCCATCTCGGCCAGAAGTTCCTTGAAGCCTTTTTGTTGTGTTATTATAAAGACATTACTTTGTTTTGCATAACTGTTTTATAATATTATAATGTATTACTGTTATTGTGATTATTTTTTGCAAACATAATTGTTTCACACATTGTTAAGCTTGAAATGAAATCTGGATGAGTACACAGTCTCAACCAGGCTTATCTAATTAAAATCTAATATGTTATCAATATCATACGATGATAAGTTGTATTATCATCACCCATGTCACAAAGAAATATCAAAATACAATTTCACCAAATAAAATAATTGCAAAGAATCAAGAAACTCAGTCAAACATTGTCACCCACTCTTTATGAACTCAGATCCATTCCATGACACCTCCATATTTCTTAATTCCTCAATTGCAAACAAGCACTGGATAATAGAATTGACGTAATCCTACAAAATAAAATACAAGTCTGCATTGCAAGCCTAAAACTATGTATCTCTTAATATAACTCTCACTTACATTGTTTCTCAAGTTCTTCAGGCCCTGGTAGATAAAAACAGTTGTTGTAACAAGCATTACAAATTATAGCATATCAAAAACAATTACAAATATATATGATATCATATACTGTATTATGTATGATACAATATCATGACACAATACTATTATATGTATATAAATTTAGGTTACAGGCTATAAGAAATATAAATATATATATATAATATATATATAATGATTTATATAACAGTATGTTTATATAATATGTATAATAATACTCCAGCACAAACCAATCATTAAGCAATATAAAAATTAAACTTCACCACAGAATGACTCCTCGACCTCTGACCTCTGACCCCTACATCCATCCTCGACTTCCTCCCTCTGCTGACCTCATCCAAGGATGATTTTCGATCCTGACCAATCAGAAAGGAAATTCAAAAGAACCAGTTGTGGGTTCAAAGCATTTGGAAATCAATTCAATAAATTTGTAAATGCCATCTAAAAGTACTTAACATTGCTACCTCAATCATAATAATAATAACAATAATAATAATAATAATAATGAGCTAAATAGCATCAAGAAATCCATTGGCATAGCTTCAAGACTTCATGTTCCAGCCATCCAGCTAAGAATGGCTAACAATAATTAATACCTCTACTGCCTTTGGACTCCCTCTGTTGGCATTGGTGTCCCTCACTTCTCCAGAACTGGATTTTTTTGTTGGTGCATCATTGACCATTGTTTTCTGGTTAATTATGCCTATTTTTCCTGTCTTTATGTTACATTTATGATGTTTATGTTAATTACATAGCTAGCGTTATTTCAGAATAATATCTGATTAGCAACAATAATCATACATTAATACATTAAATATATTGAATTAAATTTTATTAACAAAAATAGAAACTTGTTTCATACACCATTTCAATGCTACTAATAAAGTAGCACAATTTAAAATTATTAATAAAAAAGTAAAAACAAAAACAATTAATAGAAATAATAATAATAACAATAACAGTTCTGTTAACTCACCATAGAGTGGTCCCCCTTTAGAAAAATTTCCAAAATGAAAAATAATAAATGTATTTATGGCAAAAAAAGTAATTTAACATTGAAAACATTGAAAAGAATTATCTTTAATATTAGCAAAGAAGGGTTCCATCAATTTTTAAAAATACCTTTATAGGTGCTTTCGTGGTTCTTCCATCTTTTTTATTTTTATTTTTTTTCATGTTGAAGCCTGTAGAAATGTTGGAAAGCATATTTTTATTTTTCGTTCAAAAGTTTGTTTACGGCAACATTGGAGATGAACGAAACAGTGTGAAACAATCAAATAATTAATTAATCTAGTCAATTAACAGAATATGTAACGCATCACTCGAACATTTCACATAGCAAGAATTGCAGCCAAAAAATGTTGAAAGTCTCTTCGATAAATAAATGCTAACACATATTCACTTATTTTTCTTTTATTAGCGATTCCCTAAAAAGAAACCATTGTTAAGAAAAGGAAGACAAATTTTAGAGTCGCTCGATCAGAAAATTTAAGCAGAATTACGAACTGGAGCGGACATCGGAATTCCCCTTAATATTTTCTTTCACTTGGCAACTTTTCAGCGCCAAAATGAAATGAAATTCAGGTTAAAAAAATTATGCAATTGATTATCATTAAACAAAAATCTTTTGCTTTAATAGTGGTTTTGAAATTACATTTGAGCCGATTTATAACATAGTTGGAGATTAAAGCACTGTGTTTTTATCAGCGTCAACATTAATATTATATTATTAGTATAATTATCACAATATTGTTTAAAACTACTATAATTAATACAGAGTTTTATTGAAACGTTTCAGTACAGGACAGTTATCACTTGACAACATTGTTTGGTCAGGGAAGAAAAGTAGGTGTTCCTTTTGACAGATCTACGACAAATGTCAGTTTTGGGTAAAATAATTTTATACAATTTTTAATTATTGTAATGTCTAATATATTAAAAATTCAGTAAGAATTATTTTAATTTACTTGCGCAATAAAATAATTAAATTTTAACTATTAGTGATCTTTTATCACGTTGTAAACAACATTTCTTGGTCGGTCGAAGATTAAGATTACGGCACTAGACTTACCAATCGTTGTAATCGGACACAAAAAAATATATAAAAAGGAAAACAAAAATCAAATTAACGTCTGATAATGTTGAAAACGCGTTTCAATAAAGATCCTCCGAAAGAAGACCAATTTAAGGATCTACTGGTGTTTGGATACAGCTCCAAGCTCTTCAGAGACGATGAAAAGGCAATCGAGATCGACCGAGGCAGACACCTCATACCGTGGATGGGAGATGAGACCCTCCTAATAGATAGGTAAGTGATTTGCTACAACATTGTTGCTGTTTTGTTTTTATCGTTATTTGGTGTTATTTTGGGGGTTACTAGATGATGGTAGCGATTTTTTAAAGATATTTTACTAGTTTATTTTTACCTTCCTTGAAGGGGCCATACTTGAATAGTCTCTTCACCTTTACTGATATTGTCACAATTGTGTCCAACTCATTAGTGTTCCATAATACACAATCTTAACAACATCTTTGTTGCTTGATCATATAAGTGACAACCTCACTATTTCATAAATATTCACGTTTCACCATTTTGACATCTGATCATTTTTGTTTTACAGGTACGACGGCAGGGGACACCTGGACGACGTAAGGCTGTTCACGACCGACAGCCTCTTCGAGGTGATCATGACCGACGAGGAGAAGGCCAGAGAGAAGGAGTTGGACGAGGAAAGGTACATGGATTTGTTCATTGATGTGGAACAGAAGCTCCTGAATGAAGGTTGGTAATCGGCTGCTTAACGATTTATTTTAACGAGCACGAGTTTTAAGTTAATTACTACTTTATCAGTTTCTGGTGTAGGATAACATTGTTTCAAAGGAATTAGATGGTTTATGAATAGTCCAAAAACTAGTGTAATCTTGCCATGTTAGAATATTATAATATGCCGATTGTATTGAATTTTGCACAAACGTCCATGCAACAACAATGACGGTTATTATGTTAAGTTGTTAATTAATATTCGCAACTTTCGTTAAACAGAAGAGGAGATGAAAAGGGCCAGAGAGTCCGAGGTCAGGTACGGAGCTGTCGGTTTCCAATACGAAGATGGGGACCAAGAGACGCCAGAGGAAGATCAGAAGGAACAAGTGCCAGGTTTGTATCTGTTTTTGTTGTTTATGTTTTACGTTATATTTCTGATATTCGTTAGTATTTATGATATGTTAATTATCAGCTAATTAAGTGAGCCATTGCCATTTCAGAATAATATCCAACATTAGTTTTAATATTAGTTGAATAATTATTGAGTTTAATTTTCAATGTAATTGATTTGAATTTAAGAGAATTTAGGATTTAATCTCAGTCATTCATGACGTATTCTAAATTGCAATTTTTCAACTTTTTGCAGAAGGAAAACCTGATGATTGCGACGGGGAATTCGAGGCCTTCGTACCCCACGACGCGCTGAACCTTCCAGCGGGCATGACCACGGTAAGGACTCGCTTCCTTTTTGTCAATCCATTAACCTTTACCCTTTAGCCAGATATGATTGTTGGCCATTGATGGAAGTCGCATCTGCAGCGAAAGGAAAAGCCAATCTGCCAGCCTGCTCGTTGATATTTTTAATTTCGCTAACGAGATTTTTACTCAGAGAGAAGAAATTATGCAAACCGACGACACCAGTCCTGAGGACCGCCCGTCTCACTCACGTCTATCGTTTCAGCTTTCCCGGAAGATGCCCTTTATTACCGAGGCTACGAGGAGCCTATTAAAGCTAAAAACAAAACAAACAAAAAAATGCTTCTTTCTTTTGCAATGTCTTTGAATTTTTTTGGGCCTCACGAGCGAGACGACACAGAGACGGTGCTAATCGACAAGTAACTTGAAAGAAATGATTTCATGTTTGCCTACTTAATTATTCACGAACGGATTGCAATTAGACTTACTTCCGTATCCTAACGCGTCGCTATAACTTTCTCTCTTTCTATTGGACAGCCCCGAACGATGAAGCACCACAAGATCATCGAAAAGACGGCAGCTTTCATAGCCAAGCAGAGTCTCCAGATGGAGATACTGGTCAAGACCAGACAGAAAGACAACCCTGCCTTCAACTTCTTGAACTTTGATGACCCCTTGTATGCCTACTACAAGCACCTGCTTTCCGAGATGAAGCAGGGCAGGTACGTCCCGCAGCTGGAAAAAGAGGAGGAGGAGGAAGACGCGAAGAAGGACGAACCAAAACATGTGGAGATCCACATCTCGTCTCAGGTGAGCATCCGATCCTGTTTTTGTTTTTGTTGTTTTGTTATCACCTGTTGTTGATATCATCTGCTTGGTATACAAGGTGCATTCATAATTATAATTAATTAGCCAGTGGATGATTTTATGGTCAAGATTATTATCATTTTGTATATGAATCTTGTCATTGTCATTCTGTTGTCAACATTATTATTACTTGATAATTATTGTTTATATATTAATCTCGGAATGTGAGATGAAATACTGGTCCAACCTTAACTCAACATTAACCAATGTTAACTCAATGCTCTTATTTCCCAGGACTTTTTAAAATCCGTCGAAGAAAAACTCCCGCCGAGGCTCGTCAGGGACACCTGCTACGACAAACTCCTCAACAACCTGAGGAAGCACATCCCGGTCCAGCCGCCAGTCCCTCCGCCTCCCCCCGTCGAGGTTCCCAGGGAGGTGACGCCCCCGCCCCGAGAAGTTGCAGTCGTCGAAACGTCTGTCGCTGCGGTCGCGGACGAAGCCTCCGTCGCGTCCTCCATCGTTCCGCCTCCGCCCGACAAAAAGTTTCTGATCGACAAGATGGCCGCCTACGTCGCCAAGAACGGACCGGACTTCGAGGCCGTGGTTAGGATGAAGAACGACCCACGGTTCGACTTCATAGCAGAGGGACACGTCTGGCACAACTACTACAAGACGAGGAGAAGCGTCATGGAAATGGTTAGTATTATTATTATTATTATTATAAATGGGTAGTATTATTGTTGGTATTAGTATTATAAATGGGTAGTATTATTGTTGGTATTAGTATTATAAATGGGTAGTATTATTGTTGGTATTAGTATTATAAATGGGTAGTATTATTGTTGGTATTACTATTATAAATGGATAGTATTATTATTATTGTTGATATTACGATTATAATTGGTTAGTATTACCGTTATTGTCAAACTAGTCATTAGTATTATTAGCTGTCGATTTATGATGACTTGATAATTATTATTAATATCGAGATCTCAATGTTCTTATCATGTAATTAATTAACTGCCACTCATCAATTCCAGGAGATGAAGTTGAACAGATCATCAAACAACAACGTTGTTCGACCTCCAGAGAGGTCGCCAAAGGTCGGGAAGGTGGAGCTGAAGAGCATCAGTTTCAGCATCAAGGGCAAGGAGGTCACGGAGAAGGTCAACAGGCAGAATGTTCTCAGCGACGAGGAGGCTGGAGGTTCGTCGTCTTATTAACATAATTAATGCCGTCGTACTTTCTCATATTAACTTTATTTATGCTGTGCTTGCTATTTATTGTGCAGAGATTTTTATTTAAAATCATTGCAGTAGTTAGGCAATATTTATTACCACTATGGTAATTAGCTATTCATAGTGGGCCGGTCATGGGGCAATTAGTGACATTTGCTTAAAAATGTCTCACAATGATGCAGCTGACAGAGACTTCGACTCAAGTCTCTTGGAACAGTCGGTAGTCGTTCCTTGCCAACAAGTTCCTGTGGTTGTCACCAGGGAACCTCAGCCCACCATCGAAGGTTGTTCTGTCTGACCTTGTAGCATATTACCGTGTGCTTATAAAGCATGCCATTTAGACGACGTGCATGCCTAGGATTTTGTCGAGCATTGGAACATGGTTTTTGAATAATTTATGCAGTGTATTAACATTATTTATTCATTTCAGCATTGCCAGTCCAAGGACCAGTCTTGCCAGTCAACAATGGCGAATCATCGAGCAAGAACAAAAGGTCGCACTCTCCTGACCCAGTGGCCACGCATAAGAAACAAAAGTCCATCTCCGGATCTCCCGAGCACTCCCCTAAGGTAGCACCGCCTGCGGACGTTCCCGTACATCAAGTTCCAATCTATGGTCCCAAGGCCCACCTGACCGTGTTCGAGCCTCGGCCCAGGTCTCCGGTTTATGGGCCAGAATTGCCCTCCAAAGAATACCTGGACAGATTGATCTCCAAAGCTGCCGAGCAGCGCCCGTCGAAGCCTCCGTGCGACTCCGACTGGACCGGCGGAGTGACGAGGGCGTCTCTGACCAATGGAATCGCGGACGGACCGGGTCGGTCGAGAGAGTCGAGTTCAAGACGGTCCATCAGGAAGCGATCGAGGTCTCGTTCGAGGAGGAGAAGGTCGACGGAAAGACGGAGGTCGTCCGAGAGGCAGAGGTCACGGAGGAGGTCTCCGGACAGGGAGAGGGGGAGGGGCAGGGGTCGTTCGAAGTCGCCCACCCCTCGGAGATCGCGTTCGAGGTCGGCGAGGAGGTCGGTCAGGTCGTCCCAGGTCGAAAGGAGGCATTCGCAGAGCAGGTCCGTGTCGAAAGAATCGAGGTAGGATTGGTTTCTCGTTTGTTTGCATTTAATTTAATTTATTCAAGAGTGTTGATAATTAATTAAAGTTAAATTAGTTAAAGCCCTGTCAATACAAATAATTACAACATGAATAATAATTTGTATTGATCGGTACTTTAAAGCCTTTACATTGCCATTATTTTGCACGTAGCAACAACAATAGTAATAGTAATAATAATAAGTATTAATAATGGTATTAGTAAAATATTAATTCATTAATATTAATTTTTCAATTGATAATTATCTGCAGAAGGAAGAGCTCGAAGAAGTCTAAACACCACAAGAAGCACCACAAGCATCATCATCATCATCACCACCGCAAACACGACGAGAAATCCGACAAAATGTGAGGCTAACATTACAACTGCCTGATGGAGGCTATTTTATTAAACGTTAACTTGTTTATTATTATTATTATTATTATTATTGTTATTATTATCTGATTAATGAAATATGGAGATTGTTTAGCATTGGCTTTTGTAATAAAATACCATTTGATATTTTAAATGTACTGAATCGTTAACTGGTGTGGTTGATTGTAATAATGTTAGTTGTAATATAAATAATATAATAAATTAATAATAATATTACATAATAAAGTTGTAATAATATTGATGAAATGATTTTTGCAGGGTTGTCCTTGACCTGACCAGAGAAGATGTGGTTGACTTGACTCAAGACTAACTGATTGATTGATTGATTGATTGTTTGATTGATTGATTGATTGATTGATTGATTGATTGGCTGGTGTCGAGAAATGATTTCAGATGACTGTTTATATTTTATTGCCCGTTTGTTTTTGGGAATGTTTTTGTTGATTTAAAAAAAAAGGCATTTTTAACCTTTGAATTGAACTGAACTGAGGTTGAATTGACTCTGGCAAGGTTTATTTTTCTCTATATATAATTTGTTTGTGGCTTGACTTGGGTTATTTAACCAATAATGAATGCCTTGATGATGATGAGATTAATTTTTTTTTGGATTCCTTTGCTGTGAGATAAAAAATGGCAGTATAGTACTGGTCAATACAAAACTAGATGATAATAACAGATTGTGATAACTGGGTATAATATTGAAGGGGGTTGGTTATTCAAACTCGTCTGCGCGTACCTGCCTGTGCCGAGGAAAAGGTGGTATGTTATTGTTTATTGGTTGAAATTTCGAATATTGTTAGAAAAGGGCTAATTATGTGCAGTGGTTTACGTGCTGTACGCTCTCGAAACTGCAACAGTTAAAGCTCTTCAGTTTGCAGATCAATAAAAAAAAAGATCGATAAACAGATATTTTTTAGCATACTTTTTTTATTAACTTAGTTAGGAAAAGGTTACTTGTCTGAACTGAACTTGAAAGAGCGCATAGTTTGTAGTTATTAAGCTGCGTGAATTAAAAATTCTATGCTTGATGTCATTTAATTTATTCTTTCAAATAAAGTTGTTCTCGAGAAATTTGAGTTAAACTGAAATTTGAAAAATCTGATTTAAAATCGTTTTCGTTTCTAACCGTGACGCAAGCAACCGTGTACAGTTTGCATTTACTCGGATTGTCTTGAACGATGCAGACGAGTCCGGTTAGATTGAACGCTTTTAAAGCAGATATTAGCACTTCTTTACATCTAGTTTATCTAAAAATTAATGAATTTGAAGTTGGTATTTCAGCTTAACTGTTAATTACACCTTTTAGTATCGGCGATTCCAAAAGTGGAGCCCGTTCTAATTAATTTAAACGCGGATGCCCATTGCGACAAATAGCAACTGTAACATTGTTGTAAACGATGTGACATATGTGCGAATGTATTAAAACGATGAAGTGCTTAACCGCTCTATGAATAATAAAGTGATTAATTAATAATTGATAATTAAAACAGGAGCAGAAAGACAAAACTTCAAAGGAAAAGCGAGAGGCTCTCCAGCCCAGCTATTCTTTCATTAAAAATCCCGCCAAAAGGGCTTTCTTTGAGGGTAAAGTACCGACGACCATAGCGAGGGCAGACAAAGAAACCAAACGGAGACATTTCGAAATCGTTAAGAGACTGAGGAAAATCAATTTCAACCTTTTCCCAAAAACGTAGTATTGTACTCTTACGTTGTTTATTTAGCTAAATCACATCCGTGGAATAATGCTTTACAAATAAGATGTGCCTTAAAAATTTAGAATTAAGTAAATCGTTTCAGTTCCACTTCAAGTATGCAATGAAAAGACAGCTCAAAATTCATCCCATAAGGTAATATCCTGTAGAAAATAATTATTTCTTGCAGGCCAAATATATTCGGACTCACCAGGAAGAAATCCGCCACAAACAGAGTGGGATCTCTAGAATACAGACTGGAAACCATAAAAGATGGAGCAGGCAATCGCAAGACTCCTGCAAAACCCCCTCGCACCCAACCTGGACGGGATGTAGCCTCAAGGTGTTCCAGCCAAGAGCCCACCCATTTCAACTCGAATAGACAGGAATATGGCCGGAGAAGATCGGCAGTTAATCGTAGGCCAGTCGAGAAAGCTTTCGATCAGCTAGATACTCAGCAAGAAAATGAAAACCTATCTGGGGATCAGATAGCTATCCTTGAGAATTTGATGAAGCTTAACATCGGATTGATTCCACGGCCATAGTAGGACATGATTATTTTTTTCTGCAAAAGTAATTTTATTTACCAAAATGCTTTTAAACAGCGTTTTTTATCTTTTAAATAGCAAAAAGCCTTCTGAACGACAACCAGACAGGAATCTCAAAGAAGAAACTGCGATGTTTTTGAACTCGTCCATTTTGGCTGAAATCGCCAATACTCCGCCGGTCGCACACTCGTCTGCTACAGAGCTTTATAATGGAGGATCGTTCTTTGAAGGCGATGAAAAGGCTTTACATCAAAGAATTTGAAACGACGTGTGCAAGGCAATAACTTGTTGATTACCTATCATTTGCTAGGCCCTAGTTCGGATCTATTCGATTGTAACATTTTCCTGGCTTAGACTTGCCATAGGTTTGTTTTTTTGTTTTGGCCATGTAGTGTTCTGGCAGTTAATGTTCTTTAAGAGATCTAAGTTTCTAATACTTAACATCGGAGCTCGATAATAAAAGCAGCTTTGTCATTCATATTTTGTGTCTTCTGTCCACTTCTTACAATTACATAAATAATCGTGTATGAAAATAATTATAACTGTGAGTAACAACACTTGGTTTGAAAGGTTTGATATTGTTCAAAATTTAATTTTTCCAAATATCTTAGAGGCTTTTATGGTTCTTGAAACAACTCTAATTGTCATTGATACCCTGGTATCAGACCTGGGTAATTTTATGCCTTTACATAGTCCAGCAGCATCACAATTTGCCACTTTCTCATCAATGACATCAAACAAGGTCTCCCTTATTCCATGTAGACATTCTGTATAAGCAGATTCTCTGAAGATTACCAAGCTTCTTGGTTGGAGGTAAACCGATCCCAGACGTTTTCCATCCGGTGGATATCCTGAAGACACCTGAGAATCCATATTCTGGAATGAAAAAAAAACAGGTCACAAAAAAATTCTCGAACCAATCTCGTTGTAGCTGAAAGCAATATTAGATTAGCAGGTTTAGGCTTGAGTGTTGTTGGTCCACGAATGGCACAATTTCATAAGTTTCCATAAAATTTCTACATTTGCAACATAATCTTTACATCAAGGGCTGAATTTTCCAAGTGCAAACATCCATCCTCCTTGCTTTCACTTTCAGTTGCATCCACTTGAGGCTTGAAGAAATCAAGCATACATCCACCTGCCAGTGATATAATGGCCACTGTTGGGTGGTACAGAGGGCCATCTGTGTGTGGCTATAATTTGATGGATTAATGGAGTTTTGATAGTAATTAAGAAAAAAAATATTTTGAAATAAAGTCTGGAGAAGTTTGAAAGTTTGTGTTATCTGATGTTTTTAAGATGATTTGCAATAATAGTATTAATAGTATAAAAGTCAAGATGCAGAAATTAGAAAATATTCAAGATTGTACTCTAATGTTTAATGAGTAAGATTCCAGGTTGTGCCATGCGTCTGGATCATCCCTCCAAACTTTTGAGGTAATCATAAAGCAGGAATTAAATTTAAAAATTTTCCTGCCAAAGGTATTGTAAATAGGCATTACCCACCATAATTCCTTGCCCTGGTAAATATTCATTTATGAGAACATGGTTGGCCAATTTTCCTCCATAGAGGCCTAGGTTTGATACTTTAGTGCAGACTTCAGATAACCACTGTATAGACAAATGAATAAATATTTGTCTTTTATTTGTAAAATCATAAACAAATAATATATTTACTGAAAGTTCCATAATTTTAAGCAAGTTTAACTATTGAAATTCGAAGAAGCAAGAGATCGTTAACAGTTGGATTTGCAGGGCACAAGAATTCAACTTACTCTTGGCAGTGGTTCTTCCACCATTCCTTTGATGTGGGGAGTTCCACCTATTATTTAGAAAGATGAATGGAATGAAGACCACATTTAGTTCTAAGCACTTGGCAAGTTTATACTTTTGCTTGCCTTAATCTAACATATAAGTCATGAGCTGAAAAAGATAGCAACTATGTCAATAATTTTCAGAGTAATTGCTGGCTAGTGACCATCATGTCACTGCAATATTTATTATTATTGCCTGGAGTCCTAGATTACTCAAATCTGATTTTGGTTTTAAACTCACCCCAGTTTTGCAAACGTCTGTTCGAAAGGTTTGTCCACTTAGCAGTTGGAACATTATAGATGCTTTGTAAGAGAGTGCTTTCAAGCTCTCCACTTATGAAATCTGGAACATAGCATATTTCGGAGGGCAACTATAAAATAATCAAAATTTTTTATTAAGGAAGATTTAAAATATCACCCAATCATTTGATCAGTTATTAATAAAAAGCCTTTTAAACATCTCGAGATAAGATAGATCTATCTTATAGTTGTAGTCCAAGATTATGAAACAGAATGCACTCTTTATACATTAGAAATATAATGATAAACTGACACTACTGAGCCGGAATTTTTTCAAATCTGCATCGCCTTCCATTGGAAAATTACACCTCTAACGTCTGCTCGGCTATAACAAAACATGTTCCACCGTGATAACAAAAAGTTAATTGAACTTTCAATAATTATAGTCGTAATTTCCAAATTTCTAAAATGATTATTGCTTATTATTGAAATTGCTATCTATTATTATTTCACTATTTAAGTTTGAATTCAATAACTATGAGTCGATGGAAACGAGCCGGATTGATTTTTATGTGGATTAAATTGGATAAGTTAAAATTTGGCCAATTTCGATTTTAAATACCGGCAAGCTTTACAGAATAATAAAAGAATTTCTCAGCACATTATGTCAAATATGGATTGGTTAAAAATTACTGTATGATTGTGAAGGAATTTTCAAATATATGAAACTAATATTTAGCAAGTTGTTGGCTTAGAAGTTCGTATGGACAAAGTTAATTGGACATGCTGTTTTGTGGTAATGTTGCAAATTAAAAGGGGTTTCAAAATTGACTTTATTCAAGCCTCGTATTGCAAGCTTGCAAAATGATCACTATAATATTTTTAACAATCAGCTTCAAAATATTAATTAAAATAAAAGAACAATAAACCGGTGCATTTAATTAACCATTGTTTTAGCCTCGAATCGTGACACTGTCTTATTTTCTATATATATATGCCCTGCTGTTCCTACTCGCACTGTGAAACTTGCGAGTTTCGGTTTTGGACGGCTCTTCGTTTAAGTTGAAAATGGGCGATTGCCTTGATGTTGAAGATAATCCAGGTAGATTTAAATTTACTTTTTCTTTATTTTCCGCTTGATTTAAAAGAAGGCGGTGAGATGGGAATGGAGACTTCCCGCGACATTTCATCTTTTCCTTGAGGCTTAGACCTTTTGGGATATGTAATAGATCCTGATTGAATTAAACATACATTTTGGTTCTATCTTGGAGCTTAGAGTTTCACTAATTTGAAAGTTTATACTAGCTTCAAGTCGTCTAAGTCGCGTAGTTTCGATATCGTCAGTTTTATTTCGTGACGAATTATGGAAATTAGAAGATGCTTATAGCTTTGAGTGACTTTTGCTTGGATTAAATGCGTCAAAGTATGATCAAAGGTAAATTTAAACAAATTTATCGACTAAAATTGAGCGAGAACATTCGATACTACCGGGAATTCAACGATGAGTAATGTATGGCCGCATGGTTAAATTGATTTAAAGTTAAATAGACTTGATTTATTTCAAAATTTTCCATCAAAAGCTGAAAATAATGGAAACATTGAGACTACCGACATCCTTATATCAAAAGGTTGACAGAATTTAAGGCTTTGATTGAACAACTAATTGATGGGAGTGCTTTAATTACTTAATTAGTTGTAATTAGCAATCCATTGCTGACAAGGTGAATTAGAAACGCGTATCAAGTATTATTTTAGTATTATTCACAAGTAATAATTCTTTTAATTCTGGCAATAATTCAAGGGGCATCATTAATGAAATTTGCATTGATGGATGAGTTTTGGTCCTTAAAACAATCATTTTCCTACAGATGGGAATGATGCCTCCCTTCTTCCTAGTGAAGGAACAGAAGAGAGAAGTGATGATGACAGTGATGTCGATAATGGAGGCATGGACGATGTGGTTGATATTTTTTCAGAAATGTGCAGGCACAAGCAGTGTCTTGATCAGAGATGTTTCGAGGTTATCATTTGATCTGATTGGGTTACTTTGTGACAACTACATTGCTATTCATTGTTGCTAACGTTACTAGCATTAGGATTTTACATTCTTTGGTCAAATCCATGCTTGTCATAGTCATCAAGTTTATCTGTTTTTGAGCCACACCTCCTAAATTTTATTAAAATTTCACTATCAAAATTCTTCTCCAGCTGAGAAGTTGTGTGACTAGGATGGAAACATTCCTGAGGCTGGGGGACCATAGGACAGCACCCGAGGAGATTCTCCTCTTGTTCAAGCATATTGTCCGACACACGTGGCTGTGCGATGACCTTTGTTGCCACGTTCCCTTCTGTCCTTATTTCTCGTGCCTCATGCACGAGAACTGTGTCGAAGTCCTTCCGTGGGTTATGTTCGTTTACCGAAGTGCTGCCGTCAAGGAGTTTTGGACACGAGTCGAAGTTCGAAGGGCCATACTCGTGGGTGTTTCCTGTAGTTTGTTTGTTGTTGTTATTATTATTGTTTTTTTTTTACACCATTCCTGTTTGAATTTTTGCCGTTTTCAATTTTCTATTTGGCAAATTTGTTTGGCTGTGTTTCATTGTGTCTTTTTTCAGTAATTCATTTGATACACTGTTCAAGACCATGAAAAGTAACAGCATCAAAAGATAATGATGAGCTTTTAATTTCAAATGAAGATGGATACCGAGATTGCTTGGCCAAGCGGTCGCGTGACTTCTGAATCGCCACCGATCGACGGAGTCAACCCTCAGGCCCAGAAGCACTGGAAATCCGAAAGGTTTCCGGCGGATGTGGAACATCATCTCGTCTACAAATCCGTCATGGACTCCACCGAGACCAGGTGAGTCAAAATGTGGATGAGAAGGTTTTAGATTACCTAAACAGAGTACGTTTTATACCAGAGCAGTTTGTCTCGGATGGTCGCTTTCCTTCATTTGACGGCATTATCATTAGTCGTAAGGCATCATGTTCAATACTCTCTTTCACTGCCTCGAGCATCCCTGGGGAGGAGCACTATATAAATAGAAATACTGCCTCTGACATTACATGGATTGACTATATTTATCGACCAATTAATTCATGATTGGCCGCCTAACAAACGAATCAGATTTGCTCCGAGGCCTGGCACGGATTTCAACATATGGAACGAGCATCTTGAAGAAGTGAAGTATGGTTGCTTCGCTGAGGCCCGCGTGACCAGACATCCCTTTATGATGAGAATGGAGCAGGTGATGTTGATTTGTTGGCTCATCTTCATCTGTTATTGTGCAAAATATATATATATATATATCTCCATCGTAGCAGTCATGTTATGCATCCTAATAGGACTTAATGACCAGGCACATCTGGTTCTGTTTGTGTCCTTTGAGTGGCTTATGTGAGGTTTATTATAAATATATGAATAATAAATGGAGCATTTGCTTTGTTCAGGTTAATGTCCATGCAAAGAGTGATATTAGAATGTCATGATATTTCAGAAGATTTATGAAAATGTTTCAAATTTATTTAATTGCTTTTATAAATGTTTGATCTCCATAATAGAAGTTTGATAGCTGTTGAAATTATTATTATTATTATGTTTGGTAGCTACTACAATGAGTTTGGCATGTAGACCGGCAGTGGCATTTCACGATGCAACGATAACAACAAAGGTCATTACGAGGTCGGATTTGACACCCGCCCTGCATCGCCAAGAAGTGCTCTTGCGTGGGAGGCACTGCACGAATGGCAGATTTGAAGCTAAGAAGTCAAACTCGAAAGATTAGTTAATAATTAGCAAAATAAAAAAATTTGTTAAATTTGTTAAAGTGCTTCTTCAAGTCTCGAAAAGACTACCTGGAAGAACACTTGGCCAACCTCAGAAAGCTGATTGACTGCCAGCATGAGAACTTGCCTCATTTCCTGTGCCTTTACCTCCTCGAAGATGACAGTCTAATTACTGCTTATCAATACGACTTCAGTAAGTGCTTCGTTCGAAACAATTTGTTGGAAATGTACTACAACATTGTCATAGTAGTATCATATCATACAAGCCATTTAAAAGATTAAAAAAGCTAAATACCATCGAATGCAAGTACGGTCGCGTTGCAGGCTTCGGGAGCTTGGAAGATGATTGCGGACAATTTCGGAATAGCAGGGAGGTTCTGCAGGTTGTCCTAGGATTGGTTAGCGGAGCCCGTTTCCTTCACCTTAAGGGTCTGCTCTTTCTCAACTGGAGAGGTTAATAAGTTCAGACAGCAAACTACTATTATGTTTGAAGTGCATACTGCTTGTTTTATTTTTAATGGTAGCTTATTATTTAAGGAAAATGATCGTCTCTAGTGATTAGAAGATATTTTGTATTGCCAATAAACATTCAATATTTTGCTGTTGATTAAACTTACTGTATTGGAATACGAAGAATATCTGATACGATGAGACGATTTTGGATGGTTATATAATTGGGCATTGTAATTGTATTTTCACTTTCCAAATCTTTGACACGTGCGATCTTTATGGGGGTAATGGAGGCTAATTGCCCTCTGTTCCAGCGTCCGCCCTTTTGTGCTGCAAATGTGAGGACAAGTCGATCGGGAAGCTGCACGACTTCCAATACGTCTTCGACTTCGAAGGGAAATCCGAGCAGGAGCTGTCGGATGACGATAACCTCGACACCATTGTTGAGTGTCTCGATGCCTCTTGCATCCCACCTGAGGTGTTTTGAAGGTTTTTTTGATTGTTTTTTTGTAATTTGTTTATTTGGAACTGATGGAATGAGTGCAATTGCTTATTCTGGTACAAGTTACCTTTAAGCAAGTCTTGTCTTGTCTGGTCCATTTTCAAGCAATGCCGGTTATTGGTTTTATCAATCGAATAATTTTTTCATTTGACATGAAATCAAATCAAATGAATCTTGCTTAAGGGTAGCCATTTTTTAAATTTCAGTTTTAAACCTTTTGAGGATTATCAATATGTGTACGATATTGCAGTGCACTAGTATAGAAATGGATTGTTGTCATTTATTTTTTTTTTATTAGCTCTTGCAGTTTCCAAAGCAGGCTTGGTTGTACACAGAAGTTTATGGTTTGGGTGCCATATTGTTCCATCTTATCACCGGGTATCCTCTCTTGTACGAGTTGCGTCACAAAGGGAGAAAGGCTCAGATCGAAGCCGTCAGTAGTCTGGTACGAATCCCTTGTGCTGGGAAATGAGTTTATAAATGTGGAGCTGAAAAATTGTTTTTATTAAAATCAGATAATGTTTTAATGAATTGCTTTTTGGCAAGTGAATGTTAATGGCAAAGGTGGTGATGATCTCAGTGGTGTGCTTCTAAAACACTTATTGTTTTTAGTTCTTTCATGGTTTTGGCTGCAAAGTATGTAGTAAGGGTTACATATTATGAATTGATGAGGTTATGTCACCTGCATAAATGCAAAGCACAAGTAACTTTAGCCAAGATTTTGCAGTGGGATTTAAATTAGCACTGATTCAACTCAAAATTTACAGTACTCCTTCCAAGGATCAGATCAGACTTCTTTATGCATTGGTTTAAGCGGCCATTTTTTCTATGCAGTGCATATATATGGATTCATATTGATTGTGCTATTGATCGATCATTGCTTAGCATAGTAATCATAATAGCCTGAAAATAATCATTTTCGTAATTATTGGAAAGGCATCTGATAACCTAGGCTTGGACATTCAGTGGCAAGAGTTTGTGCCAATCTTGTCCAATCTTCTGGGACCCGTAAGTTCTCGTGATTTGCAATTATTCCCTTGTTTATAGTTCTGTTTACCAATTTTCAAGTAGAGCAGTTTAAAATACTTGAATTGTTTTATTTAATGATTTATGCAAATGTTTTCAATTGAGTATTATTTGAGTTGGCATTTTAAATAATAATAATTTTACTTTAAATAAGGTTACTTTAAAAAATGATTTAGGTCGGGTAAATAAAGATTTATTAAGGTATTATTGAGTTTAATGTAATCGCGAGAAATATTAATCTTTTATATAAGTTGCTTTGAATACGATTTTGACAATTTAAGTTATTTTGTTTTTCTAGCATCAAAACAGGATGGGACTTGGAGAATTGGAAAAACTTCTAGAGGGGATATAATATCTCCATCCAAAGGCTCATCATCATCATCATCATCATCATCATCAACATCATTATCAATATCCCTTCCTGATTTCCTGACTTATTTTCTTCCCTAATCTTTTGTTTTGCCTTAACCTTTCTCTTCAGGGAAAGCCATCCATGCTCAGTGGCATTGAAGTCCGCTTGGACACATGCCACTCTAAGCAATCTGAATTATTATTATTGTTGTTGTGGATAATGTAATAATATTGTAAGAATTTATTATTATTTAAGTTTATTTCAATAATATACAGAATCTTTTTGAAGTTGGTGCAGTAGCACATTCTTTGTAATAAAGTAGCTTAGTATCTCTAATTCCCAAAGTAGTCCTTAATTATATAGCAAGTAATTCAAGATACAACATTGGCGACGAGGATGACTAATGCTCAAGATACAACAATTATTATTATTATTATTATTATTAACCTGTCGTCATTGTTCAAAATTGAAACTGTTTGGATGAGTTAATAAGACAAAATGAGAGATTGTCTTCTTAGATACCTCTTTTGTCATTTCCATTTATCCATCCATCCATCCAGAAATTGACCTTATGTTCACCTCATCACCTCCTGTCTAAACTACCTGTTTTGATCGACTTTACCAACTGCAACCTCTCTGTGGTACTTTGGTGTCATTGCTAGTAGGCATTTAAGGGCAGATCAGGGACTAGGACTACGTGGGGTGAGTCAAGTCCCTAGTCTTCTGAATTAACTTTTTTGCCCAAACTGCCTGTTTCTGGCAAATCTTGGTAACTCCTTGAAGATGACTAGTTGATACCTCAGTTACTTTGGAAAATCATACCAAAGCATTTTAAGATGACATCTCCTCTATCTTTCAAGTGTGATGAGTTTGGAGCCTTTGGTCAAGGAGCTATTGGCCTGTTTTTAGCTTGTTAGCAACACTTTCACATCCAAAATGGCAAAATCACAGCCATTTTGGATGTGTTCAAAACCCTTCTCCTTCAGTTTTGAAGGGTACAATTCGTTCAGAATTTTTATAATTCTGACGGATCCTTCATTTTCATGGAAGGACGTTTTTTTATCTTCCAGCATCTCAACTTTACAAATGTTGTGAATAGCGGAAGATCCGATTATCCCATAGCAATTCATTTCAGCCAAAACTGACCGAATGATTATATTCGAGGAGAGGCTGGCAGTTCCTTAATCTTCTTTTGTAAGATGGATCTTGTCAGCTCATCAATACAGTTTCCACTCCATTTTATGGAGCTCGAAATGCATTCTATCGGAAGATAATCTTTGTAGATGTACATATGTACAAAATTTTCAGTGCCATTTTGCAAAGCTTGAAATTCTTCATCAATGCTCACTTGATGTTGCACTTAATCCTGACCAGAGCAAACCAGAATGAATCAATTCGTACCATGGCTTAGGTGAATAAGCACAACTGCTGCATGGCATGAAAGATGTTGGAAAATACTTCTTTAGCGATTGGAGCTACTGAAGATCCTACCTTCAAAAGCCTTTAATGCCTGCAGACATTGCTTTCTCTTAGCGCATCGTCCGTTTCATATTCATATTTATTCTCACGTTGGATTGCTTTTTCAAGTTGTGTGATTGCACGCTTGTTATCAAAATGAAAATATATTTAACGTTTTTGCTAGACTTGGTTGAGCACTGAATTCTCTTATCGTGCTTGTCGGCTTAAACGAAGTTTTAAACAAATGAAATTCTGTTGGGTGTGAATTCATGCAAATGTTATTTTTCACTTTGTAGAAAGTTAATGTCAATGGCCCTTTGGCTTCTCCAAAATCTTTCGGTGATTTCAAAATTCGTAAATTTTGTTATAATAATCTGTGGTTTTTTTTTACCCTTTGGACGCACAGATTTTTGACCAACTTTTTTAAACAATTTTGAAAATTCAATTGGATTTTTAGTATCCATGTTAACATTACAAACGGTTTTAAAGGTGTTATATATTCTTATACTTTGAGAGATCCATGATGTATACCTAGGTTATAGATGTTTTTCTTGGGTGCGGTGATTTGTTATATTTTTATATAATAATAAGTGCTTCACTGATTCGGAATGACATGACATTATTATTATTAGCAACTGTTATCATAATCATGCTTGACAACGGTGATGGTGTTGCACACTTGAATGTTTGGTTTGCATTAAGCATCATGTGTACAGATTTTGAGGAGCTCTTTTGGCTAAGCTGTTAATTGGCCCATCAAGTACAATGGCAGACTTTGAAATGACCAGTTGACAAAATTAGATGTTGTTGAGAGACTATTGGACGTGTTTTTCCAGCTGTACATGTGACTGAATGCCTTTTCCATCCTGGCCAATGTTTGTGGAACAAAGCTCAGGAGAACCATCTGGCTGCTGCGACGGTGAAGAAATCCATCTCCACGTCAACATGTTTTGGCTTGAACTTTCTTTTTGAGTATTGGTGTCGTGAATGCATTTGAAAGTTTGGCATCCCAGAAAAATTGATCAACAGCTCCATTGTTGTCAAAAGACGAAGAACAAGACATGCAAAGCAGAGTCTCAGTCTGCTGTTCCACTATTGATTTCTGCAATCACCTCATGGCCTAGAACTAACGAATCAGTTGAGTCACGTCATCGCATTTCCTGACAGGTAGTCAGCCATCGTCATCATCTTTCAGTCTTCAGGCTGGTCTGCCAAAAAGATTTCAAAAAGGTCAGCATGTCAAAGTGGGAACGTGCATGCTACATTTTCGGAAGGACCACCAGGAACGGCAACCAGAAGCATTGAAAGGTGAAGCACGTTCAACCAGATATTCAAAATCTCAGTCCAACCTCTCGGGCTACCTGACCAGGCTCGCATGCTTAATCTCAAGTTGACCAATTTTGTGTCGCTAATTTATGCTCCAATTGCTTTTAAATAATTATCTTCGAATAAAGTCTATTTTTTACTGAATTACCAATTATGAATCAATCCTAAATATAAATATCTTATTATTAACCATTATTATTATTATTATTAACCGCTAATATTAACATCGTTGTCTGAATGACTCGGGGATGTTCGGTGTCAAACTAGGTTCTTATTGTGCACACCCAACAACAACAAGGACAATTAGTGTCGAGTAGACAATTAGTATAATACATAATAGGTGTAATATTATTTAACAAATTTACAGTGATCAATTTAATTGCAGATCAAATCACACCATTTCACATCAATCATTACCAGCATGGCCATAAACTGTAATGAATAAAAGTGAACATCATATTACTGCTGGCAGCCTATTGGTAACTTACCCCAGGGGATACCACTGGCCAACATCAAGTAACCAGGTCACCCCTACCATTGGG
Organism: Hirudinaria manillensis; assembly: GCA_034509925.1. Lineage (NCBI taxonomy): Eukaryota > Metazoa > Annelida > Clitellata > Hirudinida > Hirudinidae > Hirudinaria > Hirudinaria manillensis. The sequence continues at coordinate 1,214,950 of CM067533.1, read as the reverse complement.
CTGTTGTTGCGAGGCAGACGCCAAAGGAATCAATGGACCATTTGATTGGGCGATGGAAGACTAGCCAAACAAAATATCACCAATATTCACAGCACAGCAAACGTTTTGCCGCAGAAATCCTTGGAGAAGCGACTTCTCAAGATCAAAGTAATCCTATTATCATTACCACAATTACTACTGTCATCGTCACCATCACCATATACAGTAATCTATATACTGGCCAAACACTATCATCACTACTGCACTGTCATGAAGAGATTTGTAGTTGGGCATCAGTCGTACAAGTTGTCCTGAAGAAGGGCAAAGTTCAACAGGTCGGAAGGGGTCACTAGCGTCGTACCCCCGACCATCACCTGAGGGCAAAGGTCAAGTTTAATTGGGGATCGACTGATTTAAATTGTGCTGTTTCTTGAGTTATCAATAAATCATGATATTTAATAATAATAATAATAATAATAATAATAATAATAATAATAATAATAGTAACAATATTATTATAATAATAATAGTGTCCCAAGGGCATAAGCAAATTCAAAGCCACAAACTTTAAAAACATGTCAACAAAAGCAAACCTGTGTCTGAGACTTGCTCCAGTTCAGTGCATCCTTGACCTGCTTGACCTCTGACGCTGAGACCCCGCCTACGACAAAGATTATCAGCAGGGGATTGTCGCCGGGATGTGCCCTCGTTGAACCCCGGAATAACCTTGTTGACACATTATCACCATCACAACCATTAGCCATCATCACCAACATTATCATCATCGTCATCACCACCACCACCATCATCATCATCATCGTCGTCGTCATCATTGGATTCACCTGAATCCAGTTTTAATGAGGTCACCGAAAGTCGAAGACTTGTGAATGAGGTCAGGCAGGTCGGGCCTGGAGGGGTCGAGGATGTCCTGGACGAGACGTTTTATGATTGGTCGGCCAAAGGTCGGCGAGGTCACCGTACCCGGCTCCACTGCACTTCTGGGGATTTGGAACGACAGAAAATTTAAAGATATAAAGTCGCTCGTTGTTTATTCGTCGCTCGCTGAATTATTTACGGACCTCAAATTTTCTAAATTACGTTTGAAAATTAGAAAAATTATTTCATTCATAATCTACCACGCATCCGTAATTGAAACCTAGGAAAAAAATTATTTTACAAGTGGGAAGATGAACAATTGTTTACCATTAATCGCTTATCGTTGATCGATAATGATAGAGATGCTGACCTGTACTTTTGGAGGTGGGACTTAGAGTCGGACAGCCCCTTGAGCCTGTCAATCAAGTCTTGGACAATGGCTAAGCATTCCATTTCGGACCTACATGCTTCAACTGACACAACAAAAGACAAATCAAAGAAATCTTTCAGAATTGCATAAATTATGCTAAGTAGGTAGCAAATAACGTCACAGTACGTATTGTATTAATAAGCTAAGTAATATTAATATTAGTCGGTAAATATTATTACTTTTACCCACAGCAATAACAATGTCTAACCCAGTTTAGCAGCCTGGGAATTTCTGGATTGCTTTGCCTGCATGAAAGCCTCAACCAATTCTTTCTGCAAACAAATGTTTAAATTAATTAAATCCGGGTTAAGAATCAAATACCCATCATTGTAATATATTCATATTTCATTTAAAAATAAATAAATCAATCAAAGACAATTCAAAGTGATTGGTTGGCCAACCTCCAATAGGGTTTCTTCTTTTGAGGTCAAGCTCCACCTCTTCTGCTCGTCAAAAGCAAACAAGTACAACAGAAGGGTCAGCAATTCTTCCAAACTGCAATGACATTGTTGATCAGAAACTGTGACGTGTGTGTGCATGCGTGTGTGTGTGTGTGTGTGTGTGTATTAATGTATCATTATCAAAATTCAATTGTGGTGATTTTCAGTTTAACTAAATAGGAGAAATGAGAAAAAATATATAAATATAGTCATTATTTCTCTTGACAACAACCTAAAAGTGGATTTTATAAATGTTTAATTTCAATTTATATTGTATTGTAAAATAGTCATGATATAGTTATAAAATATTTTATATTTAATATACCTGAGCTTGGAGCCTCCCAATACCATCCTGTTACCAACACCATCATCATCATCACCAGCAGAGTTGGACTTTTTAAATTTCTTCAGCAATTGGAGAACGATGTTCTCTCTGACTTTGTTTCCAGACTCATCTTCGTAGTCGTCATCATTGTCTCCATGGAAGCTCTGGAGAATGGTCCTCTCGATGGCAGCAAGTTGTTCGAACGAGCCAGAATCCGCCTTCATTGCCCCGACAACGGCCAATGAGAGCTGGAGGAGGGGCGAGTGCTTCCTGATTGCTATTGGCTGGTTTCTGCGAGAGAGATCATCATAGCCCATTGATTCAGGTGATTGGTTGTGATGGAAAGGTTTTGTTTGTTATTTTGTTCGAGAATAAAATATTAATAGAAAATAAGATATATGAGTTCTTATGTTTTAATTGGTTGGGTAAAATGAGAAAAATAAAATATTAAAATCTGTTACACCCACTTAAAGAGGCTAACGTAGTGCTGGATGGCATGCAAGCTTCCTGATTTGCTGGTCTTTTCATAGAGCTCCTCCCTCTCGAGAGCTTCAACCAATCTCCTGTTTAGCTCACTGGTTACGTCCTTGAAATTATGATGGAAGCTACATTAATAAATAGTAATGAAGTGCTTGAGACACCAACCATTTGCCTGGGAAGAGCTAGAACATTGAGAAGCATCGAATATTTATGAGCGCCCGGATGGGCCAGACAGCCTGGAGCCACACAGGCAAAACCTTCATTACTGATTGGATATTAATGCAATATAATAATTGCATAAATTATGCAAACCACAGACAATGTTTATAATGCAGTGGGCAAGTATGAAAGAGCTTAGATGCAAACCTTATGACATCCGAAATTGGAGACATGTCAACGCAGACGTCTACGCTGTGACCGGGAAGTCTCGGCAAGAGATTCAGGATTCTGTCGAGAGTCGACTCGAAACTGTGGTGGACGACGTTTCCTATGTCCAATGTCCTGTCGACGAGAACGAGGGATGCTTTCCTATTGGACGCCTGCTCGGTCATGGATGACCAATAGAAATGGGAGTTTGTACTTCAATTTACAACAAACAAAAATGACTAGGCTGACATGATAACAGAATATAAAAAAAATTGCAAATCACTTGATGATTAAGAAGATATTTTTTGAATAGCAAACAATTTTGAAAATAAGTAGGAAAGTTTTTAAAGAAAAAATCTAAAAACTAAAAATGACTTAGTGCTGAATTGATCTTCATCATCATCATCACCACCACCACCATCATCACCACCACCACCATCATCATCATCACCACCATCAATCATCATCATCACCTTCCTCCTGCTTCTGCTCCATGGAAGGGTGGAAAGCTCTTCTGCCACCATGTTGCTGGTCATTCCAATGGCAAATATTTCCTCAGAAAGATCCAACAGCTCCATCAGGCTGTTCAAACTCGAGACTAGGAGCTGATGTTGGTAATAATGATGATGATGATGATGATAATGATTACAATTATGATGGTGATTATGATGATGATGATGCTGTTCAGTGACGTTGTTGACGATGACACAAACTCACACTATCATCTTTAGAAACATTTAATCTACCACAGTTTATGATTAATGGATGGTTGGACGGATGGATGGATAGATGATGGAATGATTAAAATGAGGCAATTAAATTATTATATTATATAAATTGTGCAAAACAATATTATAATACTGACCTTTAGGTTTAGCTGGAGCTGTTTTGGCAGATGCTCAAAGGATAGCTCCGATTGGCTGGTCAGCTATCAATAAATATTCGAGCAACCTATTTAACTAACTAAAACATATACATCATCACCATTGTTATCACTCATCATCATCATAATTGCTTACCTTGTGCCTCACCATCAGCAAATGAGCGTCAGTGGGCAATAGAGGAAAGAGTGAAGAATGGGCGGGTAGAACGAAGAGGTTGGGGAGAATTGAGGAAGCCACCAGGGGAACATAAATGAGCTGGCAGGTACAGGCCTTCTGTCAATCGAAAACTGAACTAATCACTTCTGTTCAATCCAACTGCAATCACCACCAATTTGTATTATATTATATCATATTATATTAACCCAAACCATCTTTCTACCAATTATCTGCTATTTAGTATTCCATATAATTATTCATTACATTATGATTATTATGGATGTCTAATGTTAATATGTGACTATAATGGATTTATCACCAGTATCCTTTGAGTGAAGTTCAAAATCAAACCTCGTCGCCAATTTTCTCTGTCATTAGACTTTCAATCCTCTTCTCCAGTGTGGTAACAACCTCCCTGGCGGATTCTTTCGTCGGCGGTTTGAATTCCACCACGGACTGCATGACCGGATGAATGTTGGTGATGATGGTGACGTATTGGAAATGACTGTATGTTATCACGTCTCTGAGTATGTCCATGGTGATGTCGACAATAGGGGATGACAGAAAGAATGTTGCCTTATGCTCGTTGACTTCCCCATTCTAAATGAAGAAGTGTGAGATTTAATCTAATGAATTTCTTCAGAATCAAATATCTGCTTCAATTAGAAACCTACTTCAAATGATGAAAATTCTTTGATGCTCGAAGCCCCAAAGTTCAAAAGCATTGAAGCTCCTCCATGCCAGTGAAGAATTTCTGCAAATTTATCGTCTGCGAATACCACAGACTTGTGTATGTACGTAGACAACCTATCCAGCAAATCCAAAGAAGTGTCAAGAATATAAACTTCTTGCTGAGATGATGGCTTCATATTTATAAGTTCGTTTCTACTGCGTTACTTGGATGTTACTGCAAAAATGGAAACCTATTGCCAGTCATCTATCGCACGATAAAGATTAAAACCTGCTGACGAAAATAAACATTACACTAAAAGTTCAGCTATTAACTTATGTGTTTTTTTTAATTTTTATGTAACTACTAAAATGTAAGTAAGTTTAATGTGTTTTATTTTATTTAAAGTTCAGTTAAATTTAAATGGATTGGTTAGTGTCCTCTGCAGCAAATTCTTGAATTCTTGAGGTCTTAATTTAGCTAAAATAAATAAAGTATATTTTACAAAATATTTTAATGTAAATTAGTAACATTAAATAAAAAATAATTTTTATTGGACTAAAGGAATATTTTTAAAGCACAGCACATCTGTTATATACACTTATTAGCATAAGACGAAGTACCAGGGGATACATTGAGACTATTTTTTGTCTGTTTGTTGTACATATCGTGTCGACTTCTCGTCAAGGTGCGTAATTAAATTCTTCCCTGATTAAAAATTTATTTGGAGACTTCATATGGAAGCGGTTTTACTTCATTTTGGGTTTTCCTGAGACGATTATATTTTTAATCGTGCCTCTTCGGTCATCTGACTTGTCATTGTGACTTCTGGTTGACACCCCCTTTTAGATCAAATCGTGATGACATCAAAAAGTTGCTTTTGTACTTTCTGGTGATCAGTAAGCCGAACTACTTCTGGGAAGTTCTTAAATTACAATTACAGTTATTAAATCGCAATTGAAGTGTTTATTGTCTATTAGAGACAAAAAGTCCACTTTCCTAACCTTTGGCATCTCTGGTGAGGATGAATTGCGGACGCGCTTGCAGAAATTAGTTACGGATTCTTTTGGATGATATTTGCTGGGTTGAAATCATTGGTTTCTGCTGATTTGTGTGATAAAGTACTCAGAAGACCCTGGCATTTGCTGTTTCTGTTTTAATTTTGTAAAGTGATTAATGATACAGTCATTATATTTAATTATAGCTACTGTTAGCTGGTAAGTTTTGATCAAATCAGGTTTTTCTGATTTAAAATACCATCATGTTAGGTGCCAGAAAGGTTTTTATTAGAATTGACATTAAATTTGTAATGCATTTTGACAATATGAGATGCAATTCTCTGAAACAATTCTGTCTTTGATAGCTTAGAATATAGGCCACCTGCTCAATTAGCAATTTGCTAGGCAACAAAATTACTGGACGCTAAATTATTTTCTGAAGTTTTGTTTTTAAGTCAGGCTAAGTGTTCTCTCGTGTGCAAATTAGCAAGTGCAAGTAATTCCATTAATTACTTAATGAAATTGTGACGTCTGCTTGTTTCCCTCTCTCTATTACAACGACCTATCGTTCCAATTAAAGCTTTCCTGCGTAAATTTTTTAATTGCTTTGTTGTTTTGTCATGCATGCGCATTTAGGTGAAATCAATTTGGTTCAGTTCAACCTACCCTTAGTAATGAATACTGTTTAGCTGAAGCTCCGTGCTTCTCATATTCTTCTAGGACTTTTAACTTATTTCATCATTTATTTATTAAATTGACTAAAATTGTAACATTAATGGATTAGCAGTAAGTCATTTCTGTCTTTGACATTACCTCTATTTATTTATTTATTTGTTGTTGGAATTCTTATCCAGATCTGTTTGCCCAAGATCAAAATTCCAAAATGGCCGCCTCAAACAGAAGCTCTGGAAATCCACGAGAAACCAACGGGGTCCCTCAGCAGACCAAGGCCTGCCAATTCAAGTTGGTCCTCTTGGGCGAGTCAGCCGTGGGGAAGTCCAGCCTGGTGCTGAGATTCGTCAAGGGGCAGTTCCATGAGTATCAGGAGAGCACCATTGGTGGTGAGTTTTGCTTGGGTTCGATTTGATCTTTGATTGGTTGGTTTATTTGGGTTAGAATCTGATTGGTTGGATGGTTGTTTATTTATTTGGGTCGGAATTTGATTGGTTGGTTGTTTATTTGTTTAATATCAATTTATTTCTTTTTATATTTCATTTGGCCATTTCAATTAGCTATTATCTGAGCGGTATAGAATTGTTCTCATTCTTGGTATAACTTGAAGTGATTGCTAATTGTCTTAAAATTCTCACAAGTGTTGATTCTCACTATTTACATTGTTATCTACCAACATTTTCATAAATATTTTATCACAATCTAGGGAATACACATATTCTTAACATTATTATTATTATTATTAATATTATTATTATTAACATTATTATTATTATAAATTGTTATTATAAGTTATTTGTATAGTGCTCCTTCCCAAGAGGCAACGGCCATACAGCATTTTGTGACTGTTTCCATCGCTGTCATGAATGCACACATAGGAGTTAACATTTGTGCTGCTCTGAGGGTTTGAACGCATTAACGTTTCTGGAACAAATTCACTCGGGTTATGCGGCCCGACTTTGTTATTTTGATTTTGCATTCGTGCACGCACACGTTGTCGCATCTGCACCGAGATCCGAGGGAACGGAAATTTGCACGTCGTGGTGAATGCACGATTCTGACATGATAACAATGACTGTTAATGGGAGTGACTTTATAATCCTCTTTAATAACCTCTGCAATCGGTGTCACATTGGTCCGACCAATTGGTTGAATTTGGCACAGGATGTGAACAGCAGGCTGAATGGTTTGAGGAAGTACTTTTATTTATTTATTTTATTATTATTTAATTTATCATTATTATTTAATATTTAATTATTCATTTATCACTTTTATTTAATTAACTATTTATTTTATTATTATTATTATTACTTTGCAAACAGTTTGGTCTAGAGACCGTTAACACTATTTGAGGATAAAGCGATAGCAATGTTGAGAGCCAAAAGGACATTAAGAATGGCACGAGAACATGTTTACGTCACTAGTGATAAAGAGATTTTGTTGGCCACTTGAAGTTCTCTTGTCTTGTTGACTCTTTGGTGGGAAGCTTCACCTGATTTTGAAATGCCTGTGATGTTAGGCCTGCGATGTTAATGTCATAGAGTACGGCTGTTGATCTAAACATCGAGTAGATGTGGTTATTGTTCGTACCTGGAATTTCTCTCCATATTTTCCCCTGTGTACTTACAATGGATCGTTTCAACAATGCAAATACTCCAAGGCAATGTTCATAAAGCTGATTGTTTGTCTCCAATAGCAACGATGACGTGATGATAGTAGTAGTGACAACGAACAAATACCTTATCATACAATGAGCAATACCTTATAATACAATGAGCAATACCTTACCATATGATTAATACAACTCACCTCGTTTCCCACTTCCAGCCGCCTTCTTGACTCAGACCGTCGTCCTGGATGACACGACGGTGAAGTTCGAAATCTGGGACACGGCAGGTCAGGAGAGGTACCACAGCCTCGCACCGATGTACTACAGGGGTTCCCAGGCTGCCATCATCGTCTATGACATCACGAACCCCGTAAGTCTGTCTGCAAGACATGTCTGCCTGTGATTGTCCAATATTTAACATAACTTTTAGGAATAGTAATGTTATTATTATTATTATTGTTAATTATAATAATTATAATAATAATAACAACAGTAATAACAATAAATAAATAGTATATTTATGTAATTTATATGACATTTATAATCATACATTGATCATAATAACATGGGAATTGGTTTGTAAGTCCCTGCAGGTATAATACTTATTAAGTACAATTGAAAACAATTGTGAGAATTATCAATGATTTGCTATCATTGATTATATTATATATATATTGATTATTATATTAATGATGAGAATTATATTACATCTTCACCAGGACACCTTTACTAGGGCAAAGAATTGGGTCAGGGAGTTGCAGAGACAGGCTAGTCCAAACATAGTCATGGCATTGGCTGGAAACAAGGCTGACCTGGCCCAGAAAAGGATGGTGGAATATGCTGTGAGTGACATTTGCTCAATTCATCTACATTGTGGGTCATCATCATCGTCGTTGTCATCATCATCATCTTTTATTTTGTTTTTTTTATTACGATGATTTAATGCAATAATTTCCTATTTATAATTTTAATGTTGCCATTTTTAAAAATCATCATGTGATATGGTACGATATAATATGTTAATTCAAATGAGTCATCGTCGTCATGACTAAAATCTCTGAATCTAACAATATCATCATCATTGTCATTGTTGACATCATCATCATCATCTTCATCATCATCATCAGGAGGCACAGCAATATGCAGACGAGAACAACCTCTTGTTCATGGAGACGTCGGCCAAGACGGCCGTCAATGTCAACGACATCTTCCTCGCCATCGGTAAGCCCCGCCCCCTCTTAAATAATAATTTATGCTAAACACGAACCTCTGAATCCTCCCTAAGACTCGAATCGTCCAAACATGTTTTTTGCCATCTCGTGCAGTCCTTATCAAAGCTACTTCATGAATATTTAGTATATTTAAATGACAGAATAAATTTCTGTCATTCAAATCACTAATAAATATAATAATGAATATTTAGTATATTTAAATGACAGAATAAATTCCTGACATTCAAATCACTAATAACCCTACCCTTGTTTGGCCATATTAGGCTTGGTTGGAACTTAGAAGGCAATATGGCAGCTGCAATCACTACTGGTTTTTTATTATTGTGGCCTTTCTGGTCGGCCATTTTGGGTTCCAATCGTTAATAAGCGTCTGCTTTTATTTGTCATGATTCATGAGTTCCGCATGATGTCCTGATGATGATGATGATGATGATGACGATGATGATGATGACGACGACGATGATGATGATTAAAACGAATTAGGAAACGTGATTGATTGAAACTTATCGAGTTAATCACGGGAAATGATTAATAATGATGATGATTTTGTGATTGTCTCAGCTTGTTAATGACGGCTAATTAATAATTGTTGTGACATGAAGGTGCTAGCCTGGTATTTTTCCTTAGAAATTGTTAATTATTTTCTATTAAATTTTTTTGTTTTTATTACTATTTGTTTTCATTATTACTATTATTATCATTATTATTGGTTTGTTGACATTTTAACTTTCTTAACCTTGAATATAATTTTGTTGTCCGAGATGTTTGAACTTGCTCGGAAAAAATTGTAAAAAATCTTAATGAATATTAATCACTATGACATTCACCTCTCTCGTAGCCCGAAAGCTTCCCAAAAATGATGCAAGCAAACAGCTTCGCTCTCAGGGCGTCAACTTGAACCAGGCCGACCAACAGGCATCCAGCAGCTGTTGCAAATGAAACCCGAGGCCCCGCCCTTCTGACGATCGACCAATGAAGTTCAAAACGTTGCACGGCTAACTCCTCCTCCCCCTTCGAAGCTGGCTGACGAGAGGCCACGGCAAAGGGGGCATGACTTTCTCAAGATTGTTAATTTGCATTTCCATATGTGGACATGTTTGTGAATATTATGTGTGCGTGTGTATATCACCTAGTTTGACGTCACAAGTGTACTATTTTGCTATGAAGTTTTATCCTAGCGGCACGTGGCTCCAACCGAGAGTTTCCAGAGCTGTGGCTGCGGAACATAGTCGTCTGCTTGTGTTGCAGCTTGCTGCTCATTCGCAAAATTTCAATTCGTGCCCCCGGCCGATGTCGGCAGACGACTTTCCCCGGAGACGAGACGGGGCTCGCTCTGGTTCCCGTACGATGGAAATTATTTTTCGCACGGTTCTTCCACTGCGATGCTTTCGTTCTCTGCCGGTTCATTCGCTCGATTTTTCTGCTGGGAACGTCCCAAGCTCTGCAGCAGCCTGTTTCATCATCTTCGGAAATCAAAAACCCGCCTGCAAAGGTCTTCTTTACGTTTTCAAAGTGTTCGACTCTCGACATCGCCACGACGTATCCTTGACGACCGTCATCAAACTTTTCCCTCGATCGGTGCTTGAGTGGAACTCTGATCCTCCGCTGACGATCGACAGAATGCTCGCCAACGCTACCGTCAAGTTGCAAAATGCACGTATTTTATTTTTTTTATTTTAGTGAATTTAAATTCGGCCAATTTATTTTGTCAACAATACGACTCGTGAATCCTTAGTACATTTGTTTGTTTGTTTTTTATTTATTTACTTTGACATTCGGTTGACGATAATTTACCGATTTGAGTTCTGGATCGGAGCTTATAATGTGGATTGGAGTGGCAGGGAAATTACAGAAATCAGTGATGAGATAATTGTGGTATTCCTGGAAAAATCTGAAAAAAAGCTCCAAAAATTGAATTGTCTTTGGGAGCTTTACAGCCAAATCCAAAGATGGCAGAGCATCCAAATGCACATGGATTCCCAAAGGATTCACAATTCTGTTGCAGGAGGTTACTGACAAATTTAGTCATATGCATTGAGAATAAGAAGCGATTGGTGATTGCCAATCACATGCTAAGAGTGAAAGAGTGAAGGAACAAAAAAGTAGGGCTTTGTTTTGACTGCGGTGTCGGATCTGACGGATGTTTTTTGTGTTCCATCACTTTTGGGAATTTCCTGGTTTTTTTTGTGGATGGAATTTCAGTGGTGTAAGCAATAAGAAGTCAAAGCTTGGTGAAAGAATGAAAAATGATGCCATCCTTGCATGTTGTGAGTTTGTGGCGGACGAAACACATAGGTAAGTCTGGTCAGAAATGACCGTCGATGGGCCAGAACAGAACCCACCAGTAGGGGTTGGGTTCAAGGGTCAAAGGATCAAAAAGGTCCTTAATGGGTTAGTGCAATTGACCCCTAGCTTTGCAGTCCTGCGGTCGATCTAGAATGAAAAAATGCAAAGTACGTCTGCCTTACGAACCAAAATCAAAAATAGTTTATTGACAAATTTTCAAAACAAAATCGATAACAAGAAGCGGATGGAAAATAAAATGAAGCCACGAACGAGTGTCGCGGCAGAATGCGAAGGGTGGAACGTAAAAAAAAGAAAGAAAAAAATAGATGAAAAGCAAAACCTCACGATGAACGTCTGAGCAAGTGCAACTGGCAAACAACGGGCATGGATCTCGATCGGATCGATTGATGCGGCGATTGATGATTGAAGTGAGGATTGAATGATTGATAAAGCTAGCAGATGCTTAGACAGACAGACAGAAGAAGTATAAATGAAAATGGCACAGATTTTTTGGCGGTTCATGCAATGAACGACTGATCAGACAAAATTGATGATTGAAACTGAGGAATGAACGATTGATCAAGCTAGTGGATGAATGAAGAGACAGACAGAAGAAGTGTGAATGAGAGAAGCATGGCATTCTGTGTCGTCGTTGGCAACAACCTCGTGCAACATCGGTGCCGAGGAAATGTAAAAACGTGGAAAAATAATTTGCCTCGCTGATTATTTATTTCGTGCCATGCACACACACAACACACACACGCGAACACGTGCACGCACACACACACATGCACGAGGGATCAGCTCGCTGTAGGAAAGAAAGATGGACAGAATGATTGACAGAATGGATCGAGAAACGAAAGGCGAAAGGCTTTATTGGAAAATGAGAAAGGCTTGCAAAGGAAAAAAAATGGCTTTTCTAAAAACCGTGTCACCACGACTTGATATCACTGAAGTACGATTCCAATGATAAAGACGATGACGTGCCGACTGTAATGACGATAAATATGATAACGATGGCAGAAAAACAAAAGATTCTATAAAATATGAACCACTGCTTTGTTATTATTATTCTTTGATGGTGGCATTAATGACCCATTTTTTGCTGCAGTTATCACAAGGCCTTCTATAAATGTTATTATTGCACAGTAATTAAAAATAATGACAGATATTAAAACGTGAACATTAATAATAATAATAATAATAATAATAGAATATTACCCACACCTAACATACTTCAAGCTTCCATTTAACTCATCACTTTCTCATGCCCGTGCCATGTGACCAAACCGAACGACATGATTGGTCAGAGACAGACCAATCGAGCGTCACGAATATTCGCGACCGACTAAATTGACAAAAATTATTACCGTAGCAGACTGGAGTGGAATAAAGTGGTGGGTTAGGGTAGGGTTGAGTTGGGGACTTCCAAGGGGTTACGAGTTCAAGAGGTGAGGAGGTCACTAGGTCACTCGATGCGGGTCGTGAAGTTCTCGGGGAAAACACCCCTCTCCCTGCTGGACTCTTTGACCCCCATCAGCCAACCTTCGTCCTGTTGCAATGACAATGTGTTAAGTCCTCTAACGTGTTTAAATAATGATTTATAATAGAGATCATGATCATGACGATATTAAAAGTGGTGAAGACAATAATAATAATAATAACAATAATAATAATAATATAATTCTTAATTAATAATGACGACAATAATAACATTTTTTTAAACTGACAATCATAATTTGATAATAAGATAATAATAATAATAATAATATCAATCCAACTTCCAGTAAATAATCATGATAACAATAACACTTTAATGGATATCAATCAATCAATCGATCAATCAATCAATCAGTCAATCAAAGTCACCTGGTCATCAGGGTCATCGAAAGGCACAACGGTGATGACCTCACCAGCCTCAAAGGTCAGTTCGTCTGTGTCTTCGCCCACATAATTGTGAGTGGCCTTCACCTTTGAAATTCAGAATTTTAAAATTATCATAACTGTCGTTATAATAATAATAATATTAATAATAATAATAATAATGATAATAATAATTATAAATATTACTGCATTAACGCTTATTTATTGCATATTTTAATAATAATGATATTTATTTTTTTCACTCACATGTCTTGCTAAAATAAATTGATATATTATTATTATGAAATACTTATTTATTTATCTATTAGACCACTGTAGCATCACATTCTACCAACCCTGAAGAGCACCCTATTGCTGGGCACAACCCCCTGGTGCTTCGAAGCCAGACCTTCTCCCTGCACCACCTCTGCCCCTCCTCCAACTCCTGTGCACTCCGCGACCTTTGTAGGACCCCCGTCGGCAGCGCTGCCGTCCTCCGTGATGGTTTCCCCAGAGTTGGACGTCGAACACGTCGTGCCAGAAACCTCCTTCGCTTCCTCCGTCGTGACCTTTTCTGCCGTTTCTGAGGTCAGGGGAACCTTGGGTTCGTCCGAGTTCGCTTCGTCTCTTTCCTTGGCTTCCGTCAATCCGTAGAGATCCTCTTCCTTGAGACGGCCGTTCGTCTGTGAGTTTCGGAGGTCGCTGCCGGAGGGGGCGTCGACGGGGTCGTCTTTCGCTTCCGAGGAGTCGAGGGTGGAAGTTTCGAGGTTCCTCTCGCCAACGACACTCTGTGAGAGAAATTCAGACCAGTTGGTTTTAAAGGTGTTGTTGTTGTTGTTAAAAGTCATCGTCATTGTTGACGGCACTCGTCCTTCAATGCCACGCTTGGGTATTGATTTGTTGAGAAAAAAAGGATTTCAAAGGAGTTGACAAATAAAATGCCATCAGAAAATTATTTAAAAACTGACAAAAACACAAACACACCTCACACATCATTGACATCATCATCACCTCCGATGGCACGTCACGAGAGATCTTTGTACAACACGTGACCATCATCTTCATCCTCTTCATCTTCACCATCATCAACATCATCACTATCATAACCACTGACTACGAGTTTGAAATCGTTTCCAAAACCTGATAGGTTGGAGCAGGAACTGCTGGCAACGACTGAGGCTTCAATTTTGGCGTGGATGGTTGTTGTTGTTGTTGTTGGGGGGAATCCACGCCAGGACCGTGATGGGGCTGGTCTTCAATCCTGGGCCCCGATTCGCTACCCTTGAGTTGGGGCGAGGAAGGCGTACCTGACACGGCATAAGTGGCAAATTTAGCAATCTCGGTACTGCTACGAGTGTTTACAAGTTGCACAAGTTAACGAGTTGCTTCGTCATGACAACCACCGACCATCATCATCATCATCATCATCAGCACATCATCATCGTCGTCGTCGTCATCGTCTGACCTTCGTTGTTTGCTGACTGGTTCTTGAGGCTCAGCCTGAGCTTGTGCTGCGGCACAAGCATCCTGTGAGCGACTTTGAAGTCGAGGTCAACGAACCTTTGGTCGTCGTCGACGGAGTGCGACCTTCGATGAAGCGAGTCGTTCAAAGTTGTGGTCATTATTATTATTACTATCATTGTTATTGCTATTATTATTATTGTTATTATTTGCATCATTATTACTGTTATTATTAATATTATTCTTATTATTCGACCAATCTCCATTTTAAGCCTTGCTGGGCATCACCATCATGGTCATCATCACCACCACCACCATCATCATCATCATCATCATCATCACCACCACCATCATCATCAGTTATAGCAACCTCTGAGGTACATCAGAGACTTCTTCACCACAGGGCACCACAAACTTTTCCGCATCTTCCTTCAGTTTCTCAACGGCCATGTCCATCACCTTCTTCACCTTCAATAAATGAACGAAAGAATGAATTAATGAATGGATGATGATTACTAGTTTGTAAAATTAATTAATAACATAATGAATGAAGTATTAATTAATTGCAAATCAATTAATTAAGTAAATAATTATAGGATAGAATGACATTCAGACACTTATAATCATTATTTATTTCAATTTATAAGTGATAAAAGGAGATAAATCTACTAAAACAGAGTGGGTAAGCAATGTATTGACACATATATTCATAAACAAGATGAAGACGACGACGATGATGATGACGACGACTACGATGATGATAGGTGATCCGACCATGAGGGAGTTCTTGTAGAAGTCAATCTCGGCGCCCATGAGGCCGTGAAAGGCAGACGACATGACGTGAATTCGGCTGCAAATCGTCGACGATGTCGTTGTGTTGATAAAAAAAAAGAAGCAATCATAGTCGTCGTCGTCAGCATCATTGTTATTATAATGTTATTATTATTATTATTATTATTATTAATTTAGAAGCTTTAGTAGGAATTGCAAAGAAACCATAGGATTATAATTAACAACAACAACAACAACAATAATAACAACAACATCAACAACTACAACAACAATAACAACAATAATAAAATGTTTGAAAAGCTAACAACTATTATGCTCAGGAAAAATAATGGCCATAATGACAGGAATTAGCACCTCTCAAGAGTCATTTTAATAACAACTCTTACCAAATAACTCTTTACCAACAACTTTTAATTAGTTCATTTTAATATTTATTCATTTGTAATATTTATTTATTTATTTATTTATTATTATTATTATTAATTTACAATTACATAGGCTAACCAGCTCGATCAATTAACTAATGATTGTACATTTAAAAAATTATAACACAAATAATCGAGGGATTTATTCCGGGCCCGGTTTTAGAAAGAATTTTAATTAACGATTAATCAATTAACTAATATAATAATATAATAATAATATTATAATAATAATAAATAAATTGATTAATTAATTACTATATTATTATTAATAAACAATTTTAATTAATTAATTAATGTTAATTATAATAAATAATTTTAATCAACAATCAATTTTAATTTAATTATAATTAATTTTATTTAATTAATTAATGTGTTAAACACCTCCTGTGGAATGAGGACAGCTCTTCTATGATGCTCGAATTGATGGTCTCATAGATGTGTTTGGCTTCGTTCAGGTCTTCCAAGGCCTGAAAGAGAAGTGGGTAGGTTAGGGTTATGGTGGTGAGATGTAATATAATATAATATAATATAATAAAATATAATATATTATAATATAATATAATATAGCACAATATAATAGAGTACAGTATAATGTAATGTCTTCCAAGGCCTGAAAGAGAAGTGGGTAGGTTAGGGTTATGGTGGTGAGATGTAATATAATATAATATAATATAATATAATATAATATAATATAATAAAATATAATATATTATAATATAATGTAATATAGCACAATATAATAGAGTACAGTATAATGTAATGTCTTCCAAGGCCTGAAAGAGAAGTGGGTAGGTTAGGGTTATGGTGGTGAGATGTAATATAATATAATATAATATAATATATTATAATATAATGTAATATAATAAAATATAATATATTATAATATAATATAATATAGCACAATATAATAGAGTACAGTATAATGTAATGTCTTCCAAGGCTTGAAAGAGAAGTGGGTAGGTTAGGGTTATGGTGGTGAGATGTAATATAATATAATATAATAAAATATAATATAATATAATATAATATAATATAATATATTATAATATAATGTAATATAGCACAATATAATAGAGTACAGTATAATGTAATGTCTTCCAAGGCCTGAAAGAGAAGTGGGTAGGTTAGGGTTATCGTGGTGAGATGTAATATAATATAATATAATATAATATAATATAATATAATATAATATAATATAATAAAATATAATAAAATATAATATATTATAATATAATATAATATAGCACAATATAATAGAGTACAGTATAATGTAATGTCTTCCAAGGCTTGAAAGAGAAGTGGGTAGGTTAGGGTTATGGTGGTGAGATGTAATATAATATAATATAATATAATATAATATAATATATTATAATATAATTAATACAGTGAATTTTCGCTCAGCCGAATTGTTTTGCTCCGATAGTTTCGAACAGATTGCAGCTTAAAACTCAAAAATTTGATATAAACGTATTGCATTATTGTAATAAGAATAGAATATTACATTAATTAGTAGAATCTGTCAGTTTTTGTTGTTGTTTCGTTCGGATCATGCCGAGACCAAGGGGGCGAAAATCACCCGAATGTGGTGCATCGGAGATAGCAGAGATGCTGGGGCTAAAACTATGTCACAGTTGTATTGAATGCAACGATTGTGCTTTGAAATCACTAGAAGAACTGTTTAGCAAGGAAAGTCATGAAAAAGTTTTCGAGGCTTTACATAAAGATGTAGAAGAGATAAAAAAGTCTGTGACCAAGAATGATGCGATTATGGAAGCAATAGAGGCTCAAAATAAACAGATAGACCAGCTGCGATCAAGAATGGAGGAAATCTCAGCAAGTGCTTCCCAAAAGCTCGAGGAAAGCCACCAGGCTAGCAGGGTTTGGTCCAGCCTCTTCCAGAACAAGGTGGAGTCACTGGAGACAAATGTGGGTGTGGTACAAAAAACTGTGGGTGTGGTGCAAAAGTCGGTGGTGGAGGCCAAATCTTCAATTGAAGTCAACAATGATAGGCAAAGGAGGAAAAACAACCTAGTGCTGTTCAACATGAAGGAGAACGAGGCCAACTCAAAGACTAAAGATAAAGAAGAAGTGGTAAAAATGATCAAAGATATCACAGGCATAACAATGGATATCAGTGAATATTTCAGATTGGGCAGGAGAGGAGAAGGTGACAAACCCAGGCCATTGCTGATAAAACTTGGAAATTTGAGCAACAAAAATTTGATTCTGGAATCTGCATTCAAACTTCGCAAAAGTGAATCATTCAAGCAGGTTATAATCTCTCACGATTTATCTAAAGAGGACAGAGACGAAAGAAACAGATTGTTGGATGAAAAGAAGAAACTGATTGCAGCAAAGGATGATGTGTCTAAATGGACATTTGTGGTTAAAGGCTCACCTGGAGATTTTCATGTAGCAGCATTCAAGAAACAAAATTTATAATCATGAAGGATCCAAAACCATCCAAACCACTCAAAAATCTTTCAGTATTTTATAGCAATGTTGACTCCCTGCCCAATAAATTTTCTGAACTCAAGGTTTATGTAAATACGTTGGAAGTGGTTCCAGAATTGATAATCTTGACCGAGATCAATCCAAAAAATTTCAAGTATTCTTGTCAATTGTCAGAGTTCCAGTTGACGGGTTATCAAATGGCTTCGTCGGGTTTTGCAACAAAGGGTAAAAGAGGTATACTGCTTTATTATAAAGAAAGTTTGTCTATGTCTGAAGTTAGTTTTGACTCTGCATTTGAGGAATTTTTGTGCTTGAAGTTGTTTATCTCCGGTTCCATTGTAAATATCCTGGTTGTGTACAGAAGTCCCAACTGTGCATTGAAAAATAATGACAATTTTATTTTGCTGATTAAGGATTTCTTTCTGCAAAAGGGAGATCATCTGTTGATGGGTGATTTCAATTTGCCACAAATCAACTGGATTAATTACTCATGTGCCGGGAGTGAAGATAGCATCGAGAGCATACTTTTGGAATTCATTAGGGACAAACATTTGATACAACACGTGATTGAACCTACAAGAAGAAGAATAAAAGAGACTCCTCATATCTTAGATTTAGTTATAACAGATAAAGAACTGATATATGACGTAAGACACAGACCTCCCCTAGGAAACAGTGATCATGATGTCATAACATTCGGGACTTTTATCAAGCATGCAACCGCAGAAGATGTCCGAAAAAAATTTTGTTTTGAACTAGGCAATTACGAAGAAATGAAATCATCTTTGAGGGAGATTTTCGAGAGGCTGCCGACGTCGGAGGATTCATTGGTCACAGATTGGTGTTTCTTTCGAGATTCATTGGTGTCGTCAGCTCAGCAATATGTGCCCTTGAAAACAGAAAGAAAAAAGTTCAGATTTAAAATGACAGAGGAGCTGAAAAACTTGATCAAGAAGAAACATCAGCTATGGAGAAAGTTATACAGACATGGAGAAGATGTTAAAACTGATTTTAACCAGGTGAGAGAAAAGGTGAGGGTACTCTCTAGGAACTTGATTGTTGAAAGTCAGAATCGCATCGCAATGGAGTGCAGAAAAAATCCCAAATTATTCTGGAGTTATGTTAATAAGAGAACATCAAGTAGAAGCAAAATTGCCACTCTGGTTGAAGATGGTAGAGAGATCACTGGAGACAAGGAAAAAGCAGATTTATTTGCAAAGTTTTTTTCTTCGGTGTACGAGTCTGAGGAACGGCATCAAATAAATGAAGTTTTCCAACCAAAAGTTCCAGCAGAGGGAATGGCCAAGCTTAAAGTTGATACTTTTATGGTAGCAAAAAAGTTAAGCCAATTGAACATATACAAATCAGCAGGCCCTGACGGTGTTCATACCAGAATTTTGAGGGAAACTAGATATGAGATTGCAGAATATTTGTGTAAAATCTTTGGGGGGTCTCTGGATACTGCCACAGTTTTTGAAGACTGGAAGATCAGTAACATAGTCCCCCTACACAAGAAGGGGTACAAAAATGATGTAAGAAATTACAGACCAATCGCCTTGACCTCAATTTGTTGTAAAATTCTAGAGTCCCTCATCAAGGATCACTTAATGGATTACTTTCTGAGTAATGGGTTGTTCTGTCCGGGCCAGTTTGGTTTCATTCCGGGCCGATCAACTACATTGCAGTTACTAAGATTTTTGGATGTTGTTACTGAAGCTGTTGATAAAGGCACTGAAATAGATGTAGTGTACACTGATTTGGAGAAGGCCTTTGACAAGATATCACATTGCAAGTTGTTGTTCAAATTGGAAAGATATGGAGTTCACCCGGCTTTGATTCAGTGGATTAAAAATTATTTAACACAGAGATCATTTAGGGTTGTGGTGAATGGAGCTTCCTCTGAATTATACCCAGTTACCAGTGGTGTGCCGCAGGGCAGTGTCCTGGGGCCAGTTCTCTTTATCATTTACATTAATGACATATACAATGTCTGTAGCAACATCTTTTTGTTTGCAGACGATGCTAAAATTTATAAAATGCTGGGACCAGGAGACAGTTATCTATTGCAAAATGATATAAGCAGGGTCATCAATTGGTATAATGTGTGGGGCATGAAAGTCAACTGGGATAAATGCTGCTGTATGAAATTGGGAACTCACCAGGCAGATTACGAGTACACAGTAACAGACACAGAGGGAACTCTTCACTTGATACCCAAGGTAGACAAAATATCAGATCTTGGAATCATCTTGGACTCGAAACTGGGATTTAAGGAGCATATCTTGCAGAGAGTCAATAGGGCTAACCAGATGTTGGGAGTCATTTATAGAAACTTCAAGCATCTGTCAGAAGATGCTTTGGTTTCAGTATACAAGGCCCTAGTGAGATCACATCTGGAATATGCTGTGCAGGTATGGAATCCATACAGAAAGGGCCTGGTGGATACTTTAGAAAGTGTGCAGCATAGATTCACCCATATGTGCAATTCATGCAAAGACTTAGAATATACTGATAGATTAAAAATTTTGAAACTGCCCTCCCTGGTGTATAGACGAAAAAGGGCTGATTTGATATTGATGTTCAATATCATCAGAGGAACTGCTCCAGAATTCCTATGCCCTAGGCTTATGTTTTGCCCAGAGGAGAGAACGAGGGGCCATGATTGGAAACTATCAACAAACATTGCTCACAGGGATTTGAGGAAGTTTTTTTTCAGCAATAGAGTTGTCCAAGAGTGGAATGATCTTCCTCGGTCGGTTGTCGGTGCTCCAAACCTGGACATCTTCAAAATGTTATTGGATGATTTTTTTGGGGATTGTAAATATTTGTTGTGACTGGTTGTTTTATTGTTTGTTTGATATGTGGAGGGTTTTGCTTTTTGTTTACTTAAGTAATTTGTGTTAGGCGAGGGGTTCGCTTCGACCACTTCGGAGATTGTAAATATTTGATTTGTTAGAGAGCGATGTACATAATTTGTTAGTTTTTGTTGAAAGTTTTATGTTTTTGTTCAGGCGAGGGGTTCGCCCGTGCCTTATATATAATAATAATAAATAATAATAATAATATAATAAAATATAATATATTATAATATAATGTAATATAGCACAATATAATAGAGTACAGTATAATGTAATGTCTTCCAAGGCCTGAAAAGAGAAGTGGGTAGGTGGAGAGATGTAATATGATATAATGTAATATAATATGATATGATATAATGTAATATGGCACAATATAATACAGTACAGTACAATGTAATATAATATGTTATAATAAGCTATAATGCAGTATGGCGTAATATAATATAATACGTTATAATGCAATATATAGTATAATAAAATATGGTGTAGCGAATATTCCATCATCATTTTAATTTAATGTATCAAAAAGATGATGATGATGATGGTGATGATGATGATGATGATGATGATGATGATTTACCTTGGAGATTTTGTTGTCATCCATCTTCTTGGCATTGGAAACAGAGTCGTGGTTGTGCCTGGCGCTGTCATAGTCGGTCAATTTCCTCTTCCTTTTGGCCATTTTCTCCTATATTAAATAATAATAATAACAATAATAATAATAACAATAATAATAATAACAATAATAATAATTATAAAGTGCAAGTGATAATGACGATGATTGATTACTAAAAATAACTTATAATAATAATAATGATAATAACTTTAGCAATTATGTTTTGATGAAAATCATGATTTATGAGATTTCTGATGGCCATTGGTTTCAGCTTTAAATTGTTATCACAGCTTCTGCAAAGAGACCAATTAAGTGAACGCATTTGAATGTAAATAAATAAATGAATAAATAAATAAATAAATAAATAATTAACATTAATTGCACTTGAAAAACACAGTAAGCAACAAGAAACAGAGATTGGCAATTATTATGCAGTTGTGGAAATAACGTCAATAACAGCAACAACAACAAAGTTGCACCACAATGATAAAGTGCATTTCGAAGGATTAGATGTCATCATCGGCATCACTATCATCATCATCACCACACCACCACCATTATCATCACCATCATCATCG
>CM067533.1:885000-1190000 GCA_034509925.1 Hirudinaria manillensis | reverse complement strand
CTATGATGTTGTTGTCATTATTGACAATGACGACGACGACGATGATGTTGATGACGATAATGATGATAGTGATAGATTAGTGTTTATCAGCGCTGTTTGAATATCCCGACGGGCATCACCATGACGATGGAGGATTCCGATGATGGACGAAGTTTTGTTGTTATTGAGTGCGATACCATATCTCCGGCACTTGTCACCATCATCATCATCATCATCATCATCTGTTGTCAACATCCGTCACTGTGAGTTGAACGAAAGTTACCAAAATCATCCCGAGAGGAATTGAATGCAGAAAGAGACGGACACCACCTAACGATACTACGTCGGTTGTCATTATCGATCGTCAAATGGATGTCATGACTGTGATGTGTGACATGAAGACAGATGGTAACGAGGATGACAGACAGCAATGACAATGGCAAGGATGACAATGACTCTGGAATGAATCACTTTCGACTTGGACAATCTGCTGCTATTTTAATGAAAGCCTGATTACATCGATGCCGTAGCAACTAATGGACCGAGTAAACAAATGGTCGCATTTCTTAATAACAAATCTACTTAAACCATTATTATTCTTGTTGTTTTTATTATTTTTTTTTTTTATTTTCCCAACCATAACAATCAATGTGATACAAATAATCACGACAGTCCATCAAATAAAAAAGAACCCCTCGCAGATTTTTAAAGTCCCCCAGCCTGACTCGGGATCTTCACGGGACTGATAGATTATAACTTAATTAACAAACTAAAACTGTACATAAACGCTTGCCCCACGTCAAACCGAAAAACAAATTAGATCATATGTTCATATCGAATACAAAAACCGAGTGTCTTCGACGGTTCAAATAAAACATGAACTAAGATATAACTTCTGCAGAACCAAAAATTAATGTTCAATTTATTCTTTCTCTCTTCTCTTGTAAGCCACTGCGTAGAAAGCACCAGGTTCTCCTCTCACTCGGACGATCCACTGGTTGCTTCCTCCTTTCTCGTTAACCTCCTTTAATTTTTCTGAGAAAAGCCTCTTGCAGGTTTCTCTGTCTTCCTTTGACAGATCCAGACTTAGGATGACTTTACTGAAGTCTTTGCTTCCCTTCAATCTCTTACTGTTCTCCAGCATATTGTTTCTAGAGTTTTCGTTATCAAATTTGATTAGAATTGGCCTTGGTCTTGCGGCATCAACTTTTCTCCCAATTCTATAAACCTCAACAACTTCATTGTCCATCTTTTTTAAACTTTATCTTGAGACCCAGAAGCCTCCTCTTTCAAATTGTAAACTATAATATTTTTCTGTCTCCTATGTCTGTCATCATTGTTTTCAATTTTTGCCTTTGCTTCAGTGACTGAGCTCTGAACTTTTCCAACATCAGAGATGAGAGTCTCTACCTTGGTCTGAAACAAACTACTCCATTGTTTGGTCTCTTGGCTGTTTTCTTCCAGCTTTTGAATGGACTCTTTATTCAGTTCTTTCAGGCACTTTTCAATTTCAGTTATTTGCCTTCCCTGGTCTCTGATAGTGACACACAAGGCATCGGTTTTCTTGATAACCAATTTCAGTTCTTCAATATCCTGACAAACTGAACCCCATCAAGCAGGATGTCAAGAAGGGAAAGCTAAGATTTGTCCACAACTGCTTCCCATACAATGGTTATATCTGGAATTATGGAGCTCTGCCACAGACTTGGGAGGACCCAAATGTTGTGGACAAAGGCACCCTTCAGAAAGGAGACAATGACCCTATCGACGTTTGCGAGATCGGGTTCAGGATCAAGAAGCGAGGAGAAGTAATCCAGGTGAAGGTGCTCGGAGTCCTGGGATTAATCGACGAAGGCGAGACGGACTGGAAACTCATCGCCATTGATGTGAAGGATCCTTTGGCATCAAAATTGAATGATATTGGTGACATTGACCAGAAATTTGCTCTCGAAGTGGTTGAGCAGGCCAACCATCACTGGGTGAAACTCATGAAAGGTGAAAGTGAAGCAGGAAAAATTTCTTGCTAGATACCAGGACGACCAAAGACTTCGGAGATTCTGAAGATCTCCTTACTGGGCATTGCCCACATTCTTCGGAAAGTACTTGGATGAATCGCTGAGAGCACTGGTAGTGCTCAGCATTCATTCATCACCGGCTATGAGACCGAGAAGAAGCAGGAAAAATGTGTATAATAATGATAATAATAAGATATTGAACATTCTGAATGAAAGAAGTGAAGCCAAGGAAATATATATATAAATAAATATATTGCAACAAATTTTAGCATTTCCCAGTTAACTGTTAGCAGAGGTTAGCTAAGTTAGTTACTATCATCAACATCTTAAATGGACACCAGCAGCTAGAAGTGTGTGCGTGTGTGTATGTGAATTCATCTGCATCTAAGAGATGGGGGCGCCCACTTTCCCTACTCATTCTTGTTCGAGCCTTTTAATAGCTCTAATAGTTTCTAATTCCTTGGAATTAAAAATTCTAAAAAAAAAATAAATAAATACGAAAAGAGACAAAAACTTTGAGGAAAGGACATCCACATTGAGTAAATAAATGAAATTAATAAGACTTGAAGAAGATAATCAAATTTTAAAGCCAAGGTTTTTGTGTTTTCAATGAGGTTTGCCAATATGATCTGGTACTTGGAATGGATGGACAGATGGATGGATGGATGGATGGATGAATGAACAAATGAAAAAAGATATCTATCAATTTCCATGTTTGATAATCAATGATTAATCAGGCCATCGATTGAATGTCACAAATCAGGATCTTGTTGATTGCAATCCTCGGACCAATCAGAGTTATTTAAACAATTGAGAAGTGGCATCTCAAGAGAAGACAGATTCATTAATCAAGCACTATGCTATCATCATCATCATCATTATCATCATCGTCGTCATCATCATCATCATCACCACCACCACCACCATTATCATCATCATCATCATCATCACCTTCAACACAATCATTATTTTTAATAACAATCACTTTCAACACATTAGCATCATCATCATAATTACAACCATCACCTTATTTTTACTTTCAGTGTTGTCATCAATCAACGCCACTGATTGCTGTAGCTACTGTCACTTCTATCCTCTGTGTCATCATCATCATCATCACCAATCACCATCATCATCATCGTCGTCATCGTCATCATCGCTTTCATCAATAGATCCACAGTCGTCCATAAACAGGACAATCACCATTACATGGAGAATATTGAACCGAAGGACGGCAGAACAAATAGAGGGTCCCAAATTGAACAAATTGTAACCGACAATGACGACGACGACGACGACGATGATGATGATGGTAATGATGATAACAAAAACATTACAAAAGCAATAAGGGGTCATTGTTAAGCAGATGAAAAAGCTAAAAAAAAATAATAATAATAACAATAATAATAACAATAATAATAATAATAATAATAATAATGATTTTGAAAAGGTCAAGACACATCCATGCCATATTCTGGCCATTTTAATTTATCATAATGACCAGGTTGCATTGCCATCGTTGCCATGGAGACCATTCGATCACAAGCATCACCATAAATGCCATCGCCATCACCACGACTGTCATCATCGTCGTCGTCGTCATCATCCATACCCCATCCTTATCCTAGAATGACTGTCTCAGTCATAGCCATCATGATGATAACAGCATCAACATCATCATCAACATCATCGTCATCATCAAAATCGTCATCATCAACGTCATCATCATCAACATCATCGTCATCCCCCAAAACTGACCACTTGCTCGTTGAAGTTGAGTTCATGCTGTTCGAATTGGTCGTCCTTCGTCTTGTCCGCCTTTCCGAGATTTTGCAAGACCTTCGCAGGAAAAGGAAAACGTTAACATTAGATCGCTTGAGAATTATTAGCAGGCTGTAATGCTCTAAACCATAATTAAGAGATCGAGCTGCTGATGATGATTAATTATGATTAATTACGATTATTAATTATGAATTGTTAATTATTCAGAAGTAATCGTGCAACGGCGGCGACCGTGACAACGATCTAAAGATTTACAAAACGATAATTTAACGTTGTCGTCACAGGCAGAATAAGAAAGCCATCGTATTCCTAATTCCTTATTCCAAAGTTATGCCAACTACTTCGATGCAGAGAGCATTGTAAGCTAATTTAACAAGCGATTTATTCCTAAAAGCGAATTAATTACGAAAAAAAAAGACGTTTAAAAAAAGTGTGCGTGGGATTGATTTGTCTTCTGTTCACGAGTCTTTGGAGACATTTGTTTCTCACACGTTTTTAAAAATAGAATTAAATTGCATTTAAATTTGGAGGAACAAAATTTATCTCTTTAAAAATGAAAGTGAAGCTGTTCTGAGGATTTCTAAGGGAGTTGTTCTGAGGATAATGATGTTTATTATTGTTAAATAATAATAATAATAATAATAATAATAATAATAATAATAATAATAAAAAATTGCATGCAGGGTTAGAGTGAATTTTGCATTAATAAAAATACATACTCTCAGATGAACTCAAACGATAAATACTTATCCAAAACTCTTATTATCCAAATGTTATAATTTGCCTAAATTGTTATTAATGAACTATATCTCAGATTTAAAATGATTTAAGAGATTTAAAAGATAACCAATTTTATAAAAAAAAAAAAGAATTGCAACTTCAAAGCAAATTATAAATTCTAAAATAATGTCCTGTAAAAGTTGATTTCTAAAAACTAAAGTAATGTTACAATAAAACCTGAGTAATGTTACTGAACATTTACCATACAGGATTAGAATATTGACTGTGATTCTTTTGTTTATAATGCCAGAAATGATCTATTCAACTAGTTTGATACAAGAAAATTTGTTCCTCCATGTAAATGTAAATCATTGAATGCTTCTAACCTTTTCTTTCGTCCTTGTTACAGTTTTTTGTAAAACTTTACTAATATTTCTGGTCCCACCTTCAGCCATTGTTTTCATTTAATTCGGTCTTGCACTTAAACAGACAGCAGATGTTACAAACTTAAGACGGACTCCTTCCTCCTAAAAATTTCTACCGGTACCGAGTCGTCAGCTATCGGAGAAACGCAGACCTACTATTAAGAAAAAAAAATAAACACAGGCCGCAAACTAAAGGGTCTACTTATAAGCGCATTCATAAGCAATTTTAGATTAAAAAGGGCAACAATCCAGCGGTAATTCCTCGTTTTTTTTAACGGCATTTTATTGTATTTGTGCCATCAACATGAAAAAATGCAGATGATTCCAGTAATCGTTTGATTTATAGCTTCTAAAAGTTGTGGTAAAGTCAGAGTGGTTTGAACGACCACATATCTTTTATCATTATCTAAAAACGCACTTTTACTTTTTAAGATAATTTAATGCAGACATTATTTTAAGTGATAAGCAAATAATAGTTCAAAAACACATTTAGTGTTAGCCTGGAAACCCAATTCAGTACAAATAATGACTTATTCTTTATACAAAATTCCAATTTGGGCATAACCTGAAACAAAAATAGAAATTTCAAATATAAAGCCAAAAAAGTGAACTTTACAATGTTAAGAAATTCACTGCTTGTAATGCTGCAACTTAAATATTCCTAATTCATATTTTTTCACACGTTGTGAATTTAAAATTAACAATGAAAAACATATTTTAGCTTTAATCATATTTGCATGTTAATACAATTTCGCTGCCATACAATGCTCTGGTCACAATTCATAATCTCACATAGCACACATAAAAGTTGTTATTTGTGGCTTTTGTTAAACTTTATGATGGATAAAAGAAACTTTAAAATATCAAAAACAAAAATAGTTCACTTAAAATGGAGCATATATTCTTTTTAATTGAAAGTATTAGTAATTTTATAAATTCATTAAAACATGTTTATTAATAATGGACAATTATTGTTATTATTCGCAAAACGTCTCTACAAATTCTCGATCCTCATGAAGAGTATGGTGACTGTGGTACATAAGATGGCGAGTAAGATGTATACGAAGGTGAAGACGGAGAAGAAGGTGTGTAGGTCGGAGAGGTAAGTGAAGATGGCGAATAAGCTGGAGAGCAGGGTGAAGATGATGAATATGCCGGAGAGGTTGACTGGTATGATGGAGAAGTCGGCGAATATCTCGGTGAAGAGGAAGTGTATCCCGGCGATGTGGGCGAATAAGCCGACGGTGAGTACGTTGGGGACAACCCGGACGGAGACGTTAGGTTGTAACTGGGCGTATAAGCTGAAGGAGCAGGACTATATCCAGTCGAGTTGTAATTCGGCGAAGCAGGAGAATAAACCGGGCTCTCTACACTGGGAGAATATTTGCTGTATGCAGGAGACGAATTAGTACGGTTTGGAGAGGTCGTGTGCGTTGGTGATTCCGCAGAATAACCAGGAGAGAGAGGAGTATAGGTTGGAGAGGTAGCACTATACCCTGTTGGAGAAGCAGGTGAGTATCTCGGAGAAAGAGGAGAAGTTGGACTTGCAAGATAACCTGGCGAGGAACCACCAGGCGTCCAGCATGGACTGTATCCGGGAGAATTGATGGAATGCACTGGAGAAAAATCTCCTGCAATTGGACTCATGCTTCCTCCCCAAGCCGGAGTGGCTGCATTGTGAGAAGGAGTCTTCAAAATGTCTGACAAGAAAGCCCCAGTTTCTTCGAAAATCTTCATGGACTTGTCGGACGTATGGAGACTCGTGTCAACCACGGCTAAATTGCACATTTCCGGATCGACGTCGATGTCGAACGATCCAGTACCAACCTTGGCCAACTTTCCAAGCATCACGGATTCCGATACTCCCTTGAGCGGATCGAGTTCTGCGCTGGCAGCAGCTTCTACGAAAACGTCGAGCGTCTGCTCGAATGTTGCGCACGATATGGGACCGGTTTCTTGTTTGTTTATCCCATGCCTTGTTATGGCCATCAGATGGCCTTTGTTAGTCATTATTTCACATAAGAGAGTTAAGTGACGGTGATTGACATAAGATCCGTCAAATGATAGAACGGTGTGCAACTCTCTCTCGATGGTTCTTTTCGCCGCTTCTATTCCGAGAACTTCTAATGTTTCGACAATGTCGTTGCTGAAGCTGGAGGTGCAGTCGACGTGTTCCATTCCCAGGACCTCTCTCATCGATGATCCTTCGCTCTCCAAGTACCATTTGTCGGATATTTTTAATCTTCCATCTTCATCAATCATTGTAATTTGCTTAGTCTTTGGACTAGATTGACATAGGTGCACTCCCTTGATGGCAGGAATGCCTTTCAAAGACAAGTCGTTTTGCATTTGGTTGCTCAGATGTCTAAGAAATGTAACATCTTCCATTTTGTTTATATCTTTCATTTCATCTTCACTTTCTTCTTCTTTTTCCCGAATCAACCTCATTCTCACGAGGTTGTTTTCGTCGTAACTGGCCACATCCAAATCCGACCCGTAAGCTTGGCGTATCTTTTCGTCCACGAGAGATGCTTTCATGCTCTTTCCTTGGGCGTACAATTTCTCCGGGTTCAACTTTATCCTCAGTACATAAGGTGAAAGCTTGGACGGATCGACCACACTCATCTCGTAACAAGTGGTCACTAGTTCCAAATCTTCTTCTAGAGAAGTTGTCGAAGGGTCAGGTTCGTACAAAACTTCGGTTGATTCGATGACGTCCTTGAGAACCGTGTACGACAGGCCGTTCATGACTTCGTGTGCTTTCTCGACATCGGAGGCTGTCTCTGAGTCGAGAAATATGGTGAGAGTCGGACATTTTGGATTTTTGGATACGTTGATTATTTCCTTCAGACGAGGCACTCCGAGAGTGATGTTTTTCGAAGAAATACCTGCGTGGTGGAAGGTGTTCAGAGTCATCTGAGTTGCCGGTTCCCCCAAGGACTGCGCGGCCAACACTCCCACCATTTCTCCCGGATGAACCTGCGCCTGGCTAAATCGCGTTTCGACTTCGTTCAATATCCAATCGAATGCCTCCGACGACAGGTGGAATTCTTCGGCAACTCTCTTCGAGGAGAATGTGGCTCTCAACATCATGTTCATCAAACACGTGGCGCTTTTGTTAGCATAGATGCTGTGGTTGTCGGTGCCTTTAACGACCGTCAATTTGTTGCACAGTTCCTTCACGTCGTCTATAACTCTGAGCGGACTCAAATTCGAAGCGCTCCTCTGATTGATCTTAAACATCTTTTGTGCATTCCAAATTAACCTTTTTAGGTTGCAAGGCAAAACAATCCTATAGTTTATGCTGGGAAAGATCTTCCTCAATTCTATTTTATCTGAACATAGTTGTTCGTATTCACCGTCAATTTTGTTCAGCGCTTGGGAATCCTTGTTGATGTCAGAAATGACGCTTCCGGACAACATTCTTTTGAGCTTTTGCTTGTTGGAAATATCAAATTTATATTTGTCGGCAAATTCTCGATTGCTTACCTCGAGAGCAAATGGATTCTGGGTTTCTACCCATTCGCCTGCCAATCCGTCTCCCCCATAACAAATTTCAACTAGATGGCCCGTCTGATTTCTCACAGTTCCGTCGTAATTAATCTTGACGCTTTCCATGGCTTTGACTAACCGTCTCTGAATATATCCAGTTTCCGACGTCTTGATGGCCGTGTCTATTATTCCCTCTCTGCCTGCCATGGCGTGGAAAAAGAATTCCGAGAAGTTCAGTCCGGATATGTAAGAACTCTCGACGAAACCTCTGGCCTTGGGTCCATGATCGTAAGCCACGAAATGAGAGGTGGTTCTGTTCGAGATTCCGAATGAAATTCGTTTTCCTTCCACGTTTTGCTGTCCCACGCATGCGATGATTTGGGAGATGTTATTGCTATCGCCTTTCGAACCGGCGGCAACCATGTTATTCAAGTTATTGAATCTTGATAGGGATTTTTGGACCTGTTTACCTGCTTTGTCTCTCGCTTCGTTCAACTTTACATTGACCTTGCTCTCGTAAGTCTGTCTCATGTTGCAACCGGGAAGCTTGCTCAGTCGACCGGCGTACAGATCTTCGGTTATGACGGCGATTTCCTTTTTAGCATTCGTGATCAAATCTCTGATGTCGTTGTATGTTCGAGTGTCGGCAATCATGTCAGATACTCCAACGGAATGGCCCTCGATGAGCAGCCATTGATTGACTACTAGCTGGATGTCGCTGTAAAACTCTGCAGTTTTTTCACTACCCTCCTCAAGATAAACCACGTGCAGCAGAGATCCCTCGGACGATCCGAGAGTTTTCTTGCATAGAATGCCGCTCAATAATTCGCCATTCTCGACGAGTACGTTGGCGTCGTTCGGTGTCATCCACTTGTTTTCTTCTTCGTTAATTTTCAGACAGTTCACCTTTCCCGGAATGAGAACGGAGAACAGCTGCTTCCCGGTCCACAGCGGCACCGGTTTCAAGATCGCAGGCTGTGGAATCGTCCCGTTCCACTTTGGAAAGTGCATGAGAAGGTTCATCAGATCTTGCTTCGTTATGAATTCGTTTCTCGACGTCATCTTGTAGACTCCCGTCAAGGTGTCTTGGACGATGCCCATGACCGGCTTGTTGGATTGAGGCGTGATGATCATCTTCGATACGGAAGCCAATTGCATGACTTCGGCTCTGGCCTCCATACTTTGAGGCAAGTGAAGGTTCATTTCGTCTCCGTCGAAATCTGCATTGTACGGTTTCGTGACGCTGAGATTGAGTCTGAAGGTCGATCCCGGCATGACTTTAGCTTTGTGGCACATCATGGACATTTTGTGAAGTGAAGGCTGACGATTGAAGATGACTGGATCGCCGTCTAGTAAGTGCCTTTCAACTTTGTTTCCGTACTCGAGATGCAGGTGGCATGGATCCGGATGCATTCTCAGATTTACTCGTTCTCCGTTGTTCCTTATTATGTAAACTGCGCCCGGATAATGGTCTGGACCGTTTCTCACCAGTTCCGACAACTTATCTATGTTGAAAGGAGTTACTATTTCAGGAAACGTCAAAATCTGAGCTATGTCTCTCGGTACTCCGACTTCATTAATTCGCAGAGTTGGATCCGGAGTAATGACCGTTCTGCCGCAAAAGTCGCATCTTTTGCCCATCAAGTTCCCCCTGACTCTGCCTTCTTTGCCCGACAACCTCTGCTTGATGGCCTTGAGCGGTCGTCCAGATTTTTGCGTGGCTTTTGCCACTCCGGGCATGCTGTTATCGAACATCGTAGTAACGTGGTACTCCAAAAGTTTAAAATGATCTTCCAAAATGTTTGTCGCCAAGCCGTTCTGTTCGCTTTCTTTAAGTTGGTTGTTTGCCTTGACAATGTCGGCCAGTTTATGAGTGAGATCATCCTGGCACCTAGTCGTTCCAAAAGACAGTACACTAGGACGTGCACAGAGCGGCAAAACAGGAAGCACGGTTGCTATCATCCATTCTGGCCTGGTGTACTTTGGGTGCAGACCGAGAATTTCGTATGACGATTCATCGATTGCTTTAAAAATTTCCAGAACTTTCTCAGGGGTCAAATTCATTGTCCTATCTTCTGGAATATCATTTATAATCGATTTCTTCCAGTGAGCTGTCAACTCGAGTTTATTCCTTTTGATAAGAGCTGGTCGAGCCTGAGTACAACCCGACGAAGGTCTAGTCTGGCCTTCCTCTAAGATGGTTTCTTCACCGCAGAATTTAATTTTCTTTATGACTTCGAGTACCAAAGTCCTTCTGTTCTTTACGTTATTTTTCGTCCTATTCATGATCTCTTTGAAGTGTTTGCCGTTCGGATTGATGTAGGGCTTAGAGCAGGTGAGACAGATGCACCTCAAAATATCTCTAACGTGGGGCAGATAGTGTCCGTAAAAGACCGGCTTGGCGAGATTGATGTGGCCGAAGTGACCGGGACATTCGTTCATCTTTCCTTGGCACGTGAGACACTTGGATGTCTTGTCGACGACTCCTTGTCTCGGATCCATGACTCCGGCAAACTTCGGTTTGTCCCCTTCTGTGACCTCGGGATATAAAATTCCGTCCGGTAAAGTGACCGACTGCTTGAGTATCTCCTCAGGGCTGAGAATCGAAAACTGAATGCTGCCGATGTTTTCATGTGAGATGTTAGTGTTTGAAAATAAGATATCCATGGCCTCTAATTTGGGATGTTTATCTTATCTTAGTTAATGTTTTATTTTCTTTTCGTTAAATAATAATTTTTATCACGATTTTCTGACGAGGTTCATTATTGATGAAGTCTGGACCAGCTTACGAAAGATCGCATATCTAAGAAGCAATAAAATTTTATAAATCTATTTAAGATATTTAACGTAATTAAGTAATTAAAATGTAATAAAATTTTATAAAATAATTATGAAATACTTAAAATATTCATGTTGCAAGGTAATATAATTTTAAATGAAATAGCATAAAAATAATATCTTTTTGAAGATTTTTTAAAATATTTTTTTACTAGTCATGACTCGTGAATGACTATTAAGCATCAAATATAAAATAACCAAGATCCATTACCTAATAATTATTCGAACAATCCTGATTCTTCTGCCGAGACCAATGGCTAATAGCAAATGGCCATAGCTGAAAACATCAATGCATCGCAAACTGGCACGGCCTTAGCCATCGCAGTCAAAACAAATTATTTGGCGCTTAATTTAGGTTATGGGAGATTAAATTAAAATCAGAACTATACGTTTAGATTATTTGATCAGCGATTATAAAAGCATGGGATTGTATGTTTGCCGGAAGGAAGCTTAAACAATACGATCTGTTCTTTGTAAGAAATTATCTTTGAAATTCAAGACATTCCTAAATTCAGGAGTCAACTTTTAAATTAGAAAATTAAAAATTAATCGTTTTCATAAGAATAAACTCGACCATGGACAAAAGAAGTTTTAAATTTTAGACGGACGAATATTTTACAGAAACACCACCGTTAACGTTCAACCAAGCTGAACAAAAGGGCCACCGAACCATGCCTATCAAACTTACCTGGCGTAGGTGGTAGCCGTGATCAAGAAGGCGGCTCGCCCAGGTCGAGGCTGACCCATTGCACTCTGGGTTGGCTGAAGCCTGCGATTACCCCAAATGCGGGTAACTCGGGCGCAAAATTTGTGCGTTTTGGGAGTTGCGTTCGCGCATTTCCCTGTTTTTTAAATAAAGTTAACCGGTTGCTAAAATAAACTGAAGGTTTACTTGGGAATTTATAAACTTCGCCCGCGTTAAGTTTTTACAAACGAGTCACAAAGGCTTTAGCGCGTTTACTTTTTCTGTCATTTTCCGCACCGTTGCTGGGGTATACCGAGATGTATGAATGTATTGGTATTAAACGAAATACCATACTAACTTGGCGCAGGTGGAGATGCGATCAAGAAGGCGTATCACCCAGGTGAAGACCACAACCATTGCACCTGTGGGAGGTTGAAACCTGCGATTATCCCAAACGTGGGTAACTCGGGCGCGTAGTTTTTGAGTTTCTGGGAGTTGCGTTCGCGCATTTCCCTATTTGATTAATTAAAGTCAAATAATAATTATGACAAATTGGTCATTTACTAGGAAAATATGAAATTAGTCCATGCAAGGTTTGTACAAATCTGTTATACGCTGGAAGCAAAAATCCTGTCAGAAATTTATTGCGTTAACATTTTTTGTAAATCAAAGTGAAACTAACTTTATGGCAACAATCGTTGTATGTCGCATTCTCATCGCTAGGGTGCGCCCTCAAGCAGGGGCTCTGCACAAAGCAACGCTCGCATTCACATCCCATAATAGTACACAAGGCACTCAAAGGATTGTCATAAAAATATAATAATAAATCAAGATAATAAAATGGTTGAACTCAATTATTAAAAAAAAAACACATTTTTTGTGCTTTATAGTCCTAAAACACCATCATTACAGTCCTCCAGGTGACTCAAAGGCGATACGGAACGACTACTTTCAAACTTACCTGGCGTAGGTGGTAGCCGTGATCAAGAAGGCGGCTCGCCCAGGTCGAGGCTGACCCATTGCACTCGGGGTTGGCTGAAGCCTGCGATTACCCCAAATGCGGGTAACTCGGGCGCAAAATTTGTGCGTTTTGGGAGTTGCGTTCGCGCATTTCCCGGTTAAAAAGTAAAGTTAACTAGAAAAATTTCAAATTATTTTTAATTTTTCGTTTAAGCGAATGAAATAATTATCTATTATGTGTAGGGAAAGGTTGTAGCAATTCATACTATGTTATATATGGTCCGTGTTACCCAAATAAACATCTTTTTCAATTAAACGTACGGGTCCTCGATCTTATTCTAATATACCAATCGATATTAAGTCATCCACCTCATTAGCCACATTACACAAATTAAGTCGCACCTGATTCTCTCGTAAAATTCGAATTTTTCATAAACCGCTGTAATGAAATAACTTAACGTTATTTATTTATTTGAAAAAAAATCAGCACGGGCCAACGGCCCCTCGCCGAAACCGAAAACAAAAACCAGTGTTATTGCTGTCCATAATCGATCTAATTCTATCTCTTTAAATAGGTTGTCACCTTAGATGGAATAATTCCTTTCGGGCATCCTTGGTTTCACCGTGATATAGTTTTTTCTTTTTCCAATTTGTGTGTTGTTAATTTTGGTGTCTCCAAAAAGATGAATATATAAAAATATGAAATTAATCCAAGCTAGGTTTTTACAAATTTGTTATACTCCGGAGGCACAAATCCAGTTAGAAATTTATTGCGTTAACATATTTTGTAAATCGAAATGAAGCTAACTTTATGGCAACAATCGTTGTATTTCGTATTCTCACCGCTAGGGTGCGCCCTCAAGCAGGGGCTCTGCACAAATCAACCGCTCGCATTCACATCCCATAATAATACACAAGGCACTCAAAGGATCTTTATAAAAATATCATGATAAATCAAGATATTCAAATGGTTGAAATCAATTTTTAAAAGAAAAGCACATTTTTTGTGTTTTACATTCATAAGACACCATCGCTAGAGTCCTCCACGTCGCTCAAAGGCGATACGGAACGACTACTTTCAAACTTACCTGGCGTAGGTGGTAACCGTGATCAAGAAGGCGGCTCGCCCAGGTCGAGGCCAACCCGTTGCACTCGGGGTTGGCTGAAGCCTGCGATTACCCCAAATGCGGGTAACTCGGGCGCAAAATTTGTGCGTTTTGGGAGTTGCGTTCGCGCATTTCCCTGATTGTTAAATAATGTCAACTTATAATAAACTGATAGTTTACTCTTTGCAAACCTATTGTATATATGAGGCATAAAAGCTTTATCGCATTTACTTTTTCTGTCATTTTCCGCACCGTTGCTGGGGTATACCGAGATATGTGAATGTATTGGTATTAAACCAAATAACATACTAACCTGGCGCAGGTTGAGATGCGATCAAGAAGGCGTCTCACCCAGGTCGAGGCTGACCCATTGCACTCGGGGTTGGCTGAAGCCTGCGATTACCCCAAATGCGGGTAACTCGGGGGCAAAATTTGTGTGTTTTGGGAGTTGCGTTCGCG
Source organism: Hirudinaria manillensis (assembly GCA_034509925.1). Lineage (NCBI taxonomy): Eukaryota > Metazoa > Annelida > Clitellata > Hirudinida > Hirudinidae > Hirudinaria > Hirudinaria manillensis. The sequence goes on along the minus strand of CM067533.1, from coordinate 1,175,539 downwards.
CATTTCCCTGTTTGACAACTACAGAAAATATCCCTTCCCTTGAGAATGTATTTGTATTACAGATTATCTTATATGTGGATATTTTAGAGGCAAAGTACAAACGTTAGACATCGGCAGTATTAAATCTCTATTTATTTAATAAGGTGTTTTATATTAAAATAATTTAGTGGAGTCTATATGTTTCTTTTGCACACTTTCTTTAGAGCTGTTTTATGTGCATTCACGTAACATGGACGATGTATTTAGAAATCATACTAGTATGCTGAAAAATTAGCAAAAACTATTGGAAATTCCGTTGAGTTTTCTCATGCATTCGCAGGTCTACTGAATACATCGAAAAGTTGCGCTTCATAAATGAGAGGTCCAATAACGTGCTGATCTTCCACGAATGTTTTCTTAAATTAACCTTTAAAAAAATGTAAAACAGTCTTATATGAAATCAGATTCAGAAATTTAACCCGTCTCCAGTGGAACACCTCTGACGATGTTGAGCAGGCAACGTAAAGCCAGTGAGATCGCCAGGCTGAGCATACTAACCTGGCGCAGGTGGTAGCCGCGATCAAGAAGGCGGCTCGCCCAGGTGGAGACCCAGCCCATTGCACTTAGGGTAGGGTTGAACCCTGCGATTACCCCAAATGTGGGTAACTCGGGCGCATGATTTTTGAGTATTGGGAGTTGCGTTCGCGCATTTCCCGGCTCCACAAATAAAGATATGTGTTATGCGGTAAAGCAATACTTCTCTCCAATATAGGAATGAGAAACTGCAGACGTGCTTGGAAGGAGACAGTAAATAGTAGGACGATTGCAATTCGTTGTCATGCATAAAATATTTGAAAATTGAACGACTTTTGTAAATATAAGTAGTCTTAAAGCGGCCGGTTTATCTATCAAGTTGATTTGGTTTAAGTTATTAAATCAATTTTTAGACATTTGTTTCAAAATTGGGTAAAATAGCCGGCAATCTCAATCCAGTTTACTTGTTTGAACACTTTGCTTTTATTTTCGAATCAAGGATTTCAACTTTTTAAAATAAAGTTTTTCAAATAAATATATTTGTATTTCTTTCAAAATATCCAATTATATAGTCACAACCTATAAGCTTGCCTTAAATAACCTACTAGAAAATAAGTGACAAAGGAGGCGTATGGATACTAAGCGTGGGAGTTCGAAAACCGAAATACTTTCCTCTGGTCATCGCATGAAAGGATATTCAGCTCTTGGCATTTGCGTTTTGTAATACCACATGAAACACCTTCGCTCGGGTGTGCAGAGGCGTATAAGAGCACTGGGGTTCAAGTAAGTTCAAACTTACCTGGCGTAGGTGGTAGCCGTGATCAAGAAGGCGGCTCGCCCAGTTGGAGGCCGATCCATTGCACCCGGGGTTGGCTGAAGGCTGCGATTACCCCAAATGCGGGTAACTCGGGCGCATAATTTGTGTGTTTTGGGAGTTGCGTTCGCGCATTTCCCGGTTAAAAATTAAAGTTAATTGAATTAAGGGAATGGATTATTTTAGAAAATAACTTTTGTAAATTGTTCATTTAAACTAATAAAACAATTATCTATTATGTGTAGGAAAAGGTTGTAGCTATTCATACTATGTTACATATGGTCCATGTTACCCAAATACTCATCTTTTTATAAATTAGACGGCACAAGCTTTAAATGATCAACATTAGTTAAATGATTACTTCAAGGTAAAAACTTTATTCTGATAATAGCAAATAAAAAAACCTTCTAAGATATTGTAATTTTCCTACTTAATATGACATTAGTTATTTGCCGTTTGTAAAACATTGAAATAGTATTTGAAGTTTACATAATATGTTTGAAAGTATAATTTCAACACCACTTATAATTTTAGGCTTTTATAAAATTTATAAAATGAATTACTTGATTGTTACATCTATTCGTAATCTTTTATGATTTTTTAAAAGCCGAATCAAAACAAAAACATTACGCTGGTAAAACGATCGCAAATTACACGAAATCACAAAAATTGCGATAGCTACATCAAATATGACTTCATTCAACCAAAACATATTAGAATTAAGAAGAAATATGATTCTTAGGATTGTTGCCGATCCCAGCGCCTTCTTTAAGAACCAGTCTCGCGATGAACCAGACTTAACTGATGATGAAAAGTGTTCAATAGCTGACCAACTTTTTGATTCTTCTCCTGCAAAGTTTTTGGGTATATTTTGAAAAACATTTTCTTCGATTAAATATTTTCTTTGTTTTTTTTAAGTAGTATTTATTAGAATAGACTTAATTTTTGCAGAGAGATATGGAAAATTGCTTAAATCAGAAGATATGCCATGCATAGAGGCAATGCCTTCAAACGACCTTACAGAACTTCACAAGAAGCAAATTCTCAGCCGATTTTCAAAGGCGCCCAGCAAGTCGTTTGCCAAAAATCGCAGATACAACAAGATGCTGCAATTGGTAGAGGAGGGGGAATACTTCAGCGAAGAGGAGATGAAGAGAAGGGACCCACTAATGTACGAGCGGATGATGGGAAAGTTCCTTGATGCTAGCAAGAGTCACTGCAAGCCGATGACCAGCGAAAACTTTTTGACTTCCTTCTGCTTGAGTCACCTGGAGAGCATGCAGAACAATGAATTGTATCAGAGGCAGCTAGAAGAGGAAGTGGGTTTATTTTATTAACATTTTATAGTTGATAATATTGTGACAATTAGTAAATAATTCATAAAGCGATAAGTTTCACTTTGACGTCTTATCTTATATTTTGTAAGATCTTATTTAATTTTTAATATGAGGAACTAAAAAAGCAAAAAACCAGTTAATGAAAACTAAATAAATAATAAAAATTAACTCAAAATTTCTTAGAAAAATAAAATCCAACCATGGTGCGATGATCAAGTAATTCAGTTTCAATGATCTTTGATTTTTTTTTTCTTACAGGAGCGCTGCATGGACTGTGAAGAGGAGGAAGATGATGACGACGACGAGGAGGAGGAGGAAGAAGAGGACGACGACGACGAAGATGGGGAAAAGGAAGTCTCGGACAAGGAATTCCTCCAGAAAGAATTTGCAGTCATCATGAAAGAGAGGTTCATGCAGGGACTCGACGAGGGCATTGATTATGAGTGAGCGGGCTTTCCAAATGTAAACCGAGTTGCCATTGGTTACTAACCGTAACTGATAATTTATGTTAATTAATCATTATTAATTTTAGTAATTGAGTCACTGGTTTCACTATGGAAACCCGTTGTATATGTGATGACGTTATAATTGTATTCGAACGATTTGCATAATTTATTAAGATGAAACTCCACCCACTTTTTTTTTGCTTTTTGTTTTCAGGAAAATAGACAACGACGAGAGACTCGATTCCATGGACGCGATCGACAGGGATGCCGAAGACAAATATTTCGATGACGATGAAGACTACGACGATGATGATGACGACGACAACGAGGAGGCTGCAGATGCGGATTAGTTAGCAGACGACTTAATAAAAACCAGATGATTAATATATATCCTGGAGGATATTGACCCGGAGAGATCCCAAACTGGCACAACTTTCATTTTTTTCAAAACTGTTTCTTGTTCATCACTTGTTAATTATGCATCGAGCTGGTAATCCTAAGAGTTGTTGTGACCCTGAAAATGTTTATTGACATAAAACAATGAAGCTGAAAATGCCGGCTGCTGCGGGCACAAACAACCAATCTACCTACCTTTCGGGCTTTTGCACCGGTTATTTGCGAGTTCAATGTTGAGCCTATCTTATACTCTCAGATATTGGTTGCCCAATAACCTGACCTAGAACATGGCAATTGCAGTTTGCAAAACCACTTTCACCTGCACGTCCCCGATCTCATGCATTTCTTAATCAATAACATCTTCACCAATTATTCTTGCCACCTCGTCACATTATTTTAATTTTGTTATAAGGACGTCAATTATTAAACAGAAGTTAAACGTAAAACTCTGTAGTTAGGCAAGTTATAATCATAATCACATGTAACTAGGTCGATCGTTCGATGGCCAATCAGACGACAGATCCACGTGCCCGAACCGAGCAACCAATCAAACGTGACACAACGAGGTGGTGGATGAGTGTAGTAGTAATACTACAGAAGGAGTGAGGTGATGACTCATCGCACGAAGGATGTCGGAGTGCAAGATCCATGGTAACCGAGAGTGAAAATTTTTGGGAATCGAACGCTAATGCACCATAGAACGAGTAGATGGCTTGAAATGCATAGTGCAAGAGAATCTACAGAGTGTTTTTAGACAGACACAGAGAGAGAAAGAGAGAGAGAGGTGAGGAAGATGACAATAATGGAGATAATAGTAGGGTTTATAATCAAACTCATCCCCAAAATCTGCTATCAGAAGGATGGATGGAACAATTAAAAAATGGTTGCACATTAACATAATTAATAATATAACGATAGGCATAATTTCTGAGGTCCAAGCCAACATTATTACCTAAATACTTACACTGGTGACAGAATCAAAGCTTCAACGCTAACCGAAAATAAGATGGTGATGATGATGATGATGACAGTGCTGCACCAATGTTAGAGTTGCATTAACAGTTACTATTATTATTATTATGTGAATTAGTTTGAGAAACACAACTGCTAGCGATGTTATGACCGAGCAATGATGACAGAACAATTGACGAGAGAACCACCATCAAGCTGTTCTGTACCAACCACTGGCAACACCCAAGAACTTCTAAGCACCATGGACACACCAAACCCACGTCATTACCTACTAATTCATGGACAAATTCAGACCTTTATCGGCACAGACTCAAGTTAGGACCCTCGCTGAGTAGCTTTGCAAAAGCACGTGGACCGAGAAACTAAACTGGGAAAAGAAACTCTGACAACAACAACAACAATGGCAAAAACATAACAACTTTAATAGTTGTACGAGCTGTTCCCATCATCCGATCCCAACAATGAGACGACAAAAAGTTCAAGTAACGAGGGGATTCCGTGGCCTGAGTCTGGCGACCTCTCTGAACTTAACGAGCACTTCTGCCAAACAGTAATGACAACAACAACAACAACAACAACAACACCAACAACATAACGTGTAATGACAAGGAAACGTTAAGAACAAGCAAAACACTCTGCAATCATAGGCAAAAGTTTTTTTTCTTTTAATTCAATCAAAGAAAAGTGCAAATAATAATAATAATGAAAATAATAATAATAATAAAAAACTATAATATTAACATTAATAATAGCACATTATCATGTTGTCATCATCATCATCATCCGCCACCACTGCCATCATTATCATCACCAGATCAATTGCCAATGGGGGCCGCCACTTGCAGAGAGAGAGAGAAAGAGAGAGAGAAGAGGAGGAAGGATGGTTGACCAACTGCCAGACGTCCGAGGTCCCTCAGCGTTTCGAGAGTTCCGAGGAGAGCCAGTCCAGACCCTCGTAGAGTCCATTACCCTGGGTGGCGCACGTGGCCTGGATGTACCACTGGAACGAGAAGGAGGTCTCAGGTTAGGACTATAATCATAACTCAAAAGCCCGTCCCGATGCGTACGATCCATCTTGATCCTCTTCATTATATTATTTATATATTATTCTATTATTACTCATTATTATAATATATAAATTTATATATAATCTACTCACCCATGCCCATCCACCCACCATCCATCCATCCAACCAACCATTCACTCACCCATCAACTTAGTTATAACTTTAAGTTATAAAAACTTAAACGGTCCTAAATTCCCAGGACATCACCATCAGCCCTTCTTATTATTTTCATGCCTCTCAGACTTTAATACCAAATAGGCTGGCGAATCGAGGCAAAGTCGCGGTCTGCCGAATACTAACGGTGCGAGCCCTCAACTGGTTGAGACCCAATTTCTCGGTGATCTCCGCTGCAGACATGGCGTTCGGCAGGTCCTGTTTGTTGGCGAAGACGAGGAGGACTGCATCCCTTAGTTCATCTTCCTGGAGCTGGTTATGAGTAATAATAGTGTAATATTATTAATTATATATAATAATAAAATAATTATTAATGTATTGTATTAATAATAACATGTGTTATTATCATCGCATTATTATAAGCACTAATTATGAATGAAATGTAATAATAATGATAATGATTGTTTAATACTATTTATAATGCAATAATAATAATAACAATAATAATAAATAAATTAATGTAATGATGATGCCAATAGTTGGTGAACATTCTTCACCAACAACTGGCTTTATTGGAACTGATAACCGCAAGTGATGAGTGATTTAAAATCTTGCAACGAAATCTACGGCCATTTTGGAAATTCCCATTTTGATTACAATCTAAATGCATTTAACGAGATTTATATAATTATTCACGTGACGTCGAGCAGGAGTCGATTTGCATAAATCGAATAATAACGAGCTTCCACATTAATAATCAGTCCACCAACCATTTTGGTCAACTCGTCCCTGGCCTCTGCTGCCCTCTCCCTGTCGTTGCTGTCGACAACGAATATGAGTCCCTGTTGAGGAATATAAACATGACGTTATGCTTCCACTTGGAGGAATGCTTGTCATTATCTCCCAAAAATGTTGACGGCCGTCGTGTTTTGGAGCTTCGATGCGACATGCGTTTTTGTGCCGGGTGCATTATAACTCGGCAGTTCCAATGAACGAAATTCTTTTTTATTTATTTTTGTTTTAAATGGATGCTAATGAGGATTCCAGGGCAGTTAAAATGCAATTGTGAAACCAGTTAGAAAAAAAAGTTAATAAAGTTAATTTATTAGAAAAATAATAAATTAAAAATTCATAGCCACTGAGCAATAATTCCAGTTTTCCTGAACATCACAATAGTAAACAGCAGAAAATAACAATTAAAACAACAGAAAATATTATCTAAAATAACAATTAAACATTACTGTTGGAAGAAATTGTAACATGGGCAATAAACAATTTATGTAAACAAATCATCCTCTCATCCATCAGTCCGTCAATCCATCCATCAGTCCACCCGTCTATCAATCCATCGGTCCATCCATCCACGTTTCAAACCTGTGTGTTTTGAAAGTAGTGCCTCCAGAGTGGTCTGATCTTGTCCTGGCCTCCAACGTCCCACACTGTGAAGCTGATGTTCTTGTATTCGACAGTCTCAACATTGAAACCTGAATCATAATTTATTAACATGATTAATTATTCATTCAGAGACAAGAGGGCAATGGTTACCAAAGTGCTAAAACATTTAAATGTAAGTTTGTCAGAAGCAAGCTTGGAGGCATTCATCCACAAAAATAGGTCATAATTCCACGAGTAAGTAATGTCACATTGTATCATGCATAATGTATCTGTCCCTTAGAAAGTTCATCATATGTTTGTTTTTCCTGCTCTGAAATGAAGCCCGAATGTTAGCAACGTTTTGGAAATACTGACACGTCGTTAACGATTACCAACTTCGTTAACGAATTTTTCTTTTAATTATTTTAATAAAATTTCTTTTAATTATTTTCTCAAAGAAACATTAAATGTTTTAAATAAACAAGCAAAAATTTTGAGGAAACTGATTAAAGAACGTTTGTCTTGCACATCCCCTTGCATGGGTTCGACAGACGAGACAGTTAATGCAAAACATTTCCATTTGCAAATGAATGAGTAATATTTAATTATAAAATCAATAAACTAAAAATGTTATCAGAAATCTCAAACTTGGACAGATGACTAATGTAATAAATATGGCTAATTGATTAATTATAAATGAATGAATCAATTATGCACACTGCAACTGAATACAATGTCCCTCACTTAGAAGTCTAAAATAAACAACAAACACCTGTGGCTGAGAAGCTCACTATTGATTAACATTATTCCCCAAAGAAGAGCAACGTGTTACACCCATAATACAATAAACAATTCAAAAATTTACAACATGAAATGATCACAGCATCTCAACTCTCATGACAGCATCACATGACCCCCCCAAAAAAACCCAAAACATAGAAGGTTAGAAAAAAAACATGTCGACCAACCGATGGTAGGAATAGTTGTGACGATTTCTCCTAACTTCAGCTTGTATAAAATGGTAGTCTTTCCGGCGGCGTCAAGACCGACTGAAAAACAATAATGTAAGCATTTAGACCGATAAATTGTATCAAGCACCAACAATGACCACCAAAATATCAGCAAACTATCGCAGCAATTTCACTAATAACGAACAAATACATTAAAGTTGCCATTAACGCGTACCCATGAGAATCCTCATCTGCTTCTTCCCAAACAGACGACTAAAGAGATTCGAGATGGTTAGTCCCATGGCTTTAGAATGTGATTAACACTGGAAAAGTTTAGGTGAAAAAATCGCTTTCACGTTAATTTTATAGCGCAACTTTTCAGACTGCTTTTAACCGCAGGCAAGGTAAACTCTGCCACGTCAAATTTACTTGGTCAAAAGAAACAGGTCGTCACTTCCTCACTTGCAACCAGTGCTGCACTTAACTAAAAATAATGTTGAATTAAATTAATTTTTAAAATGACAAACGTGTGTTAAATGTATTAAGTATTTTAAATTATTAAATGTTAAAATCAATTGAAATATACGTTATTTTTTTTTTGCAAAAAACTCAGCTCTTAAAAATAATAATATTTTTAATAATTATATAATTTAATGTGAAATATTTATTTAAATGAGTTTTTCGAATTTAATTAAAAAAATAATACCCGCGCACAATATTCACCTGTGATCCTTGATCAATAAAACTTTTTGTGGTTTCGGCAGAATTATCATCTTTTAATCTTGTAATAATGGCAACGACAAATATTAATCTAATTTAGCTTAAGTTTGATTTGGTCATACTTCATCACCTATTGCGTATTGATAACTATTGCCACTACTAATCATGACAGACTTAATGAATGTTTCCTAGCAGAACAAAGAATGCGGCTATTAATAGATACAGTCAAACGTGATTGAAATTTGAAATTTTACATGCCTCAGAGTACATAAGTAAAGCAAATTAGTAGTCCAGGATATGCCTAACACATCTAGTCAACAGAACACATCTAATCTGCTGAATGTTCACAAAAAATATAGTCATGATAACGGAAGAGTTCCTCATTGGAAAGCTGCTCTTCTGGAGAAAAAACGGTCAAAAGCAGAATTTCCACAATGGAAGCTGGAAATGATAAAAAGGAAGAAAGAGTGTGTCCAGGAGAGCAACAACTATGGGAAGTTATCAACTGACAGAAAGTCATATCATTCGTCTGTACCATGCCTATCCACTTTCCATGATGAAAACATTTATGAGGAAATCAATGAAAGGATTGTTCCAATCAGGATCAACCCAATTGTGCTGCTGGATCAAGAAAAACGAAGGTCTCTAAATCTGGAAGAGCAGAACAACCTGATGCTCAAGAAATTGAGTCATGAGATTTGCAGAGAAAACAGGCTCAGTGGAGAAATGGAGTATGGAAAAGGTTTTGTAGGAAAGCTATTGAAGAAATTCAACAGTCTTTTAAACATCAGCTTTGAAAAAAGCTCCTTCAAGATAGTTTATGATGAAAAAAGTAGAAACAAAGATAGAACAGATGAGAGAAAGCAAAATAAAAATAGTCACGACGAGAATCATCAAATCCCAGATCGTGATTTGAGGGATTTCATCACAACTCGAGCTGAGAATAAAACCCCAGAGAACAATGGCAAGGCACTGACGACATCATCACGAGAAGGATACAACCTGACCGCAAGCAATCTGAATGGCTACAATTCATTGCCTGTTAGCAGGCCTGCTATAAAAGTTGGTAGCTCTCAAAAGAAGCCACACAAAGAGCACCAACAATTTCAGGATGTATCGTCATGCCCTGCTGCCACAAACGATCAGTTTTACGACGAAGGCATTTACGAGGAAATCTCCACTCACAGGGCTTCTCTTCGTTGCCTGAGGGACCCCACGGACGAGATTGAAGAGCTGCCAAGGCAGAACCAAGTCAAAGAGACAAAATCTGTTTTTGAGAACCCTGCAGGCAAAACTTCTAGTGAGTTGAATTCAGGTTTTGTTGGAGAAAACATGAAGTCTTTGACCAGATTGGGGACCAATTCCAAGTATTATGGAGGATTGGATGCCAAAAAGTCTCCAGAAAATCTCCATGGGGGTCCAAAGAAGAACCTTCCTGACATTCTTCTGTCAAACTCTCCCAGAAATGGCACCATTCCCAATGTTGATAAGCCAAGTTCTAACCACAAGAATCCAGGACCCAGCAACAACAAGAGCAAGTTTTCTTTGAAGAAAAATTCAGATACAAAAGAAAACTCCAAGGCTACAAAGACTACAATGAATGATAAAACCTTTGCCAGAGATACCAATTCTTCTGCAAATGGGTCCGCTCTTATTCAATCGAATGCTAGCTCATCTACCTTCTCTCCTACTAATAAGACAAACAGACCCGGTTCTCTACTAATTAGGCCTTCCTCCAACACACCAACCATCATGCAGGGTCTCAGGCCCTACAAAGACATCAGGGAGTCTAGCCTCAATGAACCTAGCAATCACAAAAAGTCCATTCCAAAAGCACCAAACTCGTCGTCGGTAGCAACTGCCGGAGTTAAGACTACTGCTTCTCATAAATTGGAAGATGAAGCTTTGGATCCCAAAAGTTTCATGGCGTCAGGAGGCGAGAAGGTGCCAGTGACAAACATTGACAACATCCTTGAGAATCATCAGATTCCTAACGACGACAAATCCAAGCCAATTGTTGATCCAAAGTCGAACGCTCAGCAATCAACTGTTGTGACGAAGGCAACCATAAAACTCAACCACCCGCCTCCAACCCATAACCCCCACCCCATTCACCAAGCCCCCCACCACGGATCAACCCTCTCATCTCATTATTCCCACATGAAGTCCCTGTTGCTGGATTCTCCGAGATCACCGAGCGTAGAATTGGCAGATAAGGAAAGTTTCGAACCAAAAGACGAGGAGACGATGGAAATTACCGAGGCAGGTGTGGACTTTGTCGGTGAAGGAATCATATACAAGAAGTCAGCCCTGACAAAATCCAAAGGACCAAAGAGGAAAATGGTTAGTACTTTTTTACAAGATTTTAGTGGAAATAATTTGATCATTGCAATAAGTGAAACAATTGACTAGGTTAATAGATGAAATTAACTAGCTGACCTCGTAAGTCTGAGACGGTACTAGTTAGATATTATTATTTGTTAAATAATGATTACAAATTAACGATATTCAAACTATTTTTGTCACCCCACTTTGCCCCCAGTCCGTGACCTTTCTCGACCCCGAGTCCGAAGCTCAGATCTTCGAATACCCTGCCGAAGACGATGATTATTCCGGTCCTGGTGGCACAAACGACTTCATGAAACCATCTTCTGGCAGTTTCAGTGAGTACAATAACAATGCAATACATTAACGTCCTTAACAGTTTATCTGTCGGTCAAATGGCCATACAACAGCCTGTTCCAGATGAGATTGTTGTCCAAAATAAGCCGTTTTTATTTCTATTTAAAAAATCGTTATATTTAAAAATATTGTACTTGTCACTTCAAAATGCTCAGCGTTTTCTAAAAGCACCGTTTCACTGAAACCAGGTCACCTGAGCAACTACAAGTCGAAAATGCACGTGGATTTCGAATTTGGCTCGAGACAAGAGGAAAATTACAACTTTGCGACTGACTACGAGACTCCGATAGCCAAGGAAAATGGAGACTTCATCAAGACGGATCCAGCCGTCTCCGGACCATGGTCTAGCTCCATGAGTTTAGATTTGATGTTTTAGACGTCGGGCTCTTCAATTTCGTGGATTTTTATAGTCATCTGCTTAACATGCAAGATATTAGTAAAGATTGTGGTTAACTGCTCATCGTATGCTTTGCATACGTGCAGATTCTTTGAAGTTGAGATGTTGTCGAATTTATCTTCGAATTTATTCATCTTATTTAATCAATTTACCTGATTTATGATTGTTTATGTAGTCATGGATATGCAGGCTGGCACCAAAAAACAGTACAAAAGCAGGAGCTTTGTTACTGAATGGCCGAGACCCTATTCATTTGTTGTTGCTGCCTCAAAAAGCAAACGAGTTAATGTCTCTTGGTTAATGTCATGACCGATTATCTCACGACCTCTTAATTTCATGATGTTGCTCCTTTCTAGACATCGTATTTTGATCTTCATTGTCTCGTTCTATGATTTCGTGGTTTATAATTTATTGAATTAGAAAAATATTATTCATTAATCTCTGTTGAGCTTTCTATGACATTTTATTTTTAATTTTCTGGCTGTTGGTCTTTTAATTAATCGTTACTTCTTCATGAAACTCTTCATGTGAAAACTTATTTCTTCAGAAGCAGTCTATTGCTTCATGTTTTGCAATATTTATTTTTATCATTTTTGGTTCGTCTTTTTTGTTTTCGAAGAGATATTTCCCTGGTGTAACTGAATGATTTGATGCTTCCATATTCCATTCCATCCATCTATTGAACTTCTGTTGGCGAGTTACATTCGAAAGAACTGCCTTTCCATATCCGTCCGCATTTGTTTTATCAAAGAAATTGTGATGACTATTTTAGAAATTGTTTAAACCCTATTTATTTATATTTTGTTAAACTATTTAAGAAGTAAGCATAGTTTTATACAAATACGTTGAGTGGTCATTCGACTTCTTAATCTGTCTCTTGGTTAAATTTCTACGAACCCACAAATTTGCCGCCCAAGTAAATGAATTTTGTTTGCATTACTTGTGATGTGACTTTTCGAATCTAAATAACGTTTTTCAGTTGTAACCTCTTGATAGGTTCTGAAGTGTGTTTATACTTTGGAAGGACAAATCCAAGTGGTCTTCATTTTCTTATATTCATTATAACTGGATACTGACGTTATCGTAATGTTATAAAGATACTTGACCAACCAAAGGACCAAAATGTGGCTCAAAAGCTCCTAATAAGGAGGAAATACGTTCCATTTGCCACCTTTAAAAATTTGTGAGTTTTGCGCCCAAACGCTCTCAAAAACTAGCTTTGAGACAATGCTTATTTTTTGGGTCCCATCGACAGATCGATTGAATAGTCGAAATGTACAATGAGCTAAAAAAACATATCTGCCATAATCCTACAAAAGAACGAACATTGTCACGACTTTTTGTCATTATCAGTATTATTTTTCGCCTTTATAATAGGTCAGAGAAGTATTGTGCAAAGATCCGCTCTTTAAATAGCGAAATGTTTCAAAACATTAATAGTTTAATAACAGCAACAAATTTTCAAAAATCAACTCAGTGTTTTTATAGTAGCTAATAGAAAATCGACACACTTGACGGATTTGAAACGCACAAGAACTCGTACGCCATTCCAGCAAATCCAATTTCAAGCGCCGGATGGCAAGCATATATCATTTCGTTAGTGATGTGTTGATCAAGGGCGGTTGATTTATATCTACAACAGTAGATTCATAAATTTTCTTGGGAAATAAAAATTTTGAACATGGATTGAATATTTATACTCTTTTATTAAAGACAATCCTTCACGTCAAGAGGCGAACGATTTCGATGATAAAACTATCGTAACTACCTTTCTATTAAAAAAAAACTGCAAACGTCAGCAAACTCTCTACAATTTTCTAACTGTTATGGATGAAATTAGCCTAATTCCAGGGCAGCTAGTGATAATAGACGAAATCACATATGTCACTGTACAAACAGAAGATGGATCGATTGCTTTGCAGGAAGTTCAAGACTATCAACAGATCATCCGCCAAATCTCCGCCAATGCCAAAAATACTTGTTCAACATCGTTTTCAAAAGGTGAAGCTCACAATTCACATACTGATGTGGGCTTATCTAATCTTCAACTGCAAGATATGGACGCTAACCAATCAGTTTTGAGACAGCAAACTAAAGCAACCTTTCAAGATATATCGCCCCAAGACCAGATACCTCAATTCTATCAGGGTTCAAACAATGTTCAAACTTCTTCAGATCAGGCGACCTTACCGATGGAGGGCCAACTCCAGCAGACAAATTTAATGCTACAGAATAATGTTTCGATCCAAAATCATGCCACCATGCCTGCATTAGTAAACCTTCCCCAATCATCAACAGTAGATAACAATAAGCATGAAATAATAGCTTTCATTGAAAATTTACAGAGAAATGGCTATGTTCTCGATCAAAACATAATCGATCTTCTCACGAGCGGAGAAGTGAGCATGTCGGACATACAGATTACTGATGCTGAAAGTCAAGAGGCTCCAATTCAAGATTTGATCGATTCTCAAAATATTCCTTACCAGCCAATTGAAGATAAACAGATCCAGAGATCAAATGAAGTTCAAGCCCACTCCACCATCCAGGCATCAGAAAACTTTCAGATTCTTAATAATGACCCATCGTCGCCTGGAGTAAACCTTAATCAATCACAAGAGGGAAAAATACAAGAAATATTAGCATTTATACAAGACTGTCAAAGTCGAGGCTATATCCTCGATCAGGAAGCTATAGATTTTTTGATGAGCGGAGAAATAAACCTGTCAGACTTGCAAATCGTGGGCGAAACCGACTCGAATGAAAAAGAAAAAGAGACGGCCATTAGCGAAATCCAAGGATCAACTGATAAAAAGGCATTTGCAGAGGCTCGTGTTCCTCTTATAAATGTTGAAGAAGACGAAGAATTTGCATTCTTTAGAGATCCTGAGCATGACAAAGCCAGTAAAACTGAAATTCCACCAAATCCTAGAAAGAAGCCCGAACTGAATGGTTACCAAAAGGCTTATCTCAATTTCTGTGAGACATTCAAGTCGGATACATCTTATGACAAAGTCGCTGATCCCAAACCGACCTCTCAGTCGATGGGAAAAATGACACTGAGCACTGACGGATCATTACCCCGTATCCTGAATGCTCATTCTTTAAGGAGCATAGGTCGTGGAGGTATGAAGCATATCGTCTGCAATGCCTCACAAAAACGAAAGCGTGGAAGAGAAGAAGATGACGACGATGATTTTGGAGATCCAAACTGGAGACAAGATAGCGGTAGGAATTCCGTTTCGACCAAGAGAGGAGCGGGTCGTCCCAGAAGGTTTGGATTTAAGGACAACAGGGATTCTGACGAGGATTACGTATACGAGGAGTCCGGAAACGAAAGCGATCCTACAGATGAGAGCATGGAGAGGGCAATAATCGATCGGTCGAGTCTTTATCGCGATGAGATACCATCCAATCAGTCGTTCCTCAACAACCAAATCTTGATCCAACACGGCCAAAGAGCCCACAGGGGCAGAGGGCGCCCAAGAAAAAATATTTTGCCCGAGTTCTTCCATGAACGACAACCTGAGCCGGGAAAAGTGCTTTTCGAGTCAATCGGCGATATCCATGACTACGGAGTTGGTAATTTTGTTGTGCACAGAGACGATTTCTTTCGTAGCGGTGACAGTAACATTTATTTGATCAAAGAAGCACAGCTATTGGCACTGTACGTGCCATTTAGGGAAGGTGGCAGAATTCTTCACAAACTCGAGACTTTACACTTGGGTATCATTGAAGACCTACGCGTCTGTTATAAAGCTATAGAAGTCGAATCGGTGTCTGATATGAGTGCGAAGCACAAAATAGGTGTCGTACGGGCCAAAATGCCAACGGATGGCATGACCATCGAGAATCTTGAGAATGATCCTTTAAGAGGTATCTTCAATGTTTTTATTCAAATACTTTGCTGCCAGGTTTTTGAAAAAACCTTTATGAATGAGATAAAGTCAGGTGATTGCGAACATTTGTACCATCCCTTGAGACAACTAGAAGAGATCATCACTCAGTGCATGAACCACATCCAAAGCAAGATAGTCTGGAATCCGGTCTTCAAGGCGTCTATGGATGCACTGCCGTATTACAAGATTTACGACATGAACGAATTAAGACCCGGTGCTCACTACCTGTGCAACGAAGTCAACGACCCCAGATTGAGTGCCGACAGGTACATCAAATTCTTCGGACCGACGTACGATTATGACACTTTGGAAAGTCCAGAGCGCGAGAAATTAATGGAATCCAAGAAACGAAAAGGTACTTCCAATGACGTGGAGCTCTTAAACGCGACTTTATATGCCATAAATCACTCGTCAGTGGAGCACATTCGTAACTATCACGCTCTGCGCCACTTTAGGACGACCGTATTTGAAGAGTTGCGATTTATTCTGGAAAATAGGCAGAAGAAAGACACCGAAAAGAAGAAACTGAATCAGCATCACATCATAGACATACTGTCAGACAACGTTTGGATGAGTTACCAACTGACTTTGTTCAAAGAGATGATTCGAAACGCCGATATGATACTCAACGTCGATCAAATTTAAAAACCGTTCGTATTTTTTTTTGGCTTTTGAAAACTGCACCATGATTGTTGATGTGAATTTCAAATCGGCAATTTTTAAATTGATGACAAATTCACTTCGGAAGACAATTATACTTTAATACGGCTAATGAGTTCGGGCTTTGGTTGATCAACTTAAATCTTTAGTGACTGAAATTTTTAAAATAAAATTTGATTTGAACCCCCGATAAAAAAAAAATATTTGTCCGTTATTTTTTTCATATTAAATTTCATATTAATATTAAAATGATAAGTCCGAATAATTCTCGAATAAATTCGATTTTTTTTAGAGAGGCTTTTTGAAAATTATTTAATTTTAATTTTAAATACGACATGTGAACGTCCACATTATCTTTCTTTTAAGATTTTGTACCACGACTCTGACAGAGAGGCTTGGCTGTAACGACATTCTAGTATAAAGTATTTTACAACGAATTCTAATTAAGTTAACTTACTTGCTGCTCTTGTTTTTTATCTAAAAGAGAAAAAAATGGACGAACTAATGAGTCTCACTCCAGGCCAGTTGGTAATCATGGACGGAATAACGTACGTAATGCTCGAAACGGAGGACGGATCTATTGCTTTGCAGGAAGTACCGGATTTTCAACAACAACAGGCCACCGCCAACACGCCAAATGAGGACAATTTCCCGACACTGCTTTCGACGGACGAAACTCAAAACCCAAGATTCGAAGCGCTGTCGTCGTCGTCGTCATACGTGCCTGTTGACTTGAGCCATACAAATTTCCAAGTGAAAAATGATAACGCGACTGACGCGAGTACTAACGACCTCCAGTCTTTTCAGAGGCAGCAACTCGAAGATGCCTTGTCATCGACAAACCCTATGTCTCTTATCCTTCAGGATCCGAACGCTGGTGAGATTTTGCTGGAACAGTCGCGCTTATTGATGGAAAGTCAAGTCCAACAGGACAACCCCGTGCCAGCAGCCAATGTTCCGACTGCAAACGATGCCGGCACTCGTGAAGGAGTTAATCCTTCCAAAATCTCGACGGTGGACAAAGAAGAAGTACTGGCTTTTGTTCAAGACTTACAGTATCGCGGCTACGCTGTCGATCAGAACACAGTAGATCTTCTTTTGAGCGGAGAAGTGAGCCTTTCGGACGTACAGCTTGTCGATGACAACGACTCGAATCAAGAGGCTTCACCGAAAAATTCGAATGATTCCAAAAGCGTTCCTTGCCAGCAAATCGACCATGGACGAGTTCAGGGATCAAATGAACATTCCATCCAGCCGTCAAATTCGGTACTAGAAAACTCCCAGATCCGAAATGATGCCAACGGGCCATCTCTAGCAAACCTTAATCGAGTACAGACAGCAGAGGAAAGGGCAGAAGAAATAGCAGTCTTTATTCAAGACTTAAATAGTCGTGGATACGATCTGGAACCTGAGACAATCGATCTATTGATGAGTGGTCAGGTGAAAATCACCGATTTGCAATTCGTCGATGAAACGGGGGCACCTCAAAATATCGAACCGACGAACGATAATGAATCTAATACTAAACTCGTAGAACAACGAAATAGGAGAGCGATGGCAGAGGCATTAGTACCGCTCATAAACGTCGAAGACGACGAGGAGTTTTCCTTCTTTAGAAGTCAGGATACTCAGGACTCGATGGCAGCTGGCACCGATAGCACCGCTCCTAAGAGGCAGCCTTTTAAGAGTCCTTATCAAGATGTTTATCTCAATTTCTTAGAGAAATCCAAGAAATCCAGAGATACATCTAACGAACCCAAAACGACAGATCAGTCGGTAGATGAATCGCCGATCCTCGAAGAGGGTGAGATAGCATTCCCCCCGGATACACCGCTTTCGTCAAGGGGACGGGGTCGTGGCGGTGCAAAGTACGTTGCCAACGACTTTGTCCAGAAAAGCTATACCAAGGATGCCGGTTACGATTATTCCTGTACGAATGCAAGACCGAAAGGCCACGAAAGTTACTCGCGCCCATCGACGTCTGGCGTCAGAGGAACCGTCAAGAGAGGAGTCGGTCGACCCAGAGGTTCAGGACGTAAAAAGCAGGATGTTGCTTCCGACTACGAATTCGGCACCGACGATTTCGAATCAGATGAAGACTCCGATTACAGCCCGGGCAAAGGAAAACGAGGAAACCGTTCCGTCGGCAGGGGTTTCGAACTTTCCTCTTCGAACAACCGAGGTTTGGCCCAATCCCAGAAACAGAGGGGGGGTAAGGGCCGGGGAAGACCAAGGAAGAACGCCCCGCCGTCTCGAGACCCTAACCTGGACAACTTGATTTGCGCCTCAACTGGCGACGTACACAACTACGAAATTGGCAAGTTTGTCATCAACAGGAAGGATTGGCTGCAGGACGGGGGGAGCAACGTTTATGAAATTAATTCAGGAAAACTTTTAATGGTTTACCGTCCAATTGTAGTTGAAGACCAGATTTATCATCTCGGCAGCAGCAATTACACGGCCCACGCCCACGACATACGAATCTTTTACAAAGCCATCGACGTGGAACCGTCGGAAGAGTTGAGTTTATCTTATCAGTTTCCGGTCGTCAAAGCTAAGATGCCAATATATTCGATTGTTGTTGACATCCAAGATGACGACTCTTTACTAGGCATCTTCAGAATTTTTATCGAAGTCCTTTGCTGTCAGAACTATGATTCGGCGTATTTGGGCGCAATCCAGTCAGGAGATTTCGAACATAAGTACGGCCCGGTGAGACAAATGGAAGAGATTATCAATCAATGTCTCCTCTCAATCCAATCTCAAATAACGTGGAAGCCGTTTTTCCGAGAAACTATGGACTCTCTGCGATTCTACAAGATGTACAGAATCAATGGAAGAACCAACATTCATTATCTATGCGATGAAACTGACAATCCGAAGTTAAGAGCAGACACGATCGTTAAATTTTTCGGTCCGAGATACGACTACGATATTCTCACGGACTCGGATTTTGGAAGTGACGTGGAACAACTGAACACGTCTGAATTCTTCATCAACAGCTCCTCAGTCGAGCACGTAAGGAACTACCACGCTCTGCGTCACTACAAAATCACCATGTTCAAAGAATTGGAATTCGTTTTGGCAAATAAGAGGTGTAAAGACAACAGGATGATAGACAGACCCGCGGAGGATTGCATCATCGAGACCTGCACGGACACCAACTGGATCTATTACCATCTGGCCTTGTTCAAAGAGATGATCAACAAAGCCTTTTAATTATATACCAAGCTCAGAGACATGCATTGTCTCTTTCACAAGTTTGTACTCTGTTTTTATGTGGATAAATTTTTGATCGAATAAATTCACTGTGCAACTTCTCTTCTGTCTCAAAAGCGAAGTATCTTTCATTTTGACCGATGAGTCTTTAGGTTCTTTTAAGGCTAAAATTAGGGGCGAATATCGATACAAATTTTTATTTATTTATTTCTGAATTTTGACAAAATGCGTAATGAAGGAGAAAGTATTTTATAGTATTTTTAAACATGCTTTTATAACTACAACAATTTATGGCTGACAAGAAAATGTGCTTAATGAATAGAAAATGCACTACAAAATAAACTGCAAGTTAAAAAAAATTACATATAAAATTATATCTTATAATTTTGTAAACTAAACTTAGTTATTTCAAAGTCCCCAGGTAGCAGAGGTGCTTAATATTTGTCAAAGTGTAGTAGTCATGTATTTATTTAATCTAAAATTGAACGAAATCTCAAATTAGCGGTTGATTGTAATGTATAATCATCTAAAAGACATTAGTTTTTCAAAATTCAGCTCATTTAGCCGCTGGGAAGTACTCGAAAAATAGAGTTAAATATAAAGCATGTAAAAATAAACTGCCTCAAAGCACTCGTGATAAATTCGCAAAACATCTTTGTTTAAAGTTGACTTAATTTTTTTTTATTAAGAAATAGAACCAAGAAAACTAAACTAAACATGGAACAAACTGGATCCATCAGTAACAAACTCCGACCCAGTCGGCTTTCACATCGCCCTGAAGACCTTTCTCTTCAGGGAAAGTCACCCCGGTTCCCCCCAGTGGCCTTGAAGTCCACCTGGACGTATGTCACTCAAATCAACTGAATTATTATTATTATTAATTAATTAATTAATTAATTATTAAACTAAGTATTTATAAAAGCATGACGCGTTTATGGCGGCAATCCATCTCAAAACGTGGGAACAGACTCCGTTTCAGTAACGCGAGGTTCACTGGCAGTCAGGACTAGTCCGCACGACCACAACATATTGGCCAGTTTAGCATAAAAGTGTCTCGTCCTGGGAGTATTTTTCAGGACGTCTGTTACGATTTCAGCGGCTGAACATTTCTTGGACTGCTTTCTCATTGCTGCCTCTTTTTCTGAATCTTGGAACAGGTGAAACTTGTAATGTCGCAGAGAATGATAAGTTACTGCCAGCGTTAGTTCGTAATCGCTGAAATAAAATACCGGATTGCCGTCCGTGTAGAGCGAGTTGCTTTGGTGTATTTTGAGACTCTCTTGATCGTAGGAAGGCCCGTGAAAGCTCAGGCACTTGGTTGCCAGGACTGTCGGGTCGTTTCTAGCCATGCAGCAAACCAAATTTTGTCTCGACGAGGTTATCAGTTCTGAGACGGTACAGAACGGATACTCGTCCAAAGCTGCCTGCAAGTTTGGATTCCACTGGGTTTTCTTAGCGACCAATTGTTGGCCTTGCTCTAAGACGAAATCAATTTCGTTCATCGGACCGAGGTAGTATTCGTTGTTTTCTGACCTGATCGTCTGTAAAAATTCGTTGTCAACGGCATGGCTGATGAGGCACTGAATGTAGGTGCCGAAACGATGCACGGTTGGATTTCCATCGAGACTTTCGTCTAAAACTTCTTGTGAAACTTTGTTCACAAAGTAAACGTGATCTTCGGTCTGTCTCTCCACTTCGATGGCCATGTACTCGTTCGATATGTTCTTTTCAATGCCTCTATAGGTTTTCGTCTTCTTGAAAGTGTTCGCTTTTACCGGTTCCGGTTTATACTGTACCATCATGGAGGGACCTTCAATTCTCCAGATGATGAAGTTATTGGTCTTGTACATGTCATCCCTTCCTATGACGAAGCGTCCTTTTTCGTAGTTGTGTATCTTGTCCGGATACGAGAAAAGTACTTTGCCAACGAGAGGCTGGACCGCGACTGGGTTTGAATCGATTTTCTTCGGACGATACTTTGACGGCGGTTCCTTTAACCTTCGTTTGACTGCCTTTCTCCTCCAGTTTTCACTGGAGGAATTTGAGGAGCCAGAAGAGCTCTCTTCTTCTTCGTAGACGTAATCTTCGTCTGAATCGCTCTTCTTTCGTCTCCTCTTCTCCATAGATTTCACTAGGGCGTATTTCGCCGTTCGTCCAACTTCTACGGGTACTCCGTAAGTCGGTGCCAATTCTGCATGGCACGGTCTCTGATTTCTTGCAACAGGCATTTCAGGTCCGTTAGAGGGCCATTGGAATGTGACGCTGGTTTCAGGCAGGACCACGGGAGTCGGTTCTGTACAGATTTGACGAGTTTCGGGTATCGGAAGAGTACTCTGCAAATTCGAAGGATTGCAGACTTGCTGAACGTGATGGTCCGGGAATAGCTGTTCCTTCGTAAACTGGTATTCTAACGACCCTTCGGGCGAAGTTACGAATACCACTCCCTCGTCAATGGTCCCGGCTTCGTCGGTCTGTTTAATGCTGATAATACAATCGTTTACATCGATGCCTGTCTGCTTTATGAGCTCCAAAAGTTCCAATTCGTTCATGGTTTGTTGTCGAGTGGAGTTATTGGCGCTTTCCCCGTGTTATTGTCTGTGAGGAGAAATTCTCTGTAGATTTTTTATGTTAGATTTTGACGTGTGGAAGTTGGCAAGCCTTTGTTACGCGTCAGCTCTTGTGTGTAAAAAGATTCTGAATGTTGGCGTTATGTGATTTTTTTTATTATATTAATTTCGTAATAAATAAATAATAATGATAATTTAAATTTATTTTATTTTATATTTTGAGAGTTCTTTTAAACGAGTGTTTCTTCAAATTGATGAACCAGATGAATAATATAAAATGGTAGAAGTTTAATTGTGTTTTTTTAGAATTGCCGAAAGTCGTTGACGCGCGTACAAATATTAAATATATTACAAACGAATTAAATTCATTGATTTCTTTAGATGTATATTTCCAAAGAGTGTGTATTTTTATTGCTGGCTGCTATAAAAATTAGTCAATAAATTTGTTTGAATTTATTTATATAACAGCGTAACTTTTCTTAGGAGCTGTTTAATTTATGTAGCTCTCACGATTTGGCAGTGTAATAATGGGGCTTCGTTAACTTAACAGTTACAGCATCCACCGTCACATTTCAGAAACCATCTAAGCTTGACCGAGATGTTCAGAATATGTGAAATATGAAATAATTATAAACGCTATCTTTCAAAGCAGATGTGCAACCAGTTTACATCCAACACAAAGTTCTGCATATCATGTTCAAAATTGGAATCACGTTTTAAATATTTACTAAATAGTTGAGAAATAAAAACACATGGACGGGTACTTTTTTGCCTAACACTAAGCGTTTATTCTTGTTTACGGGTTTAGGCTGCATTATGCCTCCATTAGTCAATATAAACTTTTTACAGTAATTATTTCAGTGGTTGTTCCAGAAAAAAAATCAAAGCATAATCACAACTTATGTAACTTACAAAATAATTTTTCTATCGCCAGTCCGCTAAAGAGTAAAGCTTGCACATCATCCATTATTTTCAAGCGTGCCATCTAGTGAAAACAAATTCCCCCTCCTGAAAGCGGTTAAACTTTGCGTGCTAATATTGCATCTAACTCTGACAATATTGTATTTATAATTTTAAAAATTTAAATTAAAAATAATTTTTAATAATATAAACTATAAAAGTCTAAGGTGAAGGTCTTTATCTCGAGGGTCAACTGAAGGGTTTGTTATTCTGAATAAGAAGCAAGTTTGAAGCTAGAGATTCAGGTCTGTAACTATTGTGCAGGTGTGTTGCTTTAGGATTAACCCATAGATACTTAGGGACACTTAGACTTTTTGCGCCTATTGTTTTTTAAAATTATTTTCATCATTAGGGAAGGTGTTTTTGAGAAGCTAATTAATCGGTTTATGGTTTCTTAGATTTATCCGTGTTAGGGTGGATGCGGTACTTCGATAAATAGTTAAGACTTTAATTTATAACTCCGTGTCGTGAGGAGACATTTTGTTGAGGCACTCAGCTGTTAAGAGATGCATTTTTGCATCTAATCTACTTAGCACTTAATGCTACCTAATATACATAATTAATTTGATGCTCAAAGACGTTTTTGCTTATTAGATTCTGGCCTTTTAATTTTCAGATTTCCTCTTTGTCTGATTTGACCAATACCACCTGGCAAAACAATCCTTAAAGAAGACCTACAGCATCATGTCTTACAAACCTCAGTCCGATCACGACAAGATCAAGCAGATCAGCGTCAGAGGCATCGCCCAGGTGGAAAACGTTGCCAACATTAAGAAGGCGTTCAGTCGTCACATCCACTACACCCTCGTGAAGGACAGGAACGTTGCCACGAACAGGGACTACTATTTGACCCTCGCCCATACCGTGAGAGATCATCTGGTGGGCAGATGGATCAGAACTCAGCAGAGATACTACGAGACTGATCCAAAGGTGAGAAAATCTTCTTTAGGCTGATCGTGCAAGCATTGAAATGCATCTTAGCTTGATGGTGGTGGTGTTGATGACAACACTAATGTACTAAAATGAGGTAATCACAAGTGTTTCAATGGTCTCTTACCTATATATTGCTTGTCATTGAAAATAGTGTCGTCATTCAAAACAGGATTGATATTCCTTTGTTGTTATTTTAAAAATTAACATTAGTATTAGCCATTTTCTTTATTTTTCAAATAATGCTGCTAATGCTTGCTTTATATTCAAAATTTAAAGTATTGTGCATAAAAACTATTTTGCAATGTGTGTGGTTAATTGAGACCTTGTGAGTTGATTCTTAATTGTTTGTGGTACATATATTGACTTTCCCAATCTTAAATTAATTAAAAAAATTACTTAAAAAGCCATGCATGAGCTTAATTCTATCAACATTTTGTCAAATATTCAACACATACATGAATTACAATTGTAACGTGACGTAACTTTCAACAATAACAACTTTCAACAGAGGATCTACTATTTATCACTGGAGTTCTACATGGGCAGAACCCTTTCCAATACAATGCTTAACCTTGGCCTTCAGAATTCAGTCGACGAAGCCTTATACCAGGTGGGAATTTGTGTGTGCTTTGATGTGCTGTGAAAGCGGTGATGTAGATGGTGCTATTGGCATTTACGATGTGATTTGAACAAATATATTTATGTTATGTATGTCTCAGGATATTATATTTATATTATATTATGTATTGCTTAGGATAATATATTTTTATATGTATTTATGGTTTAGGGTTATCCCAATTGATATATGAGATATTATTTATATCAATAGCAACATTATAGCATTGTTATTGTTATAGTCATTGTTATATCTTCACCATTTCATCAATATTTACAATTCCAGTTGGGTCTGAACATCGAGGAATTGGAGGACATAGAGGACGATGCCGGACTCGGAAACGGGGGTCTCGGTAGGCTGGCGGCCTGCTTCCTCGACTCCATGGCAACCCTCGGACTCGCTGCCTATGGTTACGGATTGAGATATGACTACGGCATATTCACCCAGAAGATCCAGAATGGCTGGCAGGCAAGAATATGATGATGATATTGATGAATTATGAATATCAATTGGATATAGTATAGTTTATGATATGATTAGATTCTGTTACGTGTTGCATGAATTTGCCATTCCAAAATCAATTAGCATACAATTAATTAGCATAAAATTAATTATATTAATTAATTAATCCATCCCCTTCAGGTGGAGGAGCCAGATGATTGGCTCAGATATGGAAATCCTTGGGAGAAGGCCAGGCCTGAATATACCATACCAATCAGCTTTTATGGATGGGTGGACAACACCCCCAACGGTCCAGTCTGGAGAGATACAAAGGTATCATCACCATCACCTTTACCACATTAATAATAGTACATAACAATATATTAACATAAAATATTCGTTTTTTAGTTAATAATAATTCCAGTTATTAAAATTGAATTTAATCAAAATGTTTTTTTTTTTCCAATTTTCCACTTAATTAGACCGTTCTGGCCATGCCTTTTGACAGTCCAGTCCCTGGTTATGCCAACAACTGTGTCAATACTTTGAGACTCTGGTCTGCCAAAGCCCCTGCCAGTTTCAACTTGAAATTCTGTAAGGACCGATCATGCATTCATTCATTCATCTATCTTTCTATCAATACCGACATCTTTATTTATCACTCAACGATAAACGAACCAGAACTAACGTATACACGTCCGAGTTTATCTTGGCCAATCGGCATAGCTGGTATCTTATTTATTGATCGATTTTTAATGTTATTCATAATCTTTCAGTCAACAGCGGTCAGTACATTGATGCCGTCTGCGACAGGAACCTGGCAGAGAACATCTCTAGGGTCCTCTACCCCAACGACAACGTGAGCATTCCGGATTTTTTAGTTCCACCAGTGAATAAATTATGACGATTATGCAAATCAAGTTTTTTGGCTGCTTATTTTAGCATCAATTCAGTAATAATTACTCTGATTATTGCATTGATTATAGTAATATTATTTTATTGATATTATATTATTTATTGATCTTATTGTGTGATTATATTAATATTAATTATTAATCCTATTATTACACGATCACATTAACAATCTTATTATTACATAATTATATTTTAATATAAATTATCAACAACCTGTTAACCTATTTAAACATAAAATTCTTTCACTGCCAGTTCTTTGAGGGCAAAGAACTGCGACTGAAGCAGGAATACTTCCTGGTCTCGGCAACCCTGTCTGACATCATCAGGAGGTTCAAAGCTTCGAAGTTTGGCTCAAGGGAAAACGTCCGCAAGACCTTCCAGCTGTTCCCTGAGAAGGTGAGTAATTGTTCTAATTATAATTATAGTGTTACAAGTTATTATTGATTTGTTTATTATGATAAATAATAGTGATATTTTATTATGATAAATAATAGTGTTATTATTCTTATTGATATTACTATTACTTATTGATATTATTATTATTATTAATGTTATGATTTGTTTATGGTGATAACATTATAGTGAATGTGAATTACTGAGCTATTATAAAGTACTGTGATGATATTATCAGTTTTGTAATATTTACATTGGGTCAATCGGTGCAATTTCCAGGTGGCCATCCAGTTGAACGACACCCACCCATCTCTCGCAATCCCGGAACTGATGAGGGTCTTCCTGGATCTTGAGAAGATGACTTGGGATGAGGTGAGTCGATTACATCCACGTTGAGAAATGTGTGTGTGTGTGTGTTAATGCAGATTATGTGTTAATTGTGGCAGTCATTGTGTGATAATGCTAATGATGACAATAATGATAATGACTAGTAGTAGTGATAGTGATTGTGATGATGTTGTGATACTGGCATGATAGATTTACTGGAGTGTCATTGTCTATGCTCCATAATTTCATATTTATTCATTTATTGATATTGTCAACAGGATGGCTGTAACTGTTGTTCTTACCTTATCACATTATCAATTATTAACAAATCCTTATCTCTGAATCCAATAATCCCGATCAAATAACAAATAAATTATTGACAAATTTTATTCATTCATCCATCTATTCACTCGTTTGTTCGATCCGTCTCCAGGCCTGGTCGCTGACGACAAAGACCTGTGCCTACACAAACCACACGGTCCTTCCAGAAGCCCTGGAAAGGTGGCCTGTCTACCTGTTTGAGAATCTACTCCCAAGGCACCTTCAGATCATCTACGAGATCAACTCCAAGTTCCTTGAGGTCTTTATTGCTTAATTAATTAAATTAATTAAATTAGTTATTTAATTAAGATACTAATTAAAATTACTAAATTAATTAATATTCTTCAACGTTGATTTTTTGTCTTTATTGCTTAATTAATTAAATTAATTACTAATTAAAATTACTAAATTAATTAATATTCTTCAACGTTGACCTTTCCAGACGGTGTCCAAGAAATGGCCTGGGGACTTTGACAGGATGAGGAGGATGTCGTTGGTTGAGGAGACCCCCGAGAAGAGGATTAACATGGCCCACCTGGCCATCGTGGGTAGCCACACGGTCAACGGGGTTGCTGCCATCCACTCGGATATCCTCAAGAAGACTACGTAATATTTTTTAACTTTTACTTTAACTTTAACTGATTTGTTGACTTAACTAAATTGTGTTATGAATTATTAACTTTTTATGTTAATTATTTGATGACATGTTATAATAATCATGTTAAGTAATAATTCATTATGTTGTTAATGAATTCATCAGATGATGTTCCTAGTAATTTCTGGTGTAGTTAGGTTATCTATTTCAACTAGCCCTAGTAGAACATTTGCATCAGTTAACAAGAAAACTGTTTAATAATCGATTAGCACTCATTATAATATTATAATGTCGATCCAGCACTCATTATAATGTTATAATGTCAATCCAGCACTCATCATAATGTTGATCTAGCACTCATTATAATATTATAATGTCAATCCAGCACTCATTATAATATTATAATGTCGATTAGCACTCATTATAATATTATAATGTCGATCCAGCTTCCGCGACTTCTACGAGCTGTGGCCCGATAAGTTCCAGAACAAGACCAATGGAATCACTCCAAGGAGATGGCTCCTGCTCTGCAACTCCAACTTGGCTGATCTCATTGTCGAGGTTGGTGATGATGATGATGATTATGACTGGTGTTGATAATGATAATGATGGTGGTGTTGCTGGTGATAATGACCAGTTAATAGGAGTGTTTATTATTGTTGGTTTTGTTGTTTGAAATTAACTTTTGTCGTCGTTGTTTTTAGAAAATCGGAATGCACTGGATCACCCACTTGGATGAGCTGAGGCAGTTGGATCAGCTGGCCAATGACAAGGGCTTCCTCATCAAGCTTGCCAAAGTCAAGCAGGTGAGTCATGGTCATGAATGTCTTGATCTTCATCACATGATGACATTGCTGCATGATAGCAATGTTTGACATTCATTCACTGATTGTTTAATTGTTAATTAATAATTTATTCAGGAAAACAAAATGAAATTGGCCACTCTCATTGAGAAAGAGTTCAAGGTCAAGATCGATCCCACGTCCCTGTATGACATGCAGGTCAGTACAAGCTGTTCATGATGATGATGATAATTGTAGAAGAGTCTTTAGTGACTTACAATTAATTAAGTATGAGCTCCCAGTAGTCATATGAGACAGATGATGTGTCTTGTTGCCAAATCAACAAATTGTCCTAATTTGTCCTGACTCACCTGTACTCATTTCCACTCCACTACAGGTGAAGAGAATTCACGAGTACAAGAGGCAGTTGTTGAACATCCTTCACGTCATCACCATGTACAACAGACTCAAGCAACAACCCAACAAGCCTTTTGTGGCCAGGACCGTCATGATTGGTGGAAAGGTAGGTCGATCTGCCCCAATTCTTACGATTTGCTGGTAGATTTTATGGTGATTCAAATTGATAATCATGAAACCTCAATCTCCTTCCTTCCATTCTTCACCCCCATCCATCAATTTCCACCCCCTTCCTTCACTCTGTCATTCTCCTTTCTCTCCCACATTCAGGCTGCCCCTGGATACGACACCGCCAAGTTGATCATCAAGCTGTTCAACAACGTCGGCCAAAGGATCAACAACGACCCGACGATCAAAAACAAACTCAAGTGCGTCTTCCTCGAGAACTACAGGGTCACGTTGGCAGAGCAGATCATACCCGCGGCTGACCTCAGCGAGCAGATCTCCACGGCCGGCACGGAGGCTTCGGGCACGGGGAACATGAAGTTCATGGTCAGTGATGATGATGATGATAGTTGTTGTGGTTGTTTGTAGTTTCTCTTTTTTAAGTTGATGGGTGTCTGAGCATATTTTATGTCTTTAACGATTTCTTGGGAAGAGTCTCTCAACATGGCCACAAATGCCAATGTTGTAAAGTGCAAATTAAAATATTTTAAAAATAATTATATCTAACAATCTCACGATTACTAACCCTAACCCTAATCATATCTAGTTATGATAAGCCAAATGCATATTCACTTTATTCTTAATTATTCAAATTATATTTTAAAATATTAATGTATTCGTCTCTGAATTGACAGATGAACGGAGCCCTGACCATCGGGACTCTGGATGGAGCAAACGTGGAGATGATGGAAGAAATGGGGAAGGACAACATTTTCATCTTCGGCATGACCGTCGACGAGGTGGAAAAACTGGCTGCCCAGGGGTCGGTTGAGTGCATTGCCATTTAATATTTATTATTAATAGTGATTATATTAATTATGATTTAATAGCATTAATGGATTTAATATTATGTTCACTGTATTCAAAAAGTTGAGACTAGGAATTAAAAAAAAACTGTATTTATATATCAACAAGTATACGGTTGTTGTGATGTTGTGTGTGCTACATATAATTATAATATGTTATGTATATATATCTACACGATAATTATAATTATGTTATTATGGTATCTTTATATCAGCTTTTAATAACACATAATTGTTTTATTATACGTTGTTTGCCATAGTTGAGCCATCGAGCAATCATTGTCCATTTTTTTACCTTTAGAATTAACTTAAAAACTTAACCTTTGCACTCAGGTATAACCCCAGGAAGTACTACGAGAGCAACCCTGAGCTGAGGCAGGCCATCGATCAGATCCACGGCGGATTTTACTGCCTCCCCGGTGAACCCAACGACCTCTTCCACAGGCTCACCAACAACCTTCTCAACCGAGATTCGTGAGTAGTCCTAGTAGTATTTTATAGACAAAGCTCATGAATATTAATAGAAAGCATATGATTACAATAAGATAATATTGGATTATATTAAAATATTGTTTGTATTAGCATGCATGGCTTATGTTAAGTATTAATCCTCGAATGTCTTGACCCAGATACATGCTCCTCGCCGATTATGAATCCTACATTGCCTGCCAGGACAGGGTTTCAGAAACTTATGCTGTGAGTTTTGTTGTTAATGTTTATATATATTTAATTTGAGAATTTATTATATTATAAATTAATACTTAGATACTACCAAATAATAATAATAACAATGATGATAACAATAAGATTAATACTATTGAGTTTGTAAAACTAACCTTAACAATAAATCTGATATAATAATAATGTAATAATAATATTAATAATGATAATGATAATAATATCAACAACAGAACCAAGACAAGTGGATGAGAATGTCCCTGATGAACATCGCCTCCAGCGGCAAATTCTCCTCCGATCGCACCATCGCACAGTACGCCAGGGAGATCTGGGGAGTTGAACCCAACTTCGACAAGTTCGCCACGCCCTTCGAGAACCCGCAGAAAGAGCAGGAGGCCATCGAGGCCGGGGTCTGAAGGGGAGGAGCCGCTGCGTGACCCGGTTGCGTCCGATTAGCTGCTTTCGAAGGTTAGATAGAGGCTGTGATGATGATGATGCTTTGGTAGAGGGTATAATTATAAGAATATTAAAGATTGTTGTTATTATTAATATTATTATTATTATTATTATTATTATTACCATTACCATGTTGTTAATCATTTTCATTAATTAATAATTACTTGTTTACCAACAGATTTTCATTGACCTTCTTCTTCATCCTCCCTCTTCCCTAAAGTTTCATCGTCGTTGTCGTCATCCTCACCGGCGTGTTGGAATCGCTTGCGTGTGCAGTGCGAACCGTTCTAGTTGTATTTTCTTTTGAATATGAAAATCTTTTGACGGAATTTTCTCACCTTTGTTGTTGTTTGTTGTTGTTGTGATTCGTATTTTATTTATTTAAATTTCTTGTTAAATGTCCTCGTTGTGATAATTATGTTCAGAAAATATTTTATTATTTAATATTGGAAATACAGGCGAAATATTTTAATTAATAAACTATCATGATAATTTTCATAAGTTATCAGTGCTCAGTAAAGGATCATCATAATTTAGGCATTTTGTTCTTGCAATCAGTTTTTTTTTGTTTTTGCAAGTTTTTATGTTTATTGACAAAATCAGAATTTATTAAGATCTTTGAAATCGTTTTTCTTTTTTTTTTTCTCGTTCCCCCCATTCTCCTAAGAAATGTAGTTCGGCGGTCGCCGCGGATTGGGCGGCCACGTAGGCAGACGACTTTGGTCCTTAGTTGCAGGAATTGTTTTCTGAATTGTTCGTAGCATTGTTTATTTTTAATCATGTTCTCCTGATACCGTATTTAGTATGTGTGGGGCTTTGTCATTATCATCACCATCACCATCACTGTTGTTGTTGTTGTTATTCTTGAATTCTTCAATTGAAGTTTGTTTTATTACTTAAATTATGATTTTGTTTTGCTGTGATTTTGGGGTTTTGGAAAGTTTTCTTATGTTGCTATTCAACACGAAAATCGTGATTGACGGATTGACATGACTTGAATCTTATTGGTCGTTACAATCGTTATTAGTGTTGTCGTTATTATTATCATTATTATTATTATTATTATTATTATTATTATTATTATTATTATTTTTATTTTGCATTGATGAGGTTATATTAGTTAAGCAATTATCAAGCTTTTTTTTTCTGTTCACTTTTATATTAGTTTTTGGATCTAAGTTTTAGATTATTTAGGTTCAATATTTCACAAAAATGCCTCACATTAATAATAGTAATAATAATAATAATAGTAATAATAATCATCATCATCATCATTTTCATCGCCACCATCATCGTTATCATTGTAACCTATTTCTTATTAATGTTGGGAGTAGGTATTGCCTTTGTTATCCAATTTATTGACAATTGAGGAGAAAGGTTGATTTTCAGTTGCGAGTGCTTCGTGGATTTGGGTTCCTCATGTTGTTGTTGTTGTTTAATTTTTAAATTTTGGCACATTGCGTGAGTTTTCACTGATGCGGCCATCTATGCTTCTGGCACCGATTGGAATCAATTGATCGTTTGGGTTGGAAATCATTTGGCGCCTGCCAAGGTTTGGGGTTTTGGCAAATCGGACCCTCGATGGGTCTTCTTGGGACCCCCTGGCAAGATAAGACTCTTGAGTTTTTGAATGAGGTTATGGCTTTAGCTGATCCATGGTAATTTTCCATGGGCTGAATCATACGGAAGTCCAATCAATCAATCAGTCAATCAATTGATCAACTAGTCAATCAGGAAAGCTTTAGCTGGAATTTTCTTCTCGGAGTGGCTTAATCAAAGCGCAGACGAAATAAAAAAAACCCGGCAGATCGGTATCGGCGAATAAACGATACCTAGGGATGCCTTGGCTTTCCGGTTTCTCGGATTTTCAGCGAATCCGTTCCCCGTTCCTAGGCAAC
Organism: Hirudinaria manillensis; assembly: GCA_034509925.1. Taxonomy (NCBI): domain Eukaryota; kingdom Metazoa; phylum Annelida; class Clitellata; order Hirudinida; family Hirudinidae; genus Hirudinaria; species Hirudinaria manillensis. The sequence goes on along the minus strand of CM067533.1, from coordinate 1,142,710 downwards.
CCTAAACGTCAGCAAAATACCTCAACCATTGTGCGTGCTCGCTCGTCACCACTCCGCCTCGTCTTCGCTGTCTTCCTCCTCAGCAGCGGCGACCCTGGTCTATCGGAAATTTTTACATTTACAGATTTCAAAATGAAATATTTCCTGAAATCTTAGAACTTTGTTTCTGTAAAAGCGTTTCATCCAAAATTGAAAATTATCAGATTATCTAAAAATTATTGAACCGCTCGATTAAGAGCATTATCATCATCATCATCATTTGGCAAATGATGGATTGAAACCATCAAAGCCAGCCACACACTCTCTCTTCCACTTCCGGAAAGAATTCGTCGATAAATTAAAAGCAACCCCTAAGAGTAGACAGCCCGCTGGGACGTTGGTGAATAATGATCACATGATTTCAAATTTGAAGCGCTGCAGAGGAAATGTTGGAAATGGATCGTTTATGGCTACGTGTAGCTAGTGAGGAAGGAGAATTTGGCAGCAGAATTATACAATAACTTAGAAATTAGGAAAATTTATGTCAGTCAAATTGGTTCCTTCGTTCATAGCTAGGCAGGTCCATGATGTATGGTAACCACTTTTTTAACAACGACCAATTTTCTGCTCATAAATCTACTTTAGATTGAGACGCAATGCTCTCAAGCGGATAGCTTTGTTGTTGTTATGGTTGCCAATGGCAACTTCCAAATATGCCGGTGCGCTACAACCCATTCGGTATATAGGTCAAGGAATGGAAAACCATAAATCCCTAAGAAAGAAGTCGACCTGGAAAGTTAATTAATTATTTAACTAACAGATGAATCGATTAATAAATAACAATAGGTCAATTGATAATCGCATGATTAGAATTACTATTCCGTCTGGAAGCTCTGAGAAAATTCGATTTTAAATGTTGAAAATTAAGAATTTATTCAATATTTGATAATATTCCTGTAATTAGTTAATTTTTCAAGGCAAGAAATCTCATCTTCAAGTAAATTGGCATTTATTTTTTTATTTAAAAACAATTAATCAAATCCAACCTAAAAAGTAGTTTTCAGAGACGTAATGAATTTTAACTTTTGTCCATAATGTCCATACAGTTGTGACTACAGCAACAGCATACAAAACATAAGTAATAATAATTCATAGAACTTCATCTAACTTTAGAAGAAGTAAGTTACCCACGTCTCCTCTTCTTCTCTTTCGCCAACAATGGGATCAGCCAACAGCAAAGGAAAGAAAAAATCAAAACCAAGAAACTCCACTGACAAACAACCGTCAGAAAGCAGCAACAACAACAAGACGGCCAAAGATCCCAGCGCACAAAAACACGAGGAAGAGAGTGATAAAGCATCACCGGACAGGAACCGCAAACCTGACAGAAGCGACGACGCAAACAGTCGCAAAGAGAGGCAGAAACACGAAGACGAAGACGACGACAGCAACAACAACAGCAGAGGCCACAGAGAAGACAATAACAACAACGACCCAATCAAGAACCTGAAGCGTCTCCAGACAGCCTGTCAAAAAGAAAACCTGTCGGCAGTCAGAACTCTGACCAAAAATCACAAGGTCTCCGTTACGGAACCCGATCCTAGCACTGGAAAGGTGGCTCTCCACTACTGCGTTTCGAACAAAAACACAGAAACGGCGGAGACGATTTTGGCCACGGACGCCTCCTGTCTGAACCTCAAGGACAATGCCGGATTCACGGCACTGCTTCTCGCCTCCGTGGCAGGGAATCTGAAAATGGTGAAATTCCTGAAAGAGAGAGGATCCAGTGTCAGAACTGCTGACAACGAAGGCCATTCTGCGTCCCATTGGGCAGCGGGTTGGTTTAGAGTATACGATCAATCAGTACTAGTGCATTAAATTGTTATTATAATTATTTGTAGTTTTTAAAGTGTTACAACAAGTTTGGTTATTATAACAAATATTGTAACACTCTTGGGATAATTGCTAGCAAGCTACTATATCATTATAATTAATATAATAAAATGAGTTTATTGAATCTAATATTTATCGATAAATCAATTAATCGATCGATCAACTAAAAGCCACCTATCCGTCCGTCCGTCCATCCACTACCAATATCATTCCAGTGTGCGGGCACGAAGAAGTGCTCGAGTACCTGCAGGAGTGCGGTGCGGACCTATCGGCGATGGACAAGAACGGAGCCACGCCCCTTCACTACGCCGTCCATGGCAACGACGACGTCACTCAGGCCAAGGGCCTCAAGATGGTCAGGATGTTGCTGGACAAGGGGGTCAAGGTGGACGCCGTCGACGAAGACGGAAGGACGCCGTTGCTATGGGCCGCTAGTTCAGGTTGCTAAGGAGTTGTAGAGATATGGGAGAATGACAGTGACGATGATACTGACAATGACAGTTATACTGACAATGATAATGACTCAGACAATGATACTGGATCTGATCAGTACAAGTACTGATTGAAATGACTGATTGGCGTTTGTGATGGTGGTGGAGGTGCGTGTTATATACGTGGTCGCCGTTTCTAGGGGGCGTTAAGTTCAGGTTGCTAGGAGGTTGTGGAGAACGGTAATGAGAAGGGGCTCATATGCCGCTTCATTCCTTGTAAAAATATTGATTGATATGGCCATTGATTGGCCATTTGATTGGCCGCCTGATTGATTTGAGGATGGGACCGATTGAATCAATCAAACTGAGGATTTAGTAAGAATTGGTGACAATGATGGATTTTTATGGATGGAAAGACCACATTCACATAAGCGATGATCATGTTTATTGTGACGTCATGACAACCGTCGAGTATCAATTAGAGTCGAGATGGAACGTTTGGCATTTCGCTTATCTATTTGTCTTTGGCTGAAAAAGCATATTAATAATTCATAGGTCTTCCGTTAGAATTTGTTGTTTTTATTATTGTTACCGTTATTAATATTATTATTGTTGTTATTATTAATATTATTATTATTATTTATTATTATTATTATCATTTATTTCAGTGGGGCAAAAACAGTGTCATAAGTGTTAGATTATTATAAATATGATTACAGGCTCATGACTTTCCATAATTATTGTTTAGGCATGTATTATGTCATAGCATCATCATCACCACAACAACCACCACCACCACCATCATCATCATCATCATCTTCTTCGTCGTCGTCGTCGTCGTCATCGTCATCGTCATCATCATCATAAACACATCACACGTGATGTTTATTAATGAATGCCAAAGATAACTTTTCAGGACGTGAGAAGATCTGCAAAGTCCTACTCGATTCAGGGGCAAACGTCGAAGCTTACGATCAGGATAAGCTGACAGGTGATAGTGTACAAACAATATGTGTATTTGTAGCTTAAAGTAGTAGATAAAATTCTAATTAAGATAATAATTATTTATCATTGTTATTATATTCATCAACGTTATTAAATAAAAATATGCAATAAAGTTTTATGCAAGTCATCTATCCTCTTATCTGTTTTAATAATAATTATATAATAATAATAATAATAATAATAATAATAATAATATGTTATTATTATTATAATTATTGTTATTATATAATATATAATATTATATGCATAATATAATATATAATACATATTATTATATAATTAAATTCTATATCAATAATAATAATTACAATGCAATACAATATAATGCAACAACAACAACAGCAACAATAGTAATAACAATAAATAAGTCGATATCATATATTATCATTGTTATTATCCTGTTTTGTAATTGTTATTATTTATCATTATTGTTGCTAATATTAATCGAGATATTGATCAAACATCACCAATAGTTTCTCCAACCGGATGAAATCAATCTTTCTGTCATCACCACCGACGTTTCAAACGTCTATCGACTATTATTACTATTATTATGTGCTCCGAACAGTGTCGGATAATTGATTAATTTTTCCTCAGGGCTCCACTCGGCAGCCGCCAAAGGTCACCCCGAATGCATCGAAATCCTATTGGACAGGGGCGCAAAGATCGAAGCCACGGACAAGAACGGGTGTACGCCTCTGTTCTATGCCATCCACCAGAGCGAGATGGATTGTGCCAGGCTCTTGCTACAGAAGAAGGCCAATTCCAATCATTGCGACGTAAAAGGGCGCAGGTAACGAAGAAGTGTATGAAGGTTATATATATGTGTATGTATATATATAGACACACCTGTATAAAGGTTATAACGTGTAAGATCATGTCATGGCATAACGACGTGATGATGTCTTAACGTCATGACGTAACAATGTCACGGTGCAATAACACGTTGATCCTGATTTCCATTTCAATGAACTACACAATTTTGTACGCTCGTTTCTGGCAGCGTCAGTCACTGTGCGGCTGCCATTGGTAACATGGAAGCCATGAAACTTCTTAAGCAACACAAAGCTGATCTCTGGATCAAGAGTAAGGAGACCGGAGATTTGCCAATCCATGAAGCTGCCATGGCCGGGCATACAGGTTGAAATCCCTTTAGGCTGACTGAAATCACTTTAGGCTGATTGATGCGTTGATGATACTAAATTATAATATATTATAATATAATATAATAAGTTCATATTCATCGATTGTTATAATAATAATAATAATATTTATAATAATATCGCCTTATATTCAGAGGTCGTTCAGTTTTTGATGGAGGGACTCGATCCCAAGACCAATGCCAAAGACGCCATCAACAAGGCGAACGCCAAAGGAAAGACCTGTCTTCACATGGCTGCCCTTTCCAATAACCTACCCCTTTGCAAGTACCTCGTCCAGAATGGGGCTGATGTCAATGCCCCGATGAAGCACGAGGTACGGGCTGATGATGATGATGATGATGATGATGATGATGATGATGATGATGATGATGATGAGCTCATGAACATGGTGATGATGATGGTGAAGAATTTTCTTAATAATGAGTCTTTTTACCGTTTGCAAGACTTAAGTAATAAGAATTTAATGAAGAGTTGTTGACCAAATTAAAATTAATTGTAATTTAAAACGATTTATCACATTAGGTTGATACTTAATTTGGTTTTCATCTTGAGTTTTTATCTACTATGCCTGACTTTAACTACTATACTTCTGACTACTTTTCCATGTTATCCTACCTCAATTGCGTTAAAAAAAATGCTATTTTGTAATTTATCTTGTAATAACATCTTGTAATTCGCCTCGCTTCTAATAAATTGACAACTGACAATCATATCGGCACTCAGAGCGGAGAGCTACTTCCCTACGATTGCGCCGTGCTCAAGAACAACAACGAGTGTGCCAAATACTTGAAGCAGAACGGAGCCAGGTCGAGCAAAGACGACGGCAAAGCAGCTCCGAAAGCAGTTGTAAAGCAGGACTCAAAGTCCAGCGACAAGAAGTCCGAAGAGGGCAAGAAGGCTCCAGAAACTCGCAGAAATCCGGTGCCAACAAAAGACACCTCCTGTCAGACGGAAAAAGACGTGGGTAAAAGGGAGCTCGTCAACAACGAAAGCCAGACCATCCAACCTACGAAGAAATCCAGCGACAAAGCAGTCCAAAGCCCGATGAAACACTCCCCATCGACGGACAGAGAAAACGGCAGATTGACCGATAGAGGCACTCAGACTACCGAAGTGAAGAACTCTCAACAGGACGGCAAGAAGGAAGCCACGGGAAAGGCCAAATCAACGAAGACCAGTCAGGAGAACGAATCTCCCAAGAAAGACAAATCCCCTGGCAAGGCTAAGAAAGAGAAGTCTCCAGCGAAGGAGAGCAAAGACAAAGATGCCGACAGCGACAGGTACTCGAGCGATGAAGGTGGTGACGATTCAGGGACCTACAGCGAAGATGAGAGACAACAAAACAACAACAAAAAGGCCAAAGCGGAAGACAACGACAAAAAGAAACAACAACCAAAGTCCAATAGGAACCCGAACAGGGTTACAGAACGTTACCAGATTGAGCCTCGGAGATTGGTCAACTTGAATGTCCATCCAACCATCATCAGGGAACAGGTATTCGTATTGTAATCGATAGTAACCTGAAAAAAAGTAATAAATCTTTTTGATCACTTGTTATTTATTACGTTAATGAACTGATTAAATTACATTAATAAGAAGAAATATAAAATAAAAGCATAATAGCTTAAATCCTCACAAAACTAAGTATCTAAAGTATTGTGCAATTAATATTTACCTAAAAAGAGATGAAGCTCGATTTCTTCCTTTTCACCATCTTAGTTTTTGGCAGTTCGATAAGGGCCATGCTTTAAATAAATGCATAAATAAATTAGATTAAAGCCAGCAACAGTAATTTAATTTGAAATCCCCATTTTTACCCTCACCAATGCAAACTCACAAAAGGTCAGAGCCTACGAGACTAAGAGGCTAGCAGCGATGAAGTTGAACCATTCCAATAGGATGAAAATGAATGGTAAAGGTTTCAGCGAAGAGAGACTCGTCAGGAAGTTGGCAAGAGATTACAACGAAGATGCCAGGGTTGAGGACAGGATACCCTCGGGACATTTCAAGACACTCAAGGATTTCGACAATTTTCTGCGAGGTACTTTGTCGATTTGTTTTTGTTGTTGTGCGTTACTATTATTTATTTATTTATTTATTTGTTTGAATAAAATGAAGGGTCATCCTATGATCACTTCCACAGTTAAAGTGTTAGGTTTGTCAATAGAAAATTGCCAACAGAGTGCAACTTAAGTTTACTAAATTAAGAAGTAGTTGCTGTGGTTTGTTGATGAAACAAATGATTTAAATCAAGAGTATCTTATTATCATTATAATATTATTACTATATTACTTTAATTATTTACAACGATTTTCAATTGTTAATTTCGAAAACAGGCGAAATAAACATAGCCGATGTTGACGAGAGAAGACTCAGGAAACTTGAAAAGGTGAAATTAAGAACAAAATTCAATTTAAAAAAATTTTCCCAACACAAAAAATGTCTACAATTAAAGAATTAATTAATTAATATATTTATTATAATAATAAAATATATATTTATAAATAAATTAATTAATTATTTTCAGGTCAAGCCAATCTATTACATCACATTTTAGGCGGATTTTGACGGCTAGTTTTAGACAGCTTGAGATTAAAAGAAGGGAATAGAATCAACTCCAACAAAGATGTGAACGTGACGATGATAAATATAAATAAATACACAAATAAATGACACTATAAATATTACAAATAAACCAATAAATAATTAATTAATGATTAATAAAATCATTTTTAACAAAATAGAAATAAATTGTGCGCATCAATTTGAGTTTGAGTCATTCGTTGTGCAAATTCATCTTTAGATTCCATAAAATAATAAATTTTTTAAATTAAAATATAAATTATTTAATTTGAATAAATACTTGGAAATAAACATTTAAAACTTTTGCGCGATTAAATTAATTAAATTAATTAATTTCAATAATCAATCGGCCGAGACGAAAATTAATATTCAGACTTTTTTATATTATTATCGTGCGCTCGTCATGGAAGCTTATCATCACACTCAGCCATTAAGAAATTTATCAAGTTACCAACACTAGAATTTAGAAAACAAAACAAAAATGTCCAACAAGAGACAAGCAGACTCGGACGACAATCCATCTCCTAAGAGATGCTATTTCACTCGAGAATCAGACGCAGAGACAAAACCAATTGTCCTCATAGAAGAGGAAAATGCCAAGGCCTGGATGGACGAAATGCATGAAATAATGAAGGCCATATACGAGACTAGCCTCAAATTGAAAGCAGAGACTTCCACAATTACTCAAGAGGTGGATGTTTGAGTTTATGACTTTGGGCGGCATTTCGGCTATCGGAAGGGTGTCGAGAAGTCCATTTTTATTGGAGCATCACGAGCTTGTCTAATATTTTATGTAAATTACTTTGATTGTTTGGAATAAAATTGTAATATTGTATACTTCAAGTTTCGTTTTAATATTTTTTTAAAATTTGTTTGCTCAAACATAATTATAAATTGTGAATCATAAATCATAAAAGAATCACACTCATTGACCTATCATGGAATATTATGGCAATATTATGTCATTTTATTAAATTCATTTGAACTCTTTTTATGAGTGAAGGGAAAGTTCATACTTTGTTCAAACTTAAAAAATCATGCAGCTGAGCCTACAGAGAGTTTAAAATTAATTAAATTTTTTAAATTTTATTACAATTACAATAATTAATATTGATTAAAATATATTCAGTATCTTTCGTTAGTCAAGCTCCTAAGCATTAAGTCACCAGATACAGAAGCAAGCTAAGCATTTCTAAATAATCTAAACAAGATATTATCTTTTAAACTTTACTGAACTCTCATCTGCAAACAAACATGGAAAAATCAAACAAGGCCAAAAGTAGCGGGAAGGTAAAGGCGTCTAAGGACGCGGCAGTTTTCCTGGTCAAACTTCCGACTTACATGGAAGAAATCTTTTTCAACGGGCCTCCTGGTGCAGAAATTGGAAAATTGAAGTTCTATCTCGACAAATCCAAGAAGCCTGTCTTCACTTTTAGCAAGGAATATCAGAAAGAGAACACTCCTAAAGAACACGAGTTTGTTGAGGATAATCTGGTCGATTCAAAGATGTTCATCCTGTCGGAAGATAAGCTCGCCTCTTCCAGTTCTTCAGGCCAGTCTCACGATACCGTGGCAGTTCCGAATGTCGAAGGTAAAGTCTTGAAGAGATGTGCCATGAAGCCTGTCATGAACGACAGCTACTTGAGATGGAAGCGCGGGAAATTCGAGCAGGAGAACCTGCCTGAAAAGCAGGTGATCCAGATCGACCATCCCGTCCAGAATTTCAGACCGAGGACGAACAACGAAATCAACAACAAGAAGGTAAAGAAGGACGAAGGCAAGAACTTCAGAGCGGACAAAGAAGTGGTAGTGGACCAGCTCTTCTCCGTCTTCCAGAAGCACCAGTACTACAGGCTTCACGATCTTGTCAATCTGACGAAGCAGCCTGTCGGTTACTTGAAAGATATCCTGAAAGAATATTGCGATTTCAATTTAGCTGGACCGCACAAGCTGACCTACGAATTGAAATCCCAGTTCAGACATTATCAAAACTGAATCTTTTATCGATCGATATATCTTCGTTAATACTAATTGGATTTTCTGATAATCCAAAGTTACTAGCGGATAGTTATTTAAGTTTTAAAAAAAGAAATAAACTTGTTAATCTTTATATTTCTCGTGGTTTTTCTCTAATTTCTCCAAATTAGACGCAGTAAATCCAATTATTTTGATCAACTTAAAATTTACTACGGACTTTTTTAAAATTTATTTTGTCACATGAGAACTCTTAGCGTCATTGGAGTATCAGAAAATGAACATTGTGATTGTTTCAATAGGCGATTATTTATTTTTAAAACATCAGCTTCCAGTTGCGACAACGGTCCAGCAAACTTTGACCAACAACTATTAGATATTTATGAATATGAATAGAATTCATTATCACTGAATGCCATTTTTTAATACAATTGAACGACATTGTTCAATATATTTTAAATCTATAAAGTTTGAGGTCATTAAGGTCATTAGGCTGGTAAAACAAATTATCGCCATTTGAAGCTGCGTATGGCTTCAGTGAATTTGTTGGGGCGACATTTTGAAGGAAGCTTTATTTATATTTATAATATTTATTTTTATTAAATTGGTGATAATGCACAAGTCATAAAGCGTCGAAAATATTTAAATAACGGATTAAACAATCAGAAAAAAATTAATTGATAAAAGATCATAAATATTAATTTTTCTTAAAATTTAATTAAAAAAGTAACAAAATTAGTCTACGATTCACAATCTTTTCCTGAGCACCTCCAGAGCAGGACTCCAGATGCACACCAGATTCTCAAAAGACTCCCAATCAAGTCGTATCTATGTTCATCGTTTTCTTTTAACTAAAGACCAATTTTACAATTTTTCCGTTATTGCAAATATAATTTCATTGAGTAAGAAATATCATGAATAGTACAGAAAACGGCCAAATCGATAAGGAAAAGTTTGTAGAGCGATTGCGAAATGGAGGATTGCCCGTCTCTGGCTGCTCCATTTTCTCGTACGACAGGGCAAAATACGACCAAATCATAGTTATACGACCCGATGGCTCAATCGAAGACAGCTTTTTCTATGACCGAACGACTGGCAAAGTCATCGACGGTGGTGACGGTATGTTTTCAACTGTCACCTATTCTGTACCAGACGAACAAGAATCGACTTTCCTGGAGAAAGCAGTGAGGCCGATTTCTTCCCAGACGTTGAAACTGAATGTTGACTTGCCAACATTGAGTTTATCCAATCAGGAACTAGGTAGGTCATCAGGCGGTCAAAAGAGTGTCAGGGCAATGAAGGCAAAGCACAGCGGTCCAAAACTTCACTCACCCTACGATAGAGCGATAAGTAAAGGGAATGCTAAGGTTCAGTTCAAACCTGAACAGCGCTTGTGCTTACCTAATTTGGAACAAGAAACGTACTCGTATCCCAAACGTCAGAGTTTCAGCAATGGAGACTTTATTGTCGACAAAAACTTTTACATTGGTGATCAGCCGTTTGCCATTTATTTCATCGAAGATACGAAACTGCTGAGGAAGTTCGAACCGGTGATGCAGAACAATGTACTACTTCACATGAACTCTCCTAAGTTTTTAGCTTACAAAACTTTAGAAGAGCTGGGCTCAATCTACATGAACGTAGAGGTTCAAGTTGTTGAGCGTCTCGGAAAAAAGATTAAGTCAGTTCAAGTTATGGAGAGGTACCATCAGCAACGTGTAAAACTTGACGAAAGTTTAAATGCCGAGCCTTTCTTGTATTTCTTCAAGATATACATGCACTTCCTTATAGCTCAGACTTTGGATAGCTCCTTCATAAATGAAATCGCGCAGACCAAATTGGAATATTTTACGAATTCTGTAAGCGAGATTGACCGACTGCTTTCCGAATGCTGTGATAATCTGTCGTCCAACGCTGCTTGGAGCTCGGCTGTCAAAGAAAGTGTCGACCAACTGCCAGAATTGACGGTTAGGAACCTGTCTGTTAAAGTTTGCCAGTTGAGGCCGTGGTGTGACCTGAGCGGGAAGAGATCCCTTTTTGCTACTAGGGCCTTGGAACTCAGTGGTCAAGCTTACGATAGAAAGACAATGGTCGGCTCTCCATCTTTTGTCAAAAAGATTTTCTACGTGAACGACCGAATGTTGAATCAGATCATCACTTATCACAGAGTCAGGCATTTCAAATTCCATATGTACACAGAGTCTTGTTCAGAGGTGGAGTACAAGAGAGCGCTAAACAAGGAGGCAACGCCTGAGTGTCTCTTGAACGATTGCCTCAACGATGTTTACTGGATACAAAAATTGTATAAGATGTTTAAGGAATTTGTCAAAAAGTCCAACGTTATGATTGAAGCCTTGATTGAAGATCAAGCGGTTGAAGATCAATCAGTTGAAGAGTGACAAAGATCAAGGAGTTGCACCTTGCAAGACTCAAGTAACAATGATTTCGTTTAATTTTAACCATGAATTTTTAACCACTTTTGAGAAAATGACAATAAATTCATTTAATATTAAATTTCAAATTTAAATAAGAAATGTTGTTATGCCATCATATCACAAACTGCGTCTCAGATTTTCTATCTTCCTACTCAGAAATCAATTTATCTATGTCAACGATTCGACTCGATAGTTTAAAAATAGAATTCCTTGGATTTCACAACGGGTTCAGCGAAACTGCTGTTAATAACATTACTTTTATTAGTATTATTATAATATTATTACAATCAATTGATATTATTTAACCTTTAATAACTCGACCACTAGCTTCCAATGTGGGACACGTCGTTGTCTGGCTGTGGATCATTTTGAGGTATCGTAAGGTAATAATGCCGTTGTTTTTGTCTTGCGTTATACTGCCTGGCGATGTTAATTTTTGCACGAATTTCCCTCAAAAACCAAAACCTCAAAATTTACATCCTACTTGAATGCGAGCATTGTTGGCCGATGGGAACGATGATGACGACGACGATGACGAACATGGCCGTGATTATGATCCTGGTTGAACCAGGTCAGGCCTCTAGGTCAAAGAAGCGGATTTAGTCAAAAGAACTTGGCTTCCCAGAAGCCAAAGTTGTGAAGTACTTTCATAATTATTATATTATATATTTCTATTTTCAATTAATAAATATATATTAATCTATTAAATAAAATTGTAAATGTTATCAAAATCACGAGAGATGTCCGTAATTATTAGTTTTGCATAATATTTAACAAATACTTATGATTTATTAAATTAAATCATTATATATCAGTATATATCAGTAATTATGTTTAACAGCTAAAATTTTTTTGTGGCTTGCCAGTAGCACGTGACCCTTTTAGAAATAGTTCGAACCTGTTAATGATCAGAAGAACCGTGATTCATTTTCAGCTGCAACGTCGTCGTCGTCATCGTCATAACTTTATTTTTGTGTTGCAATTAAAATCAATATCGTGTCAATTATTTCACAAAAAATAATTAATAATTACTTTTTAATAATTTAAAATGATAACTCAATTAATAATATTTAATACCTTAACTTATTATTTCTAATGATCGCCATCATAAATAACTAATTAAGTACTACCAAGTTCGAAGCAAACTTGATAGAACCTGTATTTACCACATCAACAAGACCGACAGCATTAATAACGCAAACCACGAAGACGACGACGAAGATGATGATGAAGATGACGACGATGATGACGATGATGCCGACGACGACGATGTTATCATTCAACTGTAACATCGTCCGACAGTCACTTCCTAGCAACGAGAACAACTGAGTACAAAAAGAGGAGTCCATGTTTAATATCTGATCGTTCGGCAGCTTACATTGTCCTGAAGGAGGTGAGTTTTAATTTTAATTCGTTTCGGAATAATTTCAACAAAAATTATTTTTAGATGAAATTAATATAATATATTAGAAAATAAAATTATCTTTAATTATTATTTATTACTTATTTATTTATTATTATTTATTAATCATGTTTATGAAATTATTATAATATATTAGCAAATAAAATTATCTTTAATTATTATCGTGTATTTATTATTTATTTATTACGTTTTATGTTTATAATAGTTTATTATACATTTATAATATAAATTTATTATATGTTTATTAATGATATTAATGACAATTATTTTAAATATTAATATAAATTAATTATCGTAAATTACGGCCCCTTGTTTTAATGCGTTAACTAATAAATTATTAATTTAATAAATTAGCCAAGAATGATTTGATTTAATTAATTTTCTAATATTTCTTTTTAATTGCGATTTATAACTGCGATAATTCAGAGAATGAAATGAATTTTAAATGTTAATATAATTTCAAATAACATCTGATTTAATGTTAGGATTTAAAGTATAATACTGAATATATATATATATTTATATTTTTCATATATTCTACTAGATATATTAATATATTAATTAATAAATAAATAATAATAACATTACTATAATATATAATAATAATAAATAAATAAATATATTAATTAATATATTAATAAATTTGTTAGGAATGAAAGCGAAAATTCCTTTTACAAAATCCTTTCATGTCCTGGTAACTTAATATGTATTCGTTTTTGATGGCGGTCCGAAACTTTGAAGACAAATTAAAGCGCATTAAATTTTAAATGAAAATAAAAAATTTTATACAGTTGTATAAATTATGACACTACGGTGATGATGAGGAGAAGGAGGTCGAGGACGACAACGGTGATGATGCATTGTTTTTGCGGTTTTTACCCGACGAAACGCCTATTGGCTAACCCGAAGGTCACGTGATCCGACACGCTCCAATGAATCTTAAAGCAATATCGAGTCTTTGTTTCCCAGAAGGAGCTCGTTCGAATTAGTCAGAGCACTTCCTGCAGGCTTTATCGTCATCATCATCGTCGTCGTCGTCATCATCATCATCGTCATCATCATCGACACCGTTATCACCACCGCATACGTTGCTGTTCAATAATATCCTGTCCAACAATTTAACAAACGTTTGTTTCAATCTTTGGAATGCCTCAATGGATCGTTCCATTAAGAACTCAATTGCTTTGTTAGTTTGGTTTGAACGAAAATAAATTTTAAATAAATAGTAAATTAAACATAAAATAGATGAAAATATTATTTAACAATTTGTAAATCAAGTGACTTTAATTAAGCTTATTGCCATTGACTGGTAACTTATGCAAAATTACGGAGCACAGTTACTGCGTAATTAGGGGTTGGTAAAGAGGATGGTGATGATGATGACGACGATGTTGACGATGACGACGACGACGATGATGATGATGATGATGAGTAGGCGAGGGTGATTCAATTGAAACACTTGGCAATTGATTGAAAAGATCGATTGAATTGTTCATCTCACGTCATCCTTGGAGTTTCAATTGTGCCGGAAATTCATTAATTCATGGCTGTAATGGTGGTAGCAATGATGATGATGATGATGATTGTATAATATAATAATAATAATAATAATAATAATCATCATCATCATCATCGTCGTCATAATCATCATCATTATCATAATCACCGCAAAAAAAACTTGTCGAGCTGATAAATTCGTGACATCACCTATTGTCGTTCGGCAAATAAAATTGTTTTTTTTTTAATCGATTCGTTTTCTGTTTGAAATGCATTTAAAAATGTTCGACGCGAAATATTTTTAAATAAACAAATAAATTAGTTAAATAATAATTATATAATTTAATATATAAGCAAATAAATGAATGAATAAATAAATAAATTAACTAATTTGTTAATCAATCAATCAAATTCAAGCTTTAATGATTAAGTAACAATAACAATAATAATAACAATATTAGCAATAATAATAATAACTAGTATTATAAAACAATTAATAATAATAATAACTAGGTATATGATAAATATTGCAATTTTATTAAATTAGCCATGTATTATTTTCATTGTCCTGCCTTCATTTTTGAATGCAGTCGCGCCAAACTGTCAGACGAAGAAGACAAATTGCTGTTCCACTCTGAATGGAGGGATGCATTTCTGCATAGAAACATCCTGAAATATCTTTAAACATTACAAATGTAAGGCATTGCAATGCTTACCTGCATATTTCAACCCTTGCCTCAGCTTATCGTAATCTTAGAAAGAACATAAATGAGACGTTAGTTTCTCGTGGTTTGTTGGTATCTTGTGATATAGTAGCATCTTGTGGTGTAGTAGTATCTTGTGGTTTATTAGTATCTTGCTGTGTAGTAGTATCCTGTGGTATAATAGTAGTATCTTGTGGTATATTAGTATCTTGTGGTATATCAGTATCTTATGGTATAGTAGTATCTTGTGGTATATTAGTATCTTGCTGTATAGTAGTATCCTGTGGTATAATAGTAGTATCTTGTGGTATAATAGTATCTCATCTCGTGTTCGAAGCTCAGTCTTAGTTTGCTAATCCTTAACAAAGCAAACGTCCCACGTGCGAGGTACAAAGTTACACTTAAAGAATATCTGCGTGCACTGAAGCGGAACGCCCTATGTTTTCGTGTTTTGACAGCGATAAGAATTTGCGTTGTAAAACATTGTGCAACCACAGAACTTCGTGTTTTGTGTTTATTTTTTGCCAAGGTTTGAATTTTAACTGATAAGAAATCGATATCAAACATCAAACATAAAACAACACGACTTAATTGATTGACCGATTGATTGACCGTTGATTCAGAAGTTCAGAACTTCTGTTGCCTCTGATCGGCTGCAAATGAGGTGGGAATGCGCAGTAAAACGATATGCGTTCGTCGGTTTTTTTCGGGTGATTCAAGGTGTTGTATTACGACCTGTAAGTAGTGATAAAACGTTGAGTTTATAATTTTAAGATTATAATCAGTTAATTAATTAAGTTGTTACTAAACATTACATTTAATTAATTGCGTAAAATTGCATTTTGATCGATAAATTCGAAAAAAATAGACTTGTGTTTTGGGGTTTTTGTGGTATTTGCCTTGTCTACTCTCAGTATTGCAACATCCTTGATGATTAAATTAGGACATTTATGATGACGATGATGAAGATTATACTTTTATAACTGACCTAATTCCTCGTTCATTTCAGTAAATCGAACGAAATGTTTCATCTGAGAATCAGTCTCTCGTTGTGCCTAGTTTTTGGACTCCTTGCATTTGGTGAGAAACATCATTTAATTTGTTTTAATGTGATGTTCAATTTAGCTATAATTATTATATTAAATTTATTAAAGTTATTATTAAATTAATTAACAAATTACCCTCATTAATGTTCATGAACAGATGGGTCGTCTGCTGATGACGTCATCAAGGCCACCTGCGTGATCGCAGCAGGTAGCGGAATAGGAAATGTGTCGGGGAACATCAGCTTGACGCAGACGGTAGGTCAAATACTGAATAAATTAATTAATTAATAAATAAATAAATAAAATAAAGAATTAAGAAAGAAATAAAAATAAAATTGATAAATAAATAAGTAAAAGATATTTATTTGTTTAGCCAATTACCTATCATTTACCTAATTATATGATCGTTAATAAATAAATAATTTAATAAAAGCAATCTATAATTACCATCGAACGGACAATAGCAAAACAACCAAGTAGCTCACGCGCACGGCGCTATATAAATGACATATTATTGTTATTATTGTCAATCACCACCAATCAATTGATTAGCCAATTATTAATAATTTACGATAATAACAAGCACATTAACCTGTATAAAATCGATCTTCTCCCCACGTCACCCTATCCCAATCCCCAGGGTTCAAATGTGACCGTCAAAGTGGACTTGGTTGGTTTCCCTCTCAGTAACGTGACCACCAAACATGGCTTCCACGTCCATCAAAGTGGAAATCTCACTGACAAATGCAACTCCTGTGGACCCCACTTCAATCCCGGCAACGTCCCTCACGGCAATATTTCTGATGGTCTTGACAAGAGGTCACTTAACTGTCTTTATTATTATTATTATAATAATAATTATTATTATTATTATCAATTGAAAGATATTTAAAGCTAATTGTTAAGGTAATTCTTGGCACCTCTAATAATTTAGCTATCACACACGGTATACTTGTTATTATTAATATTAATAAATAATCTAACAATTAACGATAATTAATTACGTAATTCTTTAACAATAACTTATTTATTACGTACGCCAGGCACGTAGGGGACTTGGGCAATATCGTGGTCCAACCAAACGGTACTGTGTCAGTGACGATCAATGATACCGTTATTTCTCTTCTTTCAAGTTCTAACAACAGCATCATTGGAAGAGGGATTGTGGTAGGTTCATGGACTTACGGCCACATGTGAATAATTATTGAAAATTATATTTAACTAGAGGTTATTATTATTATTATTATTAGTTTAATTATTATTTTTATTATTGTGATAATTATTATTATTATTATTAGTTTAATTATTATTTTTATTATTGTGATAATTATTATTATTATTATTATTATTTAAGTTATTATTATGCAATTGTTACATAATTATGAATAGGATATATCCATATTATTTCCTTAATATCGATTTAATAAATTTATTGAGCATTTTGGCTGGAAATCATGATTATTCGATTATGCAAATCTCCCTCATCTCCCTCGCTTGCCCACAACAGGTTCACGCCATGGAGGACGACCTCGGAAAGACCACTCACAACCTGAGCAGCACCACCGGAAATGCCGGCGGCAGACTGGGGTGCTGCACGGTGACCCTGGAGTCAAGGTCAACATCATCAACAAAGTTCTTATCATCGGAGTTGTTGCTTACATTGTTGCTGTTGCTTCTATCCATGCTTTTGGTGATGGCCGTGTAATCACTGGTGGTGGCCGTGGTAGTAATAATAATATTATAAGAAAAAAATAATAACAATAATAATAATAATAACAATTCCCTTCAATGTGTCTGCGGGTTTGCTACAATGTTGATCTTGAACAGAACATCTAGTTGATGTCTTTAATTAAGCATGCATGCATTCATTTATTCATTCATTCATTCATCCACTCACTCAATCGTTCTGTCATGCATGCATTCATTCAATTTATAATCTTTTGCATAATTTTTTTCTTCAATTCCATGACCTCATTTTATAAATAATTGTATGGTAATAATATTGTATAATAATTTTTTATAATAATAATCATCAATATTATTATTATTATTATTAATTATTATTTTTAATAATTTTTAATTTATAATAAAGCACCATCATTATAACTTGCATGCCTATTTTTATTCAACACGGGGAAAAAAGAACTGGAATTCATTTGAATGCATTAATAATTCATTTGAATGCATTAACAATTCCCTCTTGTCGAGCATTCACCAATTCACTAATTCACCAATTCACAATTCACGACTTCATGCGGGCCCAGAACTTTGCTATAACATCGCTACATCTGGGCTGAGAATTTGGGATGTTCTTTTTTTTGTTGTTGGTATTTGCTTGGTTCGTCTGTGAACTTTGAATGTCATTGAATTCTGCTTTTCGTCCAAAATATTTAACATTTAACTTAAAGAGAGGTTTTGGTATTTAACCAAGTTGTTAATAGAATTGATTTTTTTCTATATTGTCTGATCAACAGACAGACAGATATCTATTTTCATCCAAGATAAAGTAGTAGATAAAACATTTTAAAAGCTGTTAATGGTGTGTGGATATTGTATGGTGACGCTTAGCTTAGTTGCATGTCACTTGCATGTTAGTCCCTCGTCCGTACCAGCCTGGATAATGATGAAGATGATGATGGTGGTGGTGACGGATTATCCAGGCACAGGTTTAAAATTATGAACTCAATTGCTTTCATAATCTTGGAATACCTTAGGATCTCCCAATGCTTTCATCCATGCTCTGTCACCTATGCATCCATCCATGAGAAACAGTAATTGCTGTTTCAGCTATCATTTGTGATACATCGGTGATACATCGGAGATAAACATTAAATAAGTTCAGAAGAATTCTGCTAAGACCAATTTAAGTCTAGGTTTAATCTTCTGCTTCTACAGTTTAATTCATTTCTTTATTTCTTGGTCATGGTCTTGTCTCGAAATCTCTGTAAAAAAAAAACTTGTTTATAAAGTGAACCACTTCTGTTCTCAAAGACCCATAGAGAGTTTTAAATATAAGCAAAGATCCAAACTTCTTCATCACTGACAACAGCCAAGCGATCTTCTAAATTTGGCCTTTTCACTGCACCTCTGACACCTTTGTTGCCATACGTGCAGGTGCCCAATACCCTTTTGAAGGTGAGACCGCCCTAGACCGGTTTCAACATCTAACAGATAGCTCTTTGTTCTTAGATGTTAGATGTTAGCATTCACTAGGTAAAAGAGCATCGATGCTCCAGCTAGCTAGCCATGTTAGCAGTCGCCTGGCGGCTAGATGGCTGTTCCAATCTAGCTGTCGATTTCGAAGGGTATAAAGCTGATTTATTGGTTACGGCGTTAGTCTTGGCCAGTTCAGACTCCCTATTAAGTAGTATTTAGTCAGGGCACCTCGGGTATGTTGACCCGATATTGCACCGCAAATGGCTTTGAAATTGATCACATTGACCTACTCCGACCGAGCATTCCATTTAATTAAAAGGAGTTAACTCACCAATCACTCAACCAATCAACCATTTAAATTTCCATGACACACACGGGGATTACGTAAGAGAATGTCACGGTCACGTCTTCACTTAAACTTAATGGTCATTCTGGGCCATGTTACGCAATGTAGGTCAGTTAATTGCTGGTCATCTCAACCTGATGGGTGTCCAATGCCTCAGGTGATGGAATTTACCTTTAAGAGTTGTGGATCTCAGGAGCTTTGTAGGTTTATTGTTGAGATCAATTCAATTAGGAAGGCTCTTGGTTCTTGAGAGTCTGTGTTAGTATTGAATAACATTACGTTGATGGAGATGATATTCGGCTAGACACAATGCCATTCTTGGAACTGCTTCCAGTAATGGATTGCTTTCTTTATTTAGATCTCTTATGCTAAACAATCTGTGATTTATTTTCTATGAGTTAGTCATTGATTAAGTAATTAAAATTAAATGTTTATGCTTAGTATTGATTATTATTATGATTATATTGCAGAGGACATCCCTGTCTCTAATCTTTGGGAAAAGATCTTGCAACAACAATCTTACTCGTTGATATACCACAGATGACAGACCACGGATTCGTTCTAAATAGTAATTATAATAATAATCCCACCGATAATAAATAAATTGATAAACATATTAAACATGTGACTTAATTGAACTGAAAGCCGTGGTCAACAGCTAACAGCTAAATTAACGTGGAGGGAAGGATATAAACTTATTTATTTATTAAGTTATTATTATTATTATTAATATTTATCCACGCACGTATATATTTATGGTGCGCAAGTTTGCAAAGAGGATATAAAGACACTGTGGTAGCCATAAGCAATGCCGTCAAGATTACTGACCGAAATAAGATACAGAGAAATCTGAAGGAAAATGCAAGAAAAGATATTGCATGCCGATAATGCCCATCAATTTCAAAAGACAATCGAAACATTTAATCCATTCAATAATTCCATTTATGCAGCGCCATCAATCTAAGTTTCGTAACATTAGCGTCAGTACAAGTAGTATTCTGTTACATAAGTATTCTGTTACCATTACGTTATCATTTTGTCATTATCATCTCCTTGATGTTGCTTTAATAAATAATATAGACATTATAATGAAATGATTTATTCTGATTAGTTGTGGTTTTGCTAGTAACGCAAATATATTTTGTGAAAATATGAGAATAACCGTCAAGATTTATAAATATTTTTTAAAATAATTTGTTTAACTTAATCGGATCGAGAAACCAGATCTACACTAGCTTTAACTTTTTTGTAAATGTTTAATGGAAATTCATAGTGGCATACCACCACAAAAAAACTTGTATGAGAAACATTTGCTCAATGCAAATGAACCATACATACATTAGCATATCCCATATTCATATGACCCATGAATACATGAATAACTTACATTTGAATATTTATATGTGCCTCTGATGTGGGCTCGCGAGACACAAACACGCAGCGCACTCGACATATCACTTCCTTTCCACACGTGAGACCGTGAATCAGATGATAATCAGTAAGCACTGTCTTCCACTCACCTGAATGACTAATCAAGGTAAAAATCAGTCAAGGACAATGCAGATGAATCGTAAAGTTCGAAATCGCTTTCCACTTTGAAACGTTTCGAGCACCGATAGGTCTCAAGTATTTGAATAGAGATCAATGACGATGATAATATTAATAATAATAATAATAATAATAATAATAATAATAATAATAATAATAATAATAATAATAATAACAATAATAATAATAATAATAATACCAAGAGATGTTGGAATGCCTCTCCTAGCAAAGAATCACCAGGGAAATCAAAAGCCCTTAAAAGAGGTTTGAAATTCTTAACCTGTCGTTAAGCTAATTAAGCTCACGTAAATTCCAGCCACTTTGGTGAGCTTTGGAGCTTTGGTATTGACATTGTGGATTTAATCTTAATTTATAAATACAAAAAATGCATGAAAACGATGATTCTGAAAGAATATGCATAATATAATAAACTAAATATATAATATTAGTACCAGATAATGCTGCCCCAAAAAGGTGTTCGTACCGCTAGACGGTACACAAAATGAACCGTAGTATTTAAAATCTTCAAATTGGTAATTTTGCTCTACAAATTGGCAAATTGGCTCTCTTTTGTTTCACATCTTCGATTAGATTTTCATTCATAAAATTTTCAAAATTAAAAAAAAGGAGAGTTTAATATTCCAACAACAGGAAAGTATTAACAGGTCGCTAGAAAAAAACGCTGAGTTGCTCAATTTTGGATCTTCTTACCCCTTGTTTGGAAGCACGTATCTTATGTTTGAATCGGAAATCTAAACATTTGCATACATTAAGAAGCCATGTCTTAAGACCCATGACAGCTGTTGGCATGCAAAGACAAACTTTCTGGCGACCAATCACAGATCATCTTCGTTCGAGTGGTATTTTGCCAGGCCAATTTGGTCGTCTATAAATGCTGGGGTGTCTTCCTCGATGATAAGTCACAATTGTTCAAGAAGTTTGCTTTAAGCAAGAGTTCAGGTGAGAATTTAGACATTGCCAGTCTCAATAGTTGTTTTGTTTGGATTTTTTGGTTTATAATATATTAATGGTTAAATCGTATTTTTTGCAAAGGATTATTTTGACGTGTGTCTTAAAATAGAATCTATTTTTGATTATTCAGCGAGGGAGTTAAATTTATGAATTATGACTTTAAAATAAACGAATGTATTAATGATGGTCGCATCTTTATAAATGGTCTGAGACGTCCTTTATACATTTTCTGTACATTTTTAGGATCAATTTAAAGTTCTATTATTATTATTATTATTTATTAAAATTTATAAATTCTTTAGAAAGAATATCGTTACATTTTTTTTAGCGTGAATTAAAAAATATTTTCACGAATTATATTTTATTTCAAGTAAATGATATAAATTAGTTTTCCGATGAATTTCTCGAAGCATTGAGTTTTAAGTTTTGTTAGTTTTTCAATTAACTTTATATTTTTTCTTTTTTATAGAAAGTCCCGAAATTTTCAGTCACCATGAACAAATACGTTTTCCTCGCTCTCTGTGTCTTGGCTATCGGTAAGTCTAATATTTTAAAAGTATTAAACATAAACGTATTACATATATTTAAAAGTGTTATATATATTTTATAAATATTTAGACAATATAATAGTTATCATTTATAAATTATCGAGTGTAATCGATGGATATGAATTGATATCAAGACAGTGGTTCAAATTGTGATGGTATTTAAATAGAGCTTTAGGGTTAAGTACAAAAAAAAAATTTATCTCGCTTTCTACTAAATATAGACAAATAAATATAAACAAAGTAAGTTATAGCCATATTTTAATACCAACAATATTTTCAAATAGCTCGGGCAAAACATTAACAATCTACGACGCATGTGATGACGAATATCGGACTAAAAATGACAATTCCTTTTCCATCCACTTTTCAGCCAGCCAAATCGCCCAAGCCAAGGTAAAGTTTGGCGAGCTTGAAGAAACGACTCCAGAACCCTCGAGCACCACTACCGGCACTGAAGCCACCACTACCAGCACCGAAGCCACCACTACCAGCAGTGGAGCCACCACTACCAGCACTGAAGCCACCACTACCAGCGCTGAAGCCACCACAACCGCTCCATCGTCATCGGCCGCTTTGACACCAGTCAGCCTCTTGCTCTTCTCAGCTGCAGCAGCCAAGATGGTCTTGGGCTATTAAGCCTGTTTTAATTTCATGAATATTGATGAAGTCATTTGATCATGTTTTTTGTTTTCTTTCTTCAATGTAAATGTCTGGCGATTTGCATAATTGGGTTTAATTGGACTGTGATTTTGATGGGTGAATTGAAATAAATTATGTTAAATGAATCTTTTCGTTTGTGTTTTTATCTATTGTTGAATATTAAGTTTGAGTTTAAATTTTATTGTTGTTCTGGTCGAGCAACAAAGATATACAAAACATGTCGACAACGTTATGTTTGACACCTTGGATTGGTATTTTCTACATTTTAGCCTAAAGAATTATATTAAAAAGGATTTAAATTACAAATCATTATTTTACCAAATGGACTAATTATGAATTTCGCGGATTATTAAAAATTAAAAGTTAATTTCAACAATTATCAAAAATAAAAGATAAAACAGTTCAACTTTTACTAAAAGTGGATTTCGAAGTTGAAAAATATTATCATATTTATATTTCCATATTCATATTTTCATATTTATATTTTCATATTTATATTCATATTATATTTTCAATGTATTGAAAAATGTCTCTTTTCAGCGTATTGTCCAAAAGAGAAGCTGGAAATAACGAATATTGGGATCGAAAACCATTCTTAATAATAATAATATATGATTTTTTTTAAATAAAATATTTATTTAAATTTATATAAATTTTAATTTTAAATTTGAACGCAATGAAATATATTAAATACATTCTTTCATATGAATATACGACATTTATTGAATATATTCTCCCAACCAAATCCGTGGAAAGTGGCGCCATTTTCTCAATGGTTAATTAAAGTTAATTATAAATCACGCGCGTTAATTATAAATAAACCAATCTCGTGACCAACATCGAAACTTCAAGGTCACGACCTTCAAAAGCTTAACTAATCTACTCACGTAACTGAATAATGGTCGTCAGTTACTAAGCAATTGCATGTTTAATTAATATTTTTTAAATAGTAAATTGAATATTTTCTGGATTATTATTATTATTATTATTAAATCATTTTTAATTGTATGTTGATATTAATATCACTGACGTATTCAGTATTCCCTGTATTCTGTAACTGTTGAATCTTGAATAATCTGCAGATTTATTTTTATTGATTTATTAAGTTGGTTTTTAAAAATATTTTCCGTAGAATAACATATTCAAATCACCAATAATCAACATAATTGATTGAAAATTCCAATCAATCCCCAATCAGGCTCATCCACTTACTGGTGGATCCTTCTTTGCCCTCTTGAAAGCAAGATAATGATGTTATAATTACGTCATAAACGTCATCATCATCGTCATCGTCGTCGTCATCGTCATAAAAAGTACACAAGTACCTTTTGAGACAATGGAAGCAGCGCTAATCTTATTGTGATAAGAATTATTCATTCTGCGCAGTTAACTTGATAACGGCTTGAAATCCTCTTTTCAAGAAAAAAAAAATTACGTAAGACATATTCATTTGAATGCAAAAGGTAAAGTCTTTTCAGACTTTCGGCAGATTATTAAAAGGTTATAATAAGAAATAAGGTTATAATAAGAAATAAGGTTATAATAATAAATAAATAAATAGAAATTGGAGAAACAAATATGTTATATTAAAATGGAAGTTATCGAGAGATAATCAGGATATTTCCATCTGTCCCAGATTGGCATTTCTAAAAAGAGGATATTAATTTACTATTATGATTATAATAAGAATTATTATTATTACTATATTATTATTTATTATTACTAAGTTAATGTATGATTCATAATCGTATATATTTCAAATTTCATATATTCCTGCCTAAACTCCAGTTAAGACCATCTAACCGGCCTGAAACTTAGAAACGATGAAGTGCCTAATTTTTTTTTCTAGGAATTTTTTTATAACGTAGCTGTTAATCTGTTAAGGTATCGAGCTATTTATCTCTCTGAAATCCACAGAATCGGGTTCATTTAAATTGTCATTCGAAGGCGGATCGAAGTCGCTGTCAGTTCAGACGTAGGATATCTGGTATTATTAATTTTAATCTTGGTTAAAATTGCTGGATTAGTTAATTAGAACGTTATTACGTTATTGAGTTGAATAATTTAAATATATTATTATCATTATTATTATTATTAATTTTTATTTAATAGATACAAATTTGAATGGATTAATGTTATTTAAATTATTTAAATATTAATATATTTATTATTAATAAATAGATAAATGCTAGTTTAATATTCATTTGATAATTATTTTATTCATAAGCGACTTTTAGTTTGGATGTTGAGACCAATTTGTTCAACTGATTTCATTTTGTGGATTTCGGTATTGTTATAACATTTGGTCTAAATGATACTATCATTACTGATATTTCTATTTCTTAATGTTTTAAGTTTAAGAAATGAATTTAAATATTGTAAAAAAAAAATATTATTAATAATTAATATTAATAGTAATATTTTTATTAATTAATATAAGTTATAATAGTATTAATAATTAATTTTATTACATTTAGAAATAAATAAGATATGTTTTTAACTGATACAGGTTATTTACATTTAGAAAGAATTTTCTGTCAATTAATGAATATTTATATTTATATTTTCGTTAAAGAAATCTAAAATCGTCGCTTGAAGCAAGCAGATTTACCATATATTCGGAAGAAAATTAAATTATTTTTCAACTTTAAAAATTAATTAATCAAATTTTAAAAATAATTACAGAAAAAAATTAAAGAAATCTCTCAATCAAATCATAACAATGAATAAAGTCTTCATCATCGTCTTCTGCTTGGCCATTTTTGGTGAGTTGGATTTCCTGTATGACTGTCATCTCGATAAGATTAACGACATTTCATGAATTATTATCTTTTTTAAATTTATTTTTTTTATTATCTTTAATATTTATGATGTAATATATTTAACATAATTTAATCATAATATATTTTCATAAATATTTTCTAATATTTTTTAAAATATTTTTTAAACCCTTTTTTAAATCTACCCTCGGACTCGTGTAAACTAGAGATGACAGATCAAACTTTGTGCTCACTTCTGGACAACGATGCAGGTGAAATCGTTATTGGAGTTGCTGGGAGTGGTGAACCAGAAAATGAAACTACTACAACAACTACAACTACGACGGCAAACCCAGGACCAACTTCGTCGGATCCAACCGGAGTAACTGGAGAAATAACAACTAAAGGACCATCTGTAACAACTGCTTCTTCTGGCGTTTCTATCAGCCCCTTCAAGGCCGTATTTACACTAGCCGCTCTGTTGCTAGTCCTCTAACAAGGGAATTCTAATTGATTAGAAACTATTAATTAATATGACTAAAGTCTTAATTTATAATTTGAATATCGATTAACCTACTGCTATCTGGTTTGCTTTGTGGTCTATAAATGTTAATTAACCTGAGCAATGGCGTGATTAGTGATCTGTGATTTCCATTGGTCTCAACAACCGAGTAGATTTTCTTGAGATCATCATCCTCATGGTCGTCGTTATTAATAAATTGATCAGAACAATTGAAAAGTTGCTTAAAATAAAAAATAAAAATCAATTTTGTTTGTCTTGAATGTTGTGACCAAGTTCTTGAAAAGATTGCGATGTCGTAAGCACCTGCAACCAGTGAAAAACCAATGAACGCGTTTCTGGGTTCTACTTGTAAAGTAATCTCACTTTAACGATTAATAATAGTTATTGTTATTTTTTTTTAACTATTTCCTATAAATGATTAGATAATACTACTACCCAACATATATTAAAGCCAATATAATTATAATAATATTATTACTATTAATATAGGCAACACTCCCCTAAATCCTAAGCAACTGACCAATGCTTCAAATCATTGGAAAATTGGTATGACAGACCTGCGATACCATAGCCATAGTAGAATTTACGCTTGTAATCATCGATTCAAGACATTTCTAACAGGAGGGTAAATGATTTAAAGCACTCAATTTAAAAATTGAGTATTAAATATATTAATATATTTTCTTTTTCTATATCACAGGGCATTTATATTAACCCAAATCCTAAACCACTATTCATGATTAACTATTTAACAATATTTATGACTGAGATAATAATTAGGACAATATTATAATATTGTTTCTTATCGTGGTGTGCTTCAATTGCCTGATAAGATTGTCATGCAACTTTATCATATCAATACTTGATTCTATCATTGGAGTGCTCTTGACCCCTCAAAATCGGTAATAAAAATGAGACGTAATTCCCTGTTTGTTTCGCTTCCTTGCTGAGTAGTCAAACCTGAGCTAACTTTAATTTATATTTTAATACTTATTTATATTAATTATAAATGGAAAATTCAATCTATCAATGGTTCGAATTTTGTCATTTCCAGGCAAAATCATACCAAAATCCAATCCAAATTCCCGTTTTGCTCATAATAAAGTCTCAGAAGGTTTAAAGTTAGGGCTAAATTAATATGAAATTTCTTTATAAATTTGTAAATTTAGAAGGTAAACTACCGCACACAAACGATACTATACTATAAATTCGATCCAAAATATTAGTAAATCACCTTATTTTGCACTTGAAAAATTACTTATTTATTTATTAATAGCTATATTAACATTTTTATTTGTTACTTACTTAACTATTGAGCTACGCGTCGAGTTTATAATTCGACTCATTTGACTTTTACCTTTCAAATTCTGAAAGAAAAACCTCGATTTGGTGTGTAAGAAGTATGCAAGGTAGTTTAAAATTTCCGAATGGTTAGGATTATTTTAATTTAAGATTTAAGATTTTTATTACCACATTCTTACATAGATGGGCCATTTTCATTTTATTTATAGCCAAAGGAAATTTTATTTATGTGTGTTAATTTTTTTTTCTATATATTTTGGAAACTTGGAAGACTTGTAAACCGGGAATTCTTTTGAAATGTTCTTTTGAAAAAGTGGAGCACCACAGTTTTCTTCAATAGTCTCTCGGGTCTCATCCGATTAACCAATTATCAATGTTTTTAATACTAGATATTATAAATATAGTTATTTATAATAAACTATACATAATAAATTTCTAAATAAATATGTAATCGAGATAAACGTCAAATTCAAATAAATGATCATAAAACAATTAAGTAACAGCGCTCAAAGTTATGGCACTAGAAGATAAGATGATTTTGGACTTTAACCAATAAAGGAAGAATTAATAAAATGAGTCCTGGGAAAATCCAAAGAGGATGCCGACCGCTAGGAAAATTCGAGCCTCACTTATTTAAAGTGATCTTATCGAATATGGTCTGAGACGACGAGAGGCAAAAAGCTTTCTTTTATGTACGTTGGTTTCTGATATTGATTTGATTAATTATTTATTTATTAAATAAACATAATTTGATTCGACATAATTAAAGTTGAATTTTGTGAACAAAGTATGGCGGTTCGATGTGATTATTTGAAATCATTAGTTTTTTTTATCATTAGTTTATCTTTAGCTCTGCCAATGAATCCATGATGGATCGATTGAATTTTATGTCTGGGAGATAAATGCAGAATACATTTTGCCAATTTCTATTCAATCACTTACAACGTATGTATTTAGCCATTATTTTTCGAAGAAATTTGAAAGGAACAACTTCAAAATAAAATGGAAAATCTCACTATGCAGCAAAAAAAGCACTTCGTGGAACACGCGGCAACTCTCAAGTCTTCGTCAATGAACATCTCACAAAGAGAAACTCAGAGATATTTGCAAAAGGAAGGAAACTGCTTAGGGAGAAAAAAATTGCAGCAGTCTGGACATGGAATGGTTCAGTATACCTCAGGAAGGCTGAAACTTCGAGGCCCGTTCGAGTACAGGACTTGGACGGGCTGGAGAAGCTGGTCTAAGACAAGAAATTTTATGTTTTCCCCCATGAAGATGGCTTCTGTTTCGGATTTTGATTTTGATTATAATAAAGAAGACTCAGCTTTTCAATTAGAGGATATTGACCCAGATTATAATTTTATAAATAAGGAATTCAAACATTCATATATAACACCTGAAGATTTTGCTGGGCTGCCAAAAATTCCAAATGATATCTCTTTTCTCCATATAAATTGTAGAAGTTTACCAAACAAAATAAACGACATCAATATACTGAATAATGGGATAAAAGCCAAAATAATTGCAGTGACTGAAACCTGGTTGAATGATAGTAATTGTGATTCCATTTGTATTCCTGGCTACTCGTTTATTGCAACAAGTCGATCTGAAAAGAGGGGTGGAGGAGTTGGACTTTTTATTCATCAGGATATTGTGTTTTCCTTAATAAAACGTCATTCTGCTGCTGCGACCTTTGAAAGCATGTTCGTGAATTTAAAGTTACTCAACACCACGGTTACACTTGGTGTCATATACCGACCTCCTAAAAGCAACTTACAACTTTTTAGTGAGGAGCTCAAAGTCATGCTTGACCAGATTAAAAAAAATGGAGATTGTGTGTTGTTGGGTGATTTCAATTTGGACGTAACAAGTGATTCCACCCCTGTACAGGAGTTTTTAACGACATTATCAAGTCATTGCCTACACCCCAAAATTGATCAACCAACAAGAATAACATCAAAGAGCGCGACCGTTATCGATAACATCTTCACGAATGTATTCGACAGAAACAGTTTTTCAAAAATTATAGTAGACGACATTTCGGATCATCTTCCAATCTACTTCTCCTTCAGTGCTAGTGTTCTCAATTACCACAGACCAATTTCTTCACCTATTAGAGTGCATACGGTGGAAAGCATTGTTAGATTTACTGAAGAAATTGAGGGAATGGATTGGTCTGAAATTTTGCGTTATTGCAAGACTCTGGAGATTTCTAAAGCATACCAATCCTTTATTAATGTGTACTATGAAGTATACAACAAATGTTTTCATATTGTTCCTCATCGCACAAAATGTTATCGTTTCAAAAAACCCTGGATGACTCCGGGACTCCTAAAATCATGCAAAAAAAAAAACAATCTCTATAAAAAGTTTTTGAAAGATCCCTCAACTGAAAATAAATCAAAATTCATTGGATACAGGAATAGATTCAAAAGCGTCAAAGATGAAACCATCAAACGTTACTACTCAGAAAAATTCACTGAATACTCAAACAACATCAGAAAAACGTGGGACTTGTTAAAGCTGCTATTAGGTCGAGAAAGGTATCAACCCCCTCCATGTGCTTTTTACGATTGTGACGGTCAGCCACTAACCACACCAAGCGAAATTGCTAAGTCGTTCAATGAATACTTTGCTTCAATTGGTACAAAACTTGCCCAAAAAATAACACCAGGCAGTACTTTTTACAAGCAGTATCTCGGAAATCCTGTTTCTCAATCTATGTACCTAAACGACGTTACTCCTGAAGAAATTATTCAAATATCAAGAACTCTTAAGCAATCCCACAGCTCCGGATATGATCAGATTGATCCAGCCCTTGCGAGACTGTCAATACCTGGGATTGCCCAGATCATCGCGGCACTTATCAACTGCTCGTTCCGCTCCGGTATCTTCCCCGATGACTTAAAAATTGCCAAAGTTATCCCACTGTATAAATCAGACTCCAAGGAAAACATCGCTAATTATCGGCCCATATCTATTCTTCCGTACTTCTCCAAATATTTTGAGAAAGCAATATATAATAGAACAATTTCTTTCCTTGAAAAACATTCCATTATAAAAAATAATCAATTCGGATTTCGACAAAACCATTCAACATACATGCCAATCGCACTTCTCCAAACGAAAATCTCTCACAGATTGGACCAAGGTCAATCTACCATTGGAGTGTTTCTGGATCTTGCCAAGGCCTTTGATACAGTCAATCATGACATTCTCCTGGAAAAACTTCATCATTATGGTATCCGAGGAAGATGTTTTTCTTGGTTTGAAAGTTATTTAAAAAACCGGAGTCAGATGGTCTCATTTGCAAATCAAACATCGTCGTTGGGTGCTGTTAACCTGGGTGTTCCACAGGGTTCAGTCTTGGGGCCACTATTGTTTCTGATTTACATCAATGACTTGTGTAACTCCTCGGATCGTCTTGAGTGCTTACTGTTCGCAGACGACACAACTGTTTTTCTGTCTGGAAATAATATTACTGAACTCTACTCTACCATGAATACTGAACTTGAGAAGTTGGCAGAATGGTTTAGGGCAAACCTGCTGTCTCTCAACACTAAAAAAACAGTATACATGTTTTTTCATAAAGCAAGGAAAAAATTCGTCTTGGACGATCATACCATTTATATTAGTAATTCTTCTATATCTAGGGTTGAATCTTGTAGATTCCTTGGCGTCATTATAGACCAGCATCTGTCATTCAAACAACATATTCAGTACATAGCAGCAAAGATCTCCAAAAATATTGGCTTAATTTATCGCATACGTCGTTATATAAATACAAAAACAGTAATTACATTGTATTATTCATTTATCTATCCATATTTAAACTATTGTAATTTAATTTGGGCTTGTAACTACTCAACTTGCTTAAAACCTTTACTTAATCTTCAGAAAAAATTCTTACGTGTTGCCCTTTGTTTGCCATATAATTCTCATACCGATTATGCATTTACAAATTTAAACATACTTAAAATTCATCAAATTAATAATTTCCATTTGGCCATTCTCATGTATAAAGTAGATCATCACATGCTGCCTCGTCTTTTCGATAGTTTGTTTTCAAAAATATCCTCCTTGCACAAATACTCTGTTCGAACGTCTAATAATTATAGACCGACTTTTGCTAAATCTGTCACTGGCTCTCGTTCTATTGTCTGTATGGGACCAAAAATTTACTCTGCTGTTCCTATTAATATTACCAACATTTCTAATCTTTATGGTTATAAGAGAGCATTAAAACATTTCATCATTAACTCTATCGGATTAAACTAACTATAATCTGTCGGATCAACTATATACCATCATTCCTAATTTTTTTGTGCTTATTGTGTTTCATGGGTCAGTCTACTAGCGGAAGCGTGTGCTTCCTTAAGGCTGGCCCTTTGAGTTTTATGTTTTCTGCTGCTCTTTTCAGTTTTTTGTGTTAATGAAGGAATAAACTCACTTTGATTTTGGTCTTGGCTGTCTTCAGTAAGAACATTTGTTATTTGCTGAATTTTTTTGTGTCTTTATTGTTGGTTACATTATTAAATATTTAAAAGAATAAAATTCTATTATTAAATATTTCAAAATTCAAACAACAGTAACCTGCTGCGAATCGAATGTAATGAAAAAGGGTGAGGTTGAACCAACCAAGCCAACGCACCCAACTGAACCAACCAAGCCAACCCAGCCAACTGAAACAACCCAGCCAACCCAAACAACCAAGCCAACCCAGACAACCCAACCAACCAAGCCAACCCAGACAACCCAACCAACAAAGCCAACCCAACCGACCAAGCCAACCCAGACAACCCAACCAACCAAGCCAACCCAACCAACCAAGCCAACCCAGACAACCCAACCAACCAAACCAAACCAAACAACCCAACCAACCCAACCAACCAAGCCAACCCAGACAACCCAACCAACCCAACCAACCAAGCCAACCCAGCCAACTGAACCACCCAAGTCAACCCATCCAAGCAACTCAACTCAAGCTACTCTAGAAACAACCATAGTAACTACAGGACGAAAGCCAGAGTCCACAACTACTTCCTCATCTGTCAGAGGCACCTTCTCTAAAACTTTATTACTGGCATTGATAATAGCATTTCTTATTAATTAACAAGAAATTAACAAGAAAATCTGCTTTGCTTTTTAACAAAAAACATTTAATAAACCTTACTCCAATTTAATGGCGACTTTAGTAAGATTGAAACGTTATTTGAACTGTGTTTATTTTCAACTGATTTTTAATACTTATAAAATATCTTTTTTCTGACAATCTTTGATCAAGTCATTCCTAAGCGCTACCAAGCCATCCTTCCTCAACACCTCCCTGGTGCAACAATCAGATTATCACGAAACTCTTTTATTAAATAAACAGCCGGTTAAATATATATATACTTAAGTATGATTTAAGCCAAATAATTCAATTAATTCGCCTAATTATTTGACACGTTGAGGTTAACTGATTCATGTTCATCCGCCACTCCAAGGAAGATGTACGTTTTGAGGGAAGCAGGAATAGGGCGCGAATAAAGAGTAAAAAAGGCACTTAGATAAAAACTAATTCCACTAATTCGAGAGTTTATAAGAGAGTTGCATTCCGTCAATAGATTAAGTAATATTAGAGTAATAATAATAATAATAGTAATAATAATAATAATAATAATAATAATAATAATAATAAGAACAATAATGATAATAATAACAAGCTTGTTGGCTGCCACAGAATACCTAGAGAGGCACAACAGAATTGCTAGATATGTTCACTGGAGAAAAGTTCACAAGAAATGCGGAATCCCACTGACCTACAAATTGTGCGAAATGCACCGACTGGGATTACAAATTTTGACCATGGAGTGTTGATGTGGGATTATCCAATAACAATTGACCGAACAGTGCCTGCAAACAGGCTAGATCTCATCTATCATGACAAGAACAAAAGAAATTGTCTAATAATTGATGTTGCTGTCCCGGATGATGTGAATGTGACTCGGAAGGAGACGGAAAAATCAACGAAGTATAAAGATCCACAAATTGAAATTCAGAGAATGTGGGGGATGAAATATCAGGTAATAACAGTGATGCGTTAGGAATACCATCAAAGAAATTTAAAGATTACCTTTATCTCATCCCTGGAAATCCATCTCCTCTTGAGGCGCAGAAAAGCGCTTTGTGTGGGACACACATATCTTAAGAAGAATCTTAAACTGACAATGATTTTGATATTGTATATAACTGCGTGTACAATTTAATTATCCTTTGTTTAAGTTTTGGGTTTTTATTTGTTATTTCCGTTTGTATATGACTATTCTTATTTATGCTTATTATGTTGTGACTACCTGTGATCCCTTGTTGGGATCTGGGGTCACTGTTCTCCGGCGGAAGCCGTGATTATGAATAAACAAATAATAAATAATAATAATAGTATTATTAATCAACAAGTAATTAATAAGTGATATTATTACATTAATATTATGTGCAGGGTTTATCGAAAAGATGGCTCAATATCAATAATGAATTATTTTAAATTAGTTATTTGAAGGCCTACAGACTTCATAGTGCCTTAATAATAAAATATTGTCTTGACTCCAACAATTAACCAATCAATAAACCCGATCGAAGTATTGCAGAAATACAGTAACATAAAATAATGTAAAATTTACGAGAATTGCTTTTGGAATTAAACGAAGATTTAAAAAAATAAATAAATAGGCCCAATCTAAAATCTTAAAAAAAAAAATCTTTAAAAAAAAACTTAAAACTTGATTTGCATTCTTCAGTCAGTTCAATCGGCAACCTACATTTAGTCACTCAACATTGTTGATTCACAATTATTTGGATCGTCATCATTACTAAAATGTTATTCCAATTTTTTGACAAATATCTTTAATCTAAGCAAATAGAAAAGTCTCTTCAGATTGAAAATTCAAGCCATTAAAAAAATTTTATTTCCTATTTCTATCTTAATGACTAAGACTCTTACAAGAGTGGAGTATTCTTAAGAGCAGACTACGAGCCAAGATGAGAGTAATTGATACTTTTGCTTCTGAGAAATATTGATCCGTTTACAACTATTTAAGGCCTACAATTCTTCGATTTTATGTAAAAATTTAGCTTTTCAAAAGTTAATCTCAAGGAGGTAGGAAGTGAGTTAGAACATTACGATTACAATTATTAGGGAGCAAAGATTTCAGGTTTTAGATTTTTTTTGAGCATTAATAATACAAAATAACAATAAAAAGCTAAATTGATTTGCATTTTAACTGAATTTAATTTCACTTGTGTTATTTGTTTCTATAAAATCTAAAATCAAAGTTATTTTGGACGTTTAATTTGCATTATTATAATGTTATTGGAATCGTTTCATATTGAAATTTCAGACAAAAAACAACATCTTTGCAGCATCATGGACAGATTCATCATCTTACTTTTCTGCGTGTTCGCTTTTGGTGAGGCATGATGATTTGATTAAACAATTATTACCCTTATTATACGATACATTATTATATTAATTTATAAAACTCCTAGATTTCTCTTTAATTTTATTTTTTAAAAAATCATAAAATTTCAATTCAGAGACCGCGAATCAAGCCTACGGCATAAAGATTAATGAGTCGACCCCGTTGAAAGATGTCAAGGTAAATTCCACCGCTGGAATAAGGGATCTGGAAAAGCAGTTCGTCGGAGAAACTCAGGCAGCAACAGGTCCAGAAAGTGTGGGAATTCTGCTAAAACGCCTGAAGCGTCAAGATGCAAGGACGACGACGACGACGACAACAACAACAACAACAACAACACCAAAGACAACAACAAAAGGCAAAAAGTCAAGTTCACCTGACAGCATCAATCCCTCAAACATCATGTTCTTGGCTGCTGTCGTATCAATGATGGCATCGTTTTAAATTATAAAAGCAATGAAATGCATGTATACAAAAATAAATAATAAATAAATAAAAAAATAAATAAATAAAAATTAAGATACGATTAAAAATTCTTTTAACAATTAATAACCAGTAATTCGGGACATGTTGACGATTTTTTGCTGTGGTTGTTGTTGACCATTTTGCTATTTAATAATAGCATCACATGTTTCCAATGAATTACTTCAGTCATTTTGGTTTTGATAACAGTACTTAAATAGTGCCAGACTTTGTTCGTTAGAATGTGATCGCCTTGTCCAAGACAAACTGCCTCATGATTTTAGATAAATTCATATTTCAATTTTAAGCCAAAGCTTCCAATCTCTTTAAATCTAACCTTTTCTTCTGTTTCCAGTTGCAAGATCGTCCATTTAAGATCATTAAATAGAACTTTAAGACCTATTTTCGATAGATTTCATTTCGTGACGACAGAATAAATAAAATTGTTTTAATGTTGATGGCGACACCTACCGATGCTTCCCTTCGAGTTCAATTAAATTCAGCAAATTCAAAAATTCGACTGTAGGTGTGTTTTTTTTTGTTGTTTTCAGGCCACTTTACTCGTACTTGACACTAAAAAAGGTCGGCTAAACTCTCAAACATCTATTTATTCTCATAAATAGTTAAATAATTTGCTTTAATTTTTTAGAAAATGTCCTAAATACAGAAACAATTGGTTTTTTTTTTAATTTTACACTTAATGTTCTAAAAATAACAGAGCAAGAAGAAGTAACAGACCCAGTCAAAGCATCTCAGCCAGACAAAATAACAGAGCAGGAAGAAATAACAGATCCGGTCAAAACAATTCCACCGGCCAAAATACTAGAGCAGGATAAAGTAACATACACAGTGAAAACAGCTCGACCAGACAAAATAACAGAGCAGGATAAAATCACAGAACCGGTCAAGACAACCCAACCAACCGAAACCACAGATTACAAAAAAATAGGCCCAATTTAAAATCTAAAAAAAATCTTAAAACTTGATTTTCATTCTTCAGTTAGTTCAATCGGCAACCTACAGTTATTCACTCAACACTCAACGCCTAGGAAGCTAATTCGAAATTATTTGGATCGACATCATTACTATTTTCCAATTTGCAGACAAATCTCTTTAATCTAAGCAAGTAGCAAAGTCTCTTCAGATTGAAAATTCAAGCCATTAAAAAGATTTTATTTCCTATTTCTATCTTAATGACTAAGACTA
The DNA here is from genome assembly GCA_034509925.1 of Hirudinaria manillensis. Classification (NCBI taxonomy): domain Eukaryota; kingdom Metazoa; phylum Annelida; class Clitellata; order Hirudinida; family Hirudinidae; genus Hirudinaria; species Hirudinaria manillensis. The sequence goes on along the minus strand of CM067533.1, from coordinate 1,105,641 downwards.
AGACTCTTACAAGAGTGGAGTATTCTTAAGAGCAGACCAAGATGAGAGTACTTGATACTTTTGCTTCTGAGGAATATTGATCCGTTTACAACTATTAAAGGCCTACGATTCTTCGATTTTATGTAAAATTTTGCTTTTCAAAAGAGCTTAAGTTAATCTCAAGGAGGTAGGAAGTAAGTTAGAACATTACGATTACAATTTCAGGGAGCAAGGATTTCAGTTTTTTTTTTGCGCATAAATAATAATAAATAATAATCTTACAAAAGCTAAATTGATTTGCATTTTAACTGAAGTTAATTTCACTTGTGTTATTTGTTTCTATAAAATCTAAAATCAAAGTTATTTTGGACGTTTAATTTGCATTATTATAATGTTATTGGAATCGTTTCATATTGAAATTTCAGACAAAAAACAACATCTTTGCAGCATCATGGACAAGTTCATCATCTTACTTTTCTGCGTGTTCGCTTTTGGTGAGGCATGATGATTTTATTAAACAATTATTACCCTTATTATACGATATATTATTATATTAATTTATAAAACTCCTAGATTTCTCTTTATTTTTTCAAAAAATCCTAAAATTTCAATTCAGAGACTGCGAATCAAGCCTACGGCATAAAGATTAATGAGTCGACCCCGTTGAAAGATGTCAAGGTAAATTCCACCGATGGAGTAAAGGATCTGGAAAAGCAGTTCGTCGGAGAATATCAGGCAGCGACAGGTCCAGAATCTATGGGAATTCTGCTAAAACGCCTGAAGCGTCACGATACGCTGCCGAGTCTGCTGAATTTCCAGGATCTGCAGAATCTGTCGAATTTCAAGGATCTGCAGAATCTGCTGAATTTCAAGGATCTGCAGAATCTGCCGAATATCAAGGATCTGCAGAATCTGCCGAATTTCAAGGATCTGCAGAATCTGCCGAATCAGACGAATCCGGTGCCAGAAGCAACAACTCAGTCAACAACAAAGTCAAGTTCACCTGGCAGCATCAATCCCTCAAACATCATGTTCTTGGCTGCTGTCGTATCAGTGATGGCATCGTTTTAAATTATAAAAGCAATGAAATGCGTGTATACAAAAATAAATAATAAATAAATAAAAAAATAAATAGATAAAAATGAAGATACGATTAAAAATTCTTTTAACAATTAATAACCAGTAATTCGGGACATGTTGACGATTTTTTGCTGTGGTTGTTGTTGACCATTTTGCTACTTAATAATAGCATCACATGTTTTCAATGCATTACTTCATTCACTTTGGTTTTGATAACAGTACTTAAATAGTGCCCAGGCTTTGTTTGTTAGAATGTAATCGCCTTGTCCATGACAAACTGCCTCATGATTTTAGATAAATTCATATTTCAATTTTAAGCCAAAGCTTCCAATCTCTTTAAATCTAACCTTTTCTTCTGTTTCCAGTTGCAAGATCGTCCATTTAAGATCATTAAATAGAACTTTAAGACCTATTTTCGATTGATTTCATTTCGTGACGACAGAATAAATAAAATTGTTTTAATGTTGATGGCGACACCTACCGATGCTTCCCTTCGAGTTCAATAAAATTCATCAAATTCAATAATTCGATTTTGGTGGGGAAGGGGAGCACTTTACTCAGGCCACTTTACTAGTACTTGATACTAAAAAAAGGTCAGCCAAACGCTCAAACATCTTCTTTTTTTTAAATAAATAGTTAAATAATTCGCTTTAATTTTCTAGAAAATGTCCCAAATATGGAAACACTTTGTTTTTTTTATTTTATACTTAATATTCTAAAAATTCCAAAGACCGGTCCTTCATAAAAGTACAAACAAGCGTTGTACTAAAAACTTGGCAGTGTAAAATGGTGCCATACTTGCAATCAAAAACCATTGGTTTTGGTTTTTCGTGTTAAAGTTAAGAGAGAAAAAATCTAGAATCCCACTAACTAGGTAAATATAGAGTTGTTGGATAATCTTTATTCTACATGATATACTTAGGGACTCTGCTATTAAAATACCAGACTTGTTGTACTGGATCCTAAATACTAACACTATATTTTGGGGGAATAGTTGAATTGTGATTGGACTTAATTGTATTTTCGTTTGTTTGCAACAATGATTGTGATGATGATGATGGTGGTGGTGGTACTAGCACTGTACTTGAAAACAGAGCTGTGACTGTGTACTGGCTGCAAATCTGTCTATTACATATTTCTTGTCGTAAACAAAATTCCTTTGGTAAGTCTCATCAAGTATAGCTCTATTTAAGTACTCGATAAAATTCAATTGCTTACGGAATGTTTCGTAGCTTTTGAGTATTGAACATTTTCTCTACCATGGGCGTGTTCGCCATTTTGCTTCTGTTGCTATGTTTAGTTGCTACAGGTGAGTTATAATCTTTTTTTTTAGAAATATTGTTATATTATGTTAAATAATGTTGTATTAAATAACATTACAAGTTTAATATTTTTATTTTCCTAATTCTTACAGAAAATACGTCGAAACAAGCTTACGCAAAGACAGTCGAACGTTCCAAAGAGGTGGCTGTTGATGTGAGACATCCACGTTGTGGAATGAATTCAATCTTACATCTCCCTGGATCTCACGAAGCAAAAGGACCAAAACCAAGTCTGCTGGAAGTGATAAAGAGACAGAAACGTTGGCAAGCGTTAGCGACAAATCGACCTGCTTTTGTAACAGTAAGACCTAAAAATATCGGAAATCAACCTAATTATCCACCAATAGGCTTCAATAATCATTATAACAACGAAAATTTTCTGAAGCCTATCACGACAAGATCGTGGAGTTATAACAAAGGAAATCAGTTCGTTTATCCAGGAATTGGCTACGACAACCACGATAAAGGTATTAATAGCCCCGGTTATGGATCAAAGTTTCCCGGATCCCATTATGGCCGTAGACGCAATTCGGCCGTTAGCTTTGGTTCAACTTGGATTTCACTTGTGGTTTCTATAATGCTGTTGATGACGACGACGACGACGCTGATGGCACCCTACAGATAGGACATAAGACATCGCTTGATATGATAACGAACAAACAAAATTGACCAATGTTATTCAACCTGTGTTTTGAATGTAAGATTTTTGACCAAGATGAACGCTTTATACATTTTATTATTATTATTAATATTATCATTTTTTTCTGTGCTAAATACTTTTCTCGTTTAATTTTTTATTCTATTTCCTGGAAAATAAAATGGATCTCAGAAGTTCAAAAACGATTTTCAGGAAATATAATTAATTATAAATATAATGCAAAAAAAAAGGAAAAATAACTCATAAAATGAAGTCAAGACATAGGTATTCAATTCGTTCACTCAGAAAAATTTCCATCCAAGTTGAAGTGATCTTCTCTCTGAAAAGACCGAAAGAGATCGTTGTTCAGACGATACTCGAAATGTGTCTTTACGTAAATATCAGAAGGTGATGGGCGGGTTTTTTTCTCCTTGAATATTTGTCTCCAATACCTACTAACACTAATACTAATACTAATACTAACACTAACATACTAACAGCAATATTAGTACTAATATTAAAAATAACGTTAACAAGTATATTAACCACATCCTATATGTAATTCAGATCCTACTTTGTCTCCAGTTACTAATACTAATACTAACGTACTAACACCAATATTAGTACTAATATTAAACCTAATGTTAACACACACATACATACTAACCACATCCTACATTTAATTCAGATCCTATTCTTTCGAGTGAATAAATGTTTTTCTTCTTTTGATCTTATTCGCTAAATTTCAATTTATTCCAGCATTTAGCTCGTCATTAATGACTTTTAGAATGGCAGATGCAAGCAATGCTGGCCTAACAATGACATTTGTCATGTGGCGCGTGGCACACTTAATAATGCTAACACTAACCCTAACACTAACACTAATATTGGTCATAATACTAGTAATACTTAGTACTAATACTAATATTAACATATATTAACATCTCCAACATTAGTTATTCGATCTCTCACCTACTCAATCTAACTGTTCCATAAATACAATTCCCCCCTTGAAATGTTAAAAGGCAGCTTTTTGGCAGCCATTGCAATCCAATTCTCAAAACACAAAAAAAAAAAAAACGATTTCAAAAGTCGAAGGATCGAAAGATTTAAAAAAAAAAAATTCTATTCTCACAGCGGACGATGAATGCAAGGAAAAGCCGTGAAGACAAAACTTTGGATGAGGCCATGCATAGATGCAACAACAACAATAACAACAATAACAACAACAACAACATTATCAACAACAACAATAACAACAACAACATTATCAACAACAACAACAACAATACTATATCAGCAAAAAAGCAACACACAACTCAAGCGGTGACGAGAGCAACACTCGCCAAGCATCGATGCGATTACTTAAAACAAAACATAAACAAAACAAAAAAAAAGATGCGCAGACGATATGGGAAGACGCGGTAATAGATGTACGTGACGTGAGACGTCGACACAACAACGTCAACGACGATGACTAGAAAGAACAACGACTTTGACTTTGACTTTGAGTCGAGCAGACGACTTTGACACGGTTTTCATGAAACGATTGTTGTTGACATCCATGTCATGACGTCATGTTGATCTGTCGTCATGGCGGGAATTTTAAAGGAATGCTAGCCAGGTGAAATTTAATGCGTCATTGGTGTCATGGAGTACTTTCGAGATGGAAGGATGTGTGGATGGATGGATGGATGGATGGATGGATGGATGGATGGATGGATGGATGGATGGATGGATGGATGGATAAAGAATGGAAAGGAAAAAAAGGGAATATCATGATTTAATAACTGAATGTGGTCTCACTTAAGACATGAAAAATATTTGTAAAACACAATCATTATCATCATCATCATACAAACATGATTTTGATAAAAAAGATAAACATTGGTGACATGATTGAAACTTTACACTTCAATCAATAATTATTCAATCAATCAAACAATTCAATCAATCAATCAAACAATTCAATCAATCAATCAATCAAACAATTCAATCAATCAATCAATCAAACAATTCAATCAATCAATCAATCAAACAATTCAATCAATTCAATCAATCAATCAAACAATTCAATCAATCAATCAATCAAACAATTCAATCAGAATTTCATTAAAAATTACTTTCGAAGTTCAAAATGAAGCAAAAAAAAAACCATGGTGGAATATCTTGAGAGGTTCAAGTCATTGGATCACAGGTTGAACGAGGATGATGATGATGACGATGATGGTGGTGGTGGCGATGATAGTGATGATGATGATGATGACGACAACGTAATGGTAATTCCACATCCACAAATTACATATCATTACAACTAAAAATAAAAATTGTGCCGTTGACATTCAACGTTGGCTCAGAATAGTGATAAAGTGATTAGGATGTGTGTTTACTGATAACTCAAAAGGATCCGAAGGACAGAAGATGATGTTTAATAGCAGAAGTGATAACAACGCAATCAAAGCAAGAATGATAACATTTAATAACACGTGATCTGGCAAGAACCATCATCATCATCATCACTGGTTCAAATATTTATCACAATGCAATGATAGGACAAGATAGGTGAACTAGATGAGTGAAATTCTTGAGAAAATACATCCAAGACATCATCACCACAGTGTGTACTCACATCATCATCATCACCACCATCATCATCATCATCATCATCACTGCTTCAAATATTTATCACAATGCAATGATAGGACAAGATAGGTGAACTAGATGAGTGAAATTCTTGAGAAAATACATCCAAGACATCATCACCACAGTGTGTACTCACATCATCATCATCACCACCATCATCATCATCATCATCATCACTGGTTCAAATATTTATCACAATGCAATGATAGGACAAGATAGGTGAACTAGATGAGTGAAATTCTTGAGAAAATACATCCAAGACATCGTCACAGAGTCTACTCACATCATCACCATCATCATCACCACCATCATCATCACAATCATCATCACTATCATCGTCATCATCACTTAAAATATTCCTAAATCCTGCATCTATTTGATGACTTTGATGTGGCACGCGGAACTCAGAATCCTCCTAACTCGTGAACGATCGAACGAAACACGAACGAATGAATGACGAAAAATAGGTCGTGCCGAAGGTCGAGTTCCCAGGTCGCGCGACCCAAAAGGGTCGAGCAGCTCTTGGCTATCTAAACAGGCGAGGAAACCCCACAACAACATTGAATGAATCGGTGCATTAAAGCTCTACTGCTTAACATAATTTATGCTTCAGTCGTGATCATCATCAGCACTGCCCCCCCGACCACCGTAACTATCATCAACACCTCCATTATCATTATCATCAGCAGTACTTGCGTGTTTCTAAGCAGGTTAGGAAGCAAAGCAAGATGCACTTCAAGCAGATGAATTATGATGATGATGATGACGATGATGACGACGATGATGATGACGGTTGTGATGATGACGACGATGCCAAGCATAGATTATGTTAATGTCCTCCCCAGTCCGGGCTACTTGTCTTCACCATTCCTGGCCCTCCAGATGTTGATCGTTTTGTCACTATTGAATATTCAATAAGAATTTATAATTAATTAAGAACATATCTATTAATTAATTAAGAAAATACTAATTAATTAATTAAGAAAATATTCAATAAATCAATTAATGAGGGTCAATGTAAGACATCAAAAATTGTTACATTTGTTGTTTTGAAGTAGTTTTTAAACCTTAACAGGTTAATTTGGTTATTAAATTATTATTATTATTATTATAAATTTATAATATTATTATTATTATTCATGAAATCACTATCAGTGATCATCAGCAAAACCATCATCATCATCATCATCGTCGTCGTCATCATCATCATCACTGACTTGGATGCAGTGAAGACAAACTGCTGGTTGGATTTCTTCTGCATTCCCAGTGCCAGCATCCCCTCCTGATTCGATGATGAGGAGGAAGACGATGATGAGCATCCCCCTCCTCCACCAATCACGAGGCTGTTTATGGCCCCCTGGTGACCCGACCTATATTCGGACAACAGGGTCAGGTTCGAAGAGGACCAGAGCCTCAGGGTGCCCGACTGGCAGCCCGAGAGGAGCCACCCGTTCGACTGCGGCGACGACGACGACGACGAGGAGGAGGAAGAGGAAGAGTAGGAAGAGGAGTTGATTTGGAGGTTTGATTCCGATAGGACGAGGGAGCTAACCCAGCTCCTGTGTGCATTTTGTACGGTCTGGAAGACAAGAGGTGGATATTAAGACTACCAATAGGAAATGTTCACACAGCTCTTTAATATTAATTAGCATATATTATGATAATTAGTGAAGTAATTAATTGGTTTGAGATTAATTAATGGACCTCATTGACATTCTCCATTCAATAAAAAATGTTATTCTTGCAACAGATAAGGTTGATTATTAACATAATTTATGTTGTTATCAAATCAACAAAAACAACAACAACATAAAACCACAATAACAATAACAACAGTAACATAAGATTACACTGTAAGTCCGAGCGACGCCTACCTGCCTATGCTGTCCACCCCCCGAAAGATCCCATTTGGAAATGGTCATGTCCCGTGCACCGCTGTAGAGATGGTTCGGTCCGTTGAAGCAGAGGGACTCTACGTTGTCCGAGTGGCAAGAGGAGAGGCAGAGTTTCGGGTTGATCGACGGACCAGAACCGAGTTCCTTGCTTCCCAAATTGTACACCTGTGTTTTTAAGTCGATTAAGTTACTTTTAAAGTTTATTTCAAGTTTTAAATGAATTAATGGCTAATATTAATGTAATTGGATTAAATTGAAATATGAAAATAAAAGGAAATTCTCCAAAACCAGACCCTGATGCTGTTGTCTTTGGATCCCGTGGCCACTAAGGCCGTCGTCTGGTTCACGTCGACCAATGACATCGCAGTGATGGAGCTCTGGTGACCTCCGTGGAGCCTGCTGATTGGCCTGAACCTGACCAATCAGAATTAAAAACAATAATGAGGTCGTGAACAATCGATAACAGTCTCCTTCGTCAACTCACGTCCTGGTGTCCCAGATCCTGACGGAATTCCCGGCAGCCGAAAGAAACAAGGATCCCGATTGGTTGGTTGCGATGTTGTTGACGTTCGTCTCCCCGGGAGGACACGTGACCAGGGAGCCGGAGGTCAGCTGCGATTGGTCCATGGTTGACCCACTTGACCTAATTAATAATTAATTAAGCTGCTAGAGATTAGTTGATAGTAAGTTTTTTCATATCAAGATTCTTATCAACCATCACAAATGCTTAATCATAATTATATTTAATAATTTATATTATTTTTAGCATTATCATTGTTATTAGTAGCTTATTTTATTTACCATAGTTTGAATAATTTGAATTAATTATAATTAACTAATTAATTATATTTATTATGCATGTATTTTATTTATCACGTAATTAATTTAATGCATCACTGACGTCAGAACGGCCACGCAGCCCTTGCTCCTGGTGTCCCAGACTTTCACGACGTAAGTCGAGGCGGCGAAGGTGAGGCCGAGGGACTCCAGGTGTCTCACCTTGACCACGCTACCTGGATTGTCGTCATAGCTTGTCACAACGGAACCTCTTTCCAAGTCCCACACCTTGACACTGGCATCTGCAGTGCAATGATGATAATGATGATGATGATGGTGATGGTGGTGATGATGATGGCAATGATGATGATGGTGATGATGATGGTGAGGATGATGATGGACAAGGAGTTTTTAACCAATTGCCAACTTATTCAATCAATACTGACTGATATATTAACTAATATGTTAATAATCATAATAATCAATACTGAGTGACTACCAAAACAATGTGATAACAAAAGCATTATTTTATCATAGATCGTCTGTTTATAAATTCCTGAAGGATAAGCATGCAACCACAATTTCATTTACAATTACAATTACATTTACAATTATATTTACATTTACATTTACAGTTACATTTACAATTCAATTACGACTATGGTTACAGTTACGTCTACAAATTACAACCACAGACTTATGATAACAACCGATTTTCCTCCTCTTATCATTTTTCTTTCGTTCTGACCTTTTCCAGAGCTGAAGAGTTTGTTCCTGGTGGCGTGGAGACTGAGTACGGCCTTGGTGTGACCAGTGGCCGTGAGGCAGTGCACCAGGTGCAGTTTTGGGGAGGGCGTAGAGAAATTGGACACTGCCTCGGATATGGTGCCCCTTGAAGCCACGAGATTTTAATGAATTTTTTTCAAAATCGTAGGAATTGAGGTTATTAATATGAAAAAAATGATTAACACAATTAATAATAAAATTAATATTTAAAAAATGACATAACTGGTATAAAACAATTAATAACTATTTTTATTTACAACATTTTTGCTATTTATAATAAATAAATAAATAATAAATTGTTAATAAGTGTTTTATTTTTCCTACCAAGTTTAAAACGTTATTCCAACAATTGTTTAATTAAACACTTTAAATAATCTATTGATGACCTTAAATTATAAACTGAGACTATAATTTATAATTATATATATTATATAATTATTTGAGTTATAATTATAATGCTAAAAATATCAACCAATAAGGTTACAAAGCTTGTACTAACACTCCTTCACCAGAAAGGTAGCTACCACCGGCATCCTTGACGATGAAAATAATAATATAATTTTATTATAATAATATTATATTGTTTATTATGAAATATATACTTAATGTTAAAGGTGGTGATAATTAGCCATGTTAGTAGTTGTGTATAAGTTATCAATATTATTATTATTATTAATTAATTTATTTAATAATAACAATTACATAATGTATAATAACTTCCATTTTAAATTAATGATTAATAATAATAACATTATTAATAAAAATAACATTATTATTATAATTAATTAAACTCACCTGATCCTCACGGGTCACTGACTGCCTATTTGCACTTGAACTCCTCTTGACCCCGGCCACATTGGCGTCTGCTTCCTGAAGGTTTGTGGTCTCCTGATATTCTTCCAGGTCCTCCAAACTTGATTTGAATATGAAGATGTTATAATGTGTTATTATTATTAAATTAATTATTATTACATGTTATTAATATATTGAATTAATATGACATTAATAATATATTAATTTATAATAGTTATTTAATACAAATTATTTATGTTCTTGTTATGGCATTAAATTTCCAAACATTAAAACCATAAATAATAATAATAATAATAACCAAAATTATTAAAATAAATATGATTCACCTGTCAACCAGCAGAAGGGGCGGAGTCGGGGACCTGTCACTCGAATCATCTGGTATTAAATTGAATTAAAGATTAATGTAATACTATAAATTAAGAATTGAAATGCAACAAACATTTTAAATATTAATTATGAATTTTAATAATAACATATAAAAAGCAGTTATTTTTAGCTACATTATTATCATCTTTTATTAACATTAATAACAGACAACAACACTACCAAACAACACCACGAGATCATATCGCTGTCATCACCATCAACACAATTATGAATAATTGTTGCTGTCAAAAGCAGACGACAACATCCAACAACAACAACAGCATCAGAATCAACACAACAACATCTTCACCATCTTCAGCATCTGCCACAACTCTGTATTAAAAGACCATATTGCTGCCAAGAACAGATGATAAGATTCAACATACAACAACATCATCCAACAACAACAGCAGAATCAACAACAACAACATCTTCACCATCGACTGCCTCCGTGACGACCCCGTGCTTGACCTCGACCTCGACCTTCTCCGAGATCAACTTCTCCACGACCTCCGAGTTCAACTGATTCTCCGTCCTTTCCTGCTCCAACTGGGCCTGCAACTCCTTGCACTCCTCCTCCTTCTGTGCCACCATCAGTCCCTGATGATGATGATGGTGATGGTGATGACGATGATGGTGATGGTGATGACGATGATGATGAACCGTGATGATGATTATGACTATTGTGATGGTAATGATGTGGTTACTATTTCAGTCCCTGATGATGATGATGATGGTGATGATGATGATGATGAACCGTGATGATGATTATGACTATTGTGACGGTAATGATGTGGTTACTATTTCAGTCCCTGATGATGACGATGATGATGGTGGTGATTATGACTATTGTGATGGTAATGATGTGGTTACTATTTCAGTCCCTGATGATGACGATGATGATGGTGGTGATGAACCATCATGATGATCTTGACTATTTTGAAGGTAATCTTATGGTTACTAATAGCGATTTCTTTGCATCACTTATCATTATTATCATCATCATCATCATCATCACTGTACTTATAAGATTTGTCATAATCATTATCCTATTATTGTTATTATTATTATTATTATTATTATTATTATTATTATTATTATTATTATTATTATCATTGTCATCATCATCATCACCTTGTTGATGACCAAAGCAGTGCACCTTTCCATGAAGTAGAGGACATCACCCATGGAACAGTTGCCCATCATGGATTCCAAGTCATCATCCTTTTAGTATCAATTAACAACAGTTGCCATTATTATGTAACGATTAATTAACTAATTTCAATCAATTAATCATTAATTAATTATAATAATAATCAAATAATTAATTATTGGCATGGGGCTGGATGACCTTGCTCTCCTCAAAGGTCATGATGCACTTCTGACACCTGTGTATCGAGTCCTGAGTGGAATTCAAGTTCTTTCTGATCCTCTCCATTTCCTCTGTCAGGCCTGACACGTCCCCTTCCTGGAGGGATTCGTTTGTTCAATCAATCAATCAATCAATCAATCAATCAATCAATCAATCAATCAATCAATCAATCAATCAATCAATCAATCAATCAATCAATCAATCAATCAATCAATCAGTAGACTAGTCATCCTGTCAATTGATCAGCAAATCGACCAAATAGTTATTCATTCAATTAGTATTCCTAGAGTTGACACGATAATATTACAATTATATATTCGAATTATTTATTTTATGATTTCAATGCCTAATCAAGGATACCTTGTTGCTCTCCGACTGCTTCAATCTCTCCGTCAGGTGGTCCAGCTTCCTGCACAGGTGTTCTCGTTGCTGATTGGAATTGGTCAGAGGTCAATCAGGGTAGTGATGATTATGATACTAGGCAATGGAGTTTATGAAGATGACAAAGATCTAATCTTTTATAACCATCACCAGCATCGCCATCATCATCGTCGTCATCATCATCATCATCATCATCATCATCGTCGTCATCATCACATGAGCCTCCCATCACCTTCATCCACTTTTCCATGTCTTTGTCCAGGTGCCTCAAGGCCTGTTTCTTGCTGATGGAGGTTTCAATCTGTTGAATTGATCATCATCATCATCATCACCATCATCATCATCATCATCAGCACCAACATCAATCAAAGTTAATGACATAATTGACAGCACCACCACAACAAGTAACCAAAGTCACAACTTTATATCCTCACTAATTTATAATTACAATATAATAACATAAAAAATGTAGTAATAATAGTGAATAATTATTCCTAAATCCTCCCAACCATCTTTTCTATTTTGTCCCACGGCAGAGCTTTCTTGACCCTGTGGGCTATAAAAGTATAAACACATAACAAAGTTATATGTATAACAATAACTATTTATTATAACAATAACTATTCATTATTGCACTTAACTATTTATTATTACAATATATATTTATTATAATAATAACTATTTATTATAACAATTAACTATTTATTATATAAACAAATTATAATTGCAATAAATAATTATTTATTATCGCAATTAACTATTTATTATATAAACAAATTATAATTGCAATAAATAATTATTTATTATCGCAATTAACTATTTATTATATAAACAAATTATAATTGCAATAAATAATGGCCAGCTACAATCACATAAGAACTAAAAATCATTTTGAACCAAATGACCTTTCATCTTCTGGGCGGCCATTTTCTTATCGAGGAGAAACTTCTCCTTCTTCTTAAGTGCTTCAACCTGATTGGTGGAAGAGTTAGCCAATCAGTTTAGAAAATGTAGAATTCAAGTCAAAACACATGATGTCGACACTGATATCATGACGTAGGTCTAGAGAGACCAAAGTATGTAAATGTCACAGCATATGTCAACACCAATAACTATTAACAATAAACTTCCCTTAACTAATAGTAATAATAATAACAATAATAATAATAATAATAATAATAATAATATTAATAATAATAATAATAACAACAACAACGACAATAATAATAATAATAACAATAATAATAACTTTCTTTAACCAATGCCATTCCTAACATTGACTATTGGTCAGGCCACCACTGGCCATCTCCAAATCTTAAAACAGATCCAAACCTCCTGGATCTTCCTCTTGAGCACGGCGTCCTTCTTCTTTCGCTCGACCTCCAAGTTCTTGAGTTGGACGTCCTTCGACCTCTGGATCTTCTGCATGGTCGCCATCTCCTTCTTCATCTTCTGCTCGCTCTGCTGCCTTCGATGCGCCTCCTCCTCCAGCTGCCTCATCAGCTTCACCTGGCAGGATGAGAATGGTTACCATGACGACAACGAGACCGGTTACCATAACAACGAGACTGGTTACCAAGACGACGAGACCGGTCACCACGACAACCGTATTCGAACCTTTAATGGATATCGGGCGGGTTTTTTTTTTGGCTTTTAATTTGCCAGTCGTTATTATTATTATTAATATTTTAGTAAGTAATATTTAACATTTAACATTAAAATATTTAACATTTAAATTAACCTCATTTAACTAATAATAATAATAATAATAATAATAAATTCTTTTAACCAATAACAATAACTCGACAACATCTTTTTGGAATTTTCCAGAAAATATGATAATTAACATTTTACAATATTAAATATTTAACACTTAAATATTTAACACTTAACATAATTAAATATTTAATATTTAACACTTAAATATTCAATATTTACGATTAAATATTCAATATTTAACACTTAAATATTCAATATTTACGATTAAATATTCAATCAACAAGTCCCCCAAACTTTGATCCTCTTGAGGTCGGCCATTTCGGACTGCAGGGTGCTGAGCCTCCTCTCGTAGTTTCCTTGGCTCGTCATCAGCTTCTTGTGTTCCTTTTTGGCCGCGTTCAACTTCAACAGTTTCTCTTTCATGTCGTTCAACTTGTCTTCGTATTCCTTCTTCAACTTCTTCGTTTCTTCTTTCGATCCCCTCTTGTCGGCTGCACAGACGGACAGATGGTGGTGATGATGATGATGAAAGGATGACTGGATTATTATTATTATTATTGTTATTATTTTATGATTATGGTGATGATCTGATGATGGATATGACCATTAAAAATAACTAGTTAGTATATTTACCAATAATTATAATAAGTAATAATTATAATAAACAATAGAAAGCAATTAATACACAGCTCTACTATACACTTACTCTCTGTTCATCCATCCGTCCGTCCGTCCATCCATCCATCCATCCATCCATCCATCCATCCATCCATCCATCCATCCATCCATCCATCCATCCATCCATCCATCCATCCATCCATCCATCCATCCATCCATCCATCCATCCATCCATCCATCCATCCATCCATCCATCCATCCATCCATCCACCCACCCATCCATCCATCCATCCATCCATCCATCCATCCATCCATCCATCCATCCATCCATCCATCCATCCATCCATCCATCCATCCATCCATCCAGTCTTAAGAGTAATCCAACATCAGAAACAGAAACTTTAAACCAAAACGGAAACCGAAAGCAAGAAAAACCCACGTCCAATCCCTTGGAAGACCCGGTCTCTTTCCTGCTCCGTGACCTTGATCTTCTGCTCGAGGTTTGAAATCTTCTCTTCGTACTGTTGCTTAAGGAGCCTCACCCGCCTCTGGCTTTCAATCAGTTCGTCAATCAGCTTCTGTTTGATTGAAATCTCGCAACTCAACTCCGCCAGGTTGCCCTCCAGGTCCTCTGCGTTCTCTGATGGTCATTGAGAATGGAATTTTAATAAATTATATTATTATTATTATTATTATGTTGTATTATTACATTTTAGGTTTAATTAATTTAATTAATTGATTGATTAAATTAGTTAAATTGATTAAGTAAAATAGAATAATCCATAAATACGTCATGAATTATATTTCCGTTTGATCGACATTCTACTGAAATCAATAAACATTGACCTCTTTATTTTTAATGGTACAAAATCTTTTAACTAACTACTAATTAAATAATTAATTATTAAGGATTAATAATAATAATAATAATAATGACAACACATCATGGCTCACCAATTTCAGTCTCAGAACCTTCCCCAAGTGAGTCATCGTCATCCTCTTCCTCCTCGTCTCCAGTCGTCGTAACTTCGTCGTAGCAACCGTTGCCAACGCCACCGGTTTCCATGGTTTCGCTCCTCCTCTCGGACCTCGAGCGGTCCCTCATGGTCCTCTCCCTGTCCTGCCTGAGGGGGGTCAGGTGTAATGATGATGATGATGATGATGATGATGATGATGGTGGTGGTGATGGTGATGATGATGATGATTATCATTTAATAAAGTAGAAGATTTATTCACGAAGAAAGTTTAAATATGAATTTGTTGGAAAAGAATGCGTTTATGAAAATGTTTTTTTTTTGAATGACTGAAGTAATGGAAAAGAAAATAAATTTATTGTGATGGAGAACTCTTGCCCTCTGGCCCTGAGTTGTATAAAAGTAATAATAATAATAATAATAATAATAATAATAATAATAATAATAATAATAATAATAATAATAATAATGATGATAATAAAAATAATAATAAAAAATAATAATAATAATAATAAAAATAATAATTTAAAAAAATAATAATAATAAAAATAATAATGATAATGATGATAATAATAATAATAATGAAAATAATAATAATAATTCTAATAATATTGATATAAATATGTTGAATATTATAATAATGAATGAAATTGTTCACTTCAATTTTGTCAGGTTCTCCAGATCTCGCTGGGCCTGTTTAATGACATCATCAGACCTGATATAAATCAATTAATAATTTAATTGAATTTTAATCATTAATTTTAAAATATAAAATTAATCAAGAAAATGAAATAAATCAAGTCATATAAATCAAGCATAAGCTGATCGAGGCCACCAGCCAATCAAAAGACGACCCGACCTATTTAAGAATGCCAGCGATTGGTCGGAGGTCGGATAGCAGGTCATGGAGCGCGACATGGCCTCGTTGCTGCGATGAGTCGTCTGAGGAGCAACGGAGGAGAGATTGGTGAGGTGTCTCTCGGCCATCACCAACTTTGACCTTTGGAATCATTAATTAGGTCAAGCAGGAGAGTCAGAACATGATAGTTAGGGTGAGGTTAATTAACAATCATAATTAACTATTTATTATTAATTTATTAATATTATTTATTATTTATAATTAATTATTATTAACCAAGCGATTATAAAATGAACACCTGTAAGTTTCAGCCTCCTCCACGTAGTTCTTCAGGATACTTTGCATCTTCTCTTCATTTCCATTAACTTTCAGAATAACAACGAACTGTTATGATGATGATCATCATCATCATCACCAATCATCATCATAATCACCACCACCATCATCACCAATCATCATCACAATCACCACCACCATCATCATCACCAATCATCATCATAATCACCACCACCATCATCACCAATCATCATCACAATCACCACCACCATCATCATCACCAATCATCATCACAATCACCACCACCATCATCATCACCAATCATCATCACAATCACCACCACCATCATCATCACCAATCATCATCATAATCACCACCACCATCATCATCACCAATCATCATCATAATCACCACCACCATCATCATCACCAATCATCATCATAATCACCACCACCATCATCATCACCAATCATCATCACAATCACCACCACCATCATCATCACCAATCATCATCATAATCACCACCACCATCATCATCACCAATCATCATCATAATCACCACCATCATCATCACCAATCATCATCATAATCACCACCATCATCATAATCGTCATCTTCAACTCACCATCTCCACCACCTTCGGTGTTACCAGCCTCCCTCATCATGACGGCCGTGTCCCTCTCCAACTGCAGCTTGACGTTCCTGGCCGTGACGTCATCCACCGTCAACGACATGGCCTTGACCTTGCTGTGAAGGTCGCGGTTCTCTGAGAGGAGCATCCGGTTCTCTGTCAACAGGTCGTTGTGGGCGGAGTCCTCGAAGTTGCCCTGGAGTGGAAAGGAGATTATGATAATGATGGTGGTAAAAAAGTAATGGGTGGTGTTTTTGATCTTGAGAATACCAGCTAAAATTGCCGGTTGGACTTAATCTTTGTCATCATCATCATCATCATCATCATCATCATCATCTGTATCAATATCCTAGCCCCTCCTTTCTCCTCATCATTATCATCACCATTGGTTATCATCGTCGTCGTCGTCATCGTCATCATGATGAAAACATACCCCTCTGATGTCCTGCAGTTGTTTCCTTAGCGATGCCACTTCAGCCCTTAACGACTGAATCATCTGATCTCTAGACATGTCCTTGTTGACCGTGACCTTTGATTGACACGAGGACATGAATAATTAACGAGTGGGAGGGCATTATGATAATGAAAAGTCTTAATGAAACTCATCACTGTGTTGTCATAAGTTTTGTGTTGTAATTAAATATTCAAACAATTTTGTTTAAAATGGAAATTAATTATTAATATATGTAGAAAAGTCTGTGTTTAAAGATTATCAATGATAAACCGCTGTCAACCATCATCATCAACATCATCATCATCATTAACATCATTAACATCATTATCATCATCATCATCATCATCATGAAGTTACAATAACATAATAATCTCAAATGCTAACCATTACCAAAAAAAAAAACATTTACCATGGAAACAACACCCTGAAGACAAACAACAAGAATGACTGCAACAACTAAAAATAGAACCACAACAACAACAACAACCCAGACAACATCAACAACAACAACTGCAACAAAGATAACTACCAACCTTGTTCCTGATGTTGCGAGCCCTATTGGCATATTTGAGGGTGTTGAGAGTCTCCATGAAGTCCCTGTCCGAAGGAGAGACGCAGGCGATCATGGTCGTGTGGCTGTTGCCCCCCAGCGAATCTTGCAGGATGCGGGTCAGCTTCGAGTCCCTGTAGGGCACGTGGCAGCCTATCTTGGCGAGGTCGCCGAGTGCGGAGATCACGTTGCCGAGGGCCAGCTGGGTGGAGTGAAGCGAAGCGAAGTGAAGTGAAGTGGAGAGTAGAATGATTGAATGGAATTGAGTTGTTGTTGTGGATGGATGTGTGGATATAAAAATGGATGGATGGACGGATGGGAAGGAAAGAGAGAGCATGCAGAGGTGAAATCCATAACCAACCAAACCGAGGGCCAGCTGGGTGGAGTGAAGTGAAGTGATTGAATCGGAATGATGGAATTGAATTAAGTTGTTGTTGTTGTGTATGGATGGATGGATGGGATGGATGGATGGATGGATGGATGGATGGATGGATGGATGGATGGGATGGGCGGATGGATGGATGGATGGATGGATGGATGGATGGATGGATGGATGGATGGATGGATGGATGGATGGATGGATGGATGGATGGATGGATGGATGGACGGATGGATGGACGGATGGGAAGGAAAGGGAGAGCATGCAGAGGTGAAATCCATTACCAACCAAACCACAATTGATAGATATCCCCTCTTTGGCCCTATCACCAGTGGCACCAGTCCTCTTCAGTCTTTCTGAACCTAAAATAATATTTTAAACCATAATTTCCAATCCACAGCACAGCATTGCACAGCATTACATTATTATTCAGAAATGATTCATAATATGATTTTTACTCCAAAGTATCAAAAGTAATTAGGTAATTACATAACAAAATATACTACTTATTATTATTAATACATAGCGTATATGCAGAAACTTAAGTAATTAAAAATTAAAATTATTTTAATTATAACTTAGAAACTTAGGTAATTAAAAATTAAAATTATTATAATTATAATAATTATAATTAAAAAGTATAAAATTATACTATTTATAATTTACAACTACTCCAACACAGTACGACACAACCAACCCCCGACTGCGATCTAACCTGCGAGGTCAACAAAGTTGAACTTTGCGTTCAGAAGCTCCACCACGACCTCTTCGTCCTCCTGGTCTCCGTGGTTACCGTTCTGTCGTCCCCGTTCGGTCGTTCCTTCGTCCTTGTCGTCTGCTTCGACGTCATCGTCGCCATTGTCCGCTTTGTCATCGTCTTTTAACTTCTGCGAGGTATTCATCTTGTAGTGGTTGAGAATCATCATCATCATCATCATCATCGTCATCATCATCATGATCAGTGCAGTGAGCAAAATCATATTATGCTGTCATCATCATCATCACCATCAACATCGCAACCATCATCATAATCATCATCACCAACTGGCATAGTGCTGAAGTCATTGCGGTCATTTGTCATCATCATCATCATCATCATCATCATCATCATCATCATCATCATCATCCTTGCCTGACCTTGATCCTGGTGTATCTCTTCTGCTGCAGAAAGATGCTGAATATGGCATGCGATCTCGAAGATTGGACGTTCATGTTCGTACTGGCAGTACTGCGAGACAACGTGCCCAACTTCAGACATTCCATGGCCTGCAAACAATGATGATGGTGATGATAATGATGACGATGATGAAGATGATGATGATGATGATGGTGATGATGGTGATGATGATGGTGATGATGATGGTGATTGATCGTTATGGTATTGATTTACTGATTGATTGATTGATTGATTGATTGATTGTTATGGTATCAATTGACCGACTGATTGAGGAAGCACTCACGTCATCCTTGCTGGTTATTTTGTAGGAGTTCAGTCCAACGACGCATATGTTTGAGTTACCATCCTCATGTATTTTGATGCCCGACTTCTTGGTCTGAGAAGCGATTGTGATTGGTTCTCAGATGATTGATGACTTTCAATCGATCGTGTTGATTGAATGTTTATACACCATTCCAAAGATGTTGGTTGAAAAATGGTTAACTTGGGTTGAAAATCATATAATAATATAATTATATATATATAATAATAATATCATTTATTATTTACTAATAGAGATAAGTAATTAATGATCATGATTGTGTGCTGACAACTTACCTTGTCATTGGTTGGACATAACAAATCAAAGATCTCCTCATTGTAAAGCTGTTAGTAAATAGGAAAATATTAAGATGTACTGAATGTCAATTGGTAATTATTGATGAAATTTAAATCGGTTACCTGTTTCTAACATTTAATTTTAATAATATTTAAGATGTACTGAATGTCAATTGGTAATTGTTGTGGATAATGGATAATTGATGAAATTTAAATCAGTTACCTGTTTCTAACATTTATTTTTAATAATATTTCCAAAACCTAATTTGGATCATGAAAATTTTTAACAACATAGAAGACGACAAAACATGTTTTGTTAGAAAAAAAAACAATATAAAAAAAACACACCTACAAACAGTTCTAAGGCTAAGCCCTAGCCCTAGCCCAAGCCCAACCCTAAGCCCAAGACCTAGCCCAAACCCAACACTAACCCTAATCCTAGAAACAATGAAACCCTGCAAACCCCATACCTCCATAAACTGGGCAGAGACGGAGAATTCGGGTCGGGGCAACCCGATTTCCTCGTTCCTCCTCTTCCTCTCCTCGATGCTCGAGAACAGCTGCTCCATGGCTCTCGGCACGATGCCCGAGGAGTAAGGTTCGATGCTGACGTCAAAACTCGTCCCCATCGTGTAGGTCTTGCCAGAGCCAGTCTTGAAGTAAAGGAAAGTTTGTTGTTGTTGTTGTTGTTGTTGAAAACCTTCTTGTTGTTGTTGTTGCCAGTCATGACCATTATTATCGTCATCACCGTGATCAACATCATAATGATCATCATAGTCATCATCATCAGCATCATCATCTTCACCATTATTATTATTATTATTATTATTATTATTATTATTATTATTATTATTATCATTATTAACAACAACTTCATCATTACAAGCATCATTGTCATAGTAAATACTTAGTTTTTAAGTCTAAAATCTGGTTCCAATCTTACCTGCCCATAGGCTATCAGTGTGGCATTGTATCCTTCAAAAAGCCTGTAGAATCACGTACAGTATTTATTATATTATTATATTATATTATATTATATTATTCAATATCCTAAATATCATATTATTTAAATTTAAAATATTATCACAAAATAAGAAATCACATCCTTAAAAAAGTTGGATCAAAGCACATCACCTACTTAACATACCATTTAGTATTCCAAGTATTATTAGCCAATTATTTTCATACAATATAATCATAATCACAATGCATCAGTCTCTCAACTGAAGTAATTGAAAACCTTCCTATTTAAATATGCTAATTTAAAACACCCCAGCTCAAACCAGCCAATTAGGTCAGAGTTCAATCACCCGTTGATGAGGTCAAGAGCGCAGAGTTCGTAGACCTTGACCTGTGAGGAGTCGAGGTCGCAGACATTGTCGAAGGTGAAGGACCTGCCCTCGCCCAGGGAGATTTGGTTGAGTTCAGAGAGGACGTGGGTGCAAATCTCGCACATGTCTATCTTCTCGCTCGCCATCTGCGGACGGATTCTGGAAAAAAAATTCAACCATCAAGGAATCTGTGTCAACCTTTTCAAACCCTAAGGTGTGGAGTTCAAAACCTAAATTTGGCCAATGACTCATTGGAATGACTCCTGTTTATGAATTCAATTTATGGGCTTAGTTTTTATTTTTAAATTTTTAATAATGATTATGTGCTTTTATTTGGACCAGAATTACACATCTTAATTACCACCTTAATAACTGTAAAAATATGCTAATAAATCATAACATATCATCTAGAATAAATAGTGTACACATAAAAGATGCAACACCTCATCATCACATCGTCATCATCATCATCGTCGTCGTCATCATCATCATCATCGCCATCATCATCATCATTTGTTGTTAGTGGATTCAAAAGTCATCACATGAAGCAATGACTCATAGAGCTCAGCCGAAACATGAATGCAGTGAGAAAGTTGGATCAAAATCTCAGTCAAAATCAAAATAATCACATGATTCAAGACTCAGACCAAGACTCCACATGTATGTAAACAAACCGATTTCACTGATAAATAAAAACAACACTTAATTTGATAATAAGATAAAGAATAAACAGATGATGTGGTCAACTTGGGATTGCAATCAATGAAACCGATCAGTGATTGGTGCTAGCAGAGGACAATCCGATTGATTCGACAGAGTCGTGAGTCGAGAAACAACAAAATTTTAATGAGACGAAATACATTTTATATCTCGGTTGATGGTTTTTTTTTTATTTTTCATTCAATTCAAAAATTTAAAAAGTTTTGAAAACATTCAGCTATAAATAAATCCTAATTAATTCATTCTTCATAAAACTTAGCAAGATCGAATGATTTCATTATCTCAACATCAATTTTGAAAAAAAAAGAAGCCAACTGACTCATAAGTTTGTTCAGATTATCAGAATAAAAACAATTGGGCAAAGGATAAATTATCTATGCATAATCTAAAGGTTGGTCTGTGTTGGTTGTCTTTTCAATAATTTTCTTTGACAAAACTGATGAAACATTTCTTCAATTACATTCAAGTTTAATGGTATCTTGATAAGTGATTGGCACAGGTTTTATCAGTTTACCAAGGTAAGGATAGGGTTACCTTAACTTTTGGGTAAAATTGGTATAAAGTCTGAGTAGGATTATGTACTAACAAATTAAAATTTGATTGAATTCTCTTTTGCCTGTCACTTATCAAATTCAAATTCAACTACTAGAAGTAAAATATTGGAATTCTAATTAGAGATGAAAATTATTAAATCATGAACAGAATTATAATTTCCAGAGGGAAAATGGCATTAAGAACATGAATGTTTGCCAGCAAATTTAAAATCTAATGCCAATTCAATCCTCACCTCACCACCACTTTGACACTGGAATCTGTATTGGAACCCATGATTCAGCTTTATAGCCTAGAATGGATTCATAAACAGAAATCTTAGTATAACTTTGCAATCAAGAATAGAATAATTTACTTAATTAATAATAAGTAATCAATAACAAAAATTCCAATATTGTGATATGGATATCTCCATAATCCCCATGCTGATTAATAACATCTCATGACATCCTTGTATTGTAAAAGACCAGTGCAAGCAAACATTACAAAATAGACAACAAAATGCATTGTTGAGATGGCTGGCTGAGTTGCCAGACATTTGAATTATCAAAAATTACTTAATGTAACTACAAATTAGAACCAAGTTTAAAAATATATCTAGAAAAAAATTGTGTGGCAATCTATTTTGTTTACTAAATATTTAAGTTGTAAAACCTAGGCAAACCGTGATAAGTTCTCAACACAACTGGGCTACGTTCGCAGGTTAGAAACCACAAAAAGTATAAAAAAAATATTTATAATTCGCAAGACTCCAACCTTGTAAAACTTCAGAAGCCTTGTAAATCAATAACTGATGTTTAGTGTTATATGCCCAGGAGTTGCTTCTTTGAAAAGGATTCGAAAATGAAGAAAATAATGCATCATCTAAAAAGAGCAGACGAGAAAGAAGCACCTTCTGCTGATGTAAATAAACATTTGCTGAGATGCGATGCTCTCTCCTTTCGGACCTGCTTCTGCGCATGACTTGCAAATAATTAAAATATTATAATCGAATTATAATAATGAAGAGGGAAGGTGAGCGGAACAGAAGAATCGCAATTACATGCCAATGGCCGGGGATCCCGCAGAATTCGAACCAAGTATCAAGTTTATTCTGAGATTTTCCCCCTTGCGGCGGCAAGTTATTGAAGCAAAATCGAGATGACCTATTCGTTTATGTCTTAAAATATCAATATAATTATTTCAATTATTACTTAGTGGTATCCAAGTAACATATGTGGAGTTAAGGGATGTTTTAACCAATTAATAACATTTAAGGTAGATAAAAGCACGTATCCAGGCATTTTAAGCTAAGGATTGTTACAAACCTCACCATATGAAAGAATGGTAACATTGTAATTAATAATAATTTCTTATTTCATATTGTAAGTCCTATTTGTAATTGAATTTTACTGTCGTTAAAATTGCACATTTCATTTCAGTTGCCATTCCAACAAGTCCGTTCCAGAACGTTAGTATTAAATTTGGACTTCGCTCACTAAAATAAATTTCCATAAATTAATCTAATATTGCACTTTTCATGATTATATATAGTGCAAATGTTTTGCAATATTAAACGTCGGTTCTCGAATGTAATTAATGGCTTTGTAAGTGACTAATTATCATCATTACCGCATTTGAAACCCAATCAAACAAAATATTTGGATAATCTTTCGCATCAATTATTTTCGATCAACAGTTTATTTTACATGACGGCAAAGTTTTTTTTAGCATTTTTCGTTTCATTCGTTTTCAAAAATTGAATAGTTAATTGAAAACCTATCAGGCTTTAGTGAGCCAAAAGTCTTGCTTCGATACTGTGATGTGTTTATGAGCATACCATTTATTAAAACAATCAACAAAGGGCAAATTAAAATAAAGTTTATCGTGTTTCTAAAGTATTAAACAAAAGGATGTTTTGAAAATACTTTAGCTAAAATTTAAGCTAGAATTTTGGGATGGACTGAAATTTATTTATTTTTTAATTTTTGTAATCCCAGTAGTGAAAAAGCTGTCATAGAATATGTACAGTAAAATATTAACTTAATATGTTTATCTTCTTCCCTCTAACAGACCGGTATCAAATCCATTTGTATCCCTTCATTAAGGCCAAAGAATCTTTGGAGACATTCAACAAAATCTTCGAATTTGTTCGAGCTATTAAATCTTCTTCCGGCTTCTTCATATGTCCCTGGTTATTATTTATTCCCGTAGTCAGTTAAATGCATCTGATGGGGACTTGCTTTGCCTTTGCACCTTCGACACTTTGGAATTCTTGAAGTTTCCTCTTCTGGGCAAATAAGAAAGATTGCTTAATGGGAGCCTTTTCGATGACTGAGAAAGATCAGGTTTTGAGCGGGACTTCGATTTCATAGAATCAGTTGGGGTGAGAGAGGTCATCTTTGTAGTTATGAATTGGCTTGAAGCTGCCATCGTCGGAGTAATCGGTGTGGTCGGAGCCGAAGTCAGTTGCCTCCTGGCGGCAGTCGCAGGTGTCGTCGTGGTGGCTGAGGCAGCCGATGTCGGCGATATAGCTGTCAAATTAAGATGACGCTGCGTTCTGGACTTGTGGAGATGGGCAAAGTAGCTTTGCTTGGTATTGAAATGATCGTTGTTGTTGTTGGAATGAAAAACAGTCAAGTCTTGACTCCTGCTGGCTATATATGGATTCGTCTGCATGGATTTGTGGTTGACCACGTGACTGTGATTGGTCTGAGTCGAAGAGTTCTTAACCATCTAACGGTTCAGAAATAAAGTTATCGATTATTCCTTAAAGAAATTTGTAAAATCCTCATCATTTAATTAAAATTTTAATCATAGAGCTTTCTCAGAAATCCTAATGAAATTACATCTGGTTTCGTGCAAAGAACTCATCTCAACCAACCTTGAACTTAATAGGAGACTCATCGTCATGATCATCAGCACCGTAGTTCTCAGGATTTCTGGAAATTCGTCCGCCATCAGTGATGAAATAATCCTTCACTTTCTTTTCGTTGATTCCATCCTCGTTGTGGCTGCCACTCTCATCATTCAGCCACCTAACTTTGCACTAATAGAATATTCACTCGATAATTATGACAGAAACATGTATTTATTCTTCAAATAAATTTTTTTCAATTATTATAATAATGTATTTTTTATTTTGTAAAAGCTAAACCCATTATTTACAACTCCGTGACCTGGAATTTTGTAGAATTCTTTTTCTTTTTCATTTTTGAAGTTAACTTTTCGTCGACGCTGACAATCCAATGGGAAATGGTTTCGCTTTCGATCTTCAGGAATGCTTCCGTCATGCTTACTACTGCTGACCTGCCCAGCTTCAAGTGGTTCAACCAATCCCTGATCGTCTGGAAGGAGTTAACTGCGGAAAATTAAACAAAAAATGTGTTATTGATGACAATGTTATTGTTACAAACGGTATGTCCTAAACATATTTGTCATTGTCGCCGATGCTTAAAAATGACCAAAATTGCGATGATTTTGTGCAAATGCTTTAATTCATAGTTTAATTTTAAATGAAACATTTTAAATAAAAAATCATCATTATTATGCTCGAAGCCGTTATAAAAGGTGTATACCGTCGTAAGGCAAGAGAACCTTCAGATCCACCTCTCTCTCAATGCCATCATCGAGAAATTTCACGGCCACATTTTGGCAGAGACAGCTGAAGCAGTAAAAGATGTTGAAGGACTTCTCACAAGATACTACAGTATCGAAAAACGGTATACTTCCTGCCGGTACCAAACTGGCCTAAAAAAAAAAAAAGAATGATCAATTTGATCATAAAACCATCATTTAAAAAATCGAAATTATTCTGTTCGTCAGTAACAAATTATTGACATATCTTCTCCTTGTTATATATCACATAGACAAAATTTTGACAAAACTCTATGAATTGTAGGCCAGTTATCCATAAGAGCGGCTCTGTATTCGGCAGAAGTGAATTATTAGAATATAAATACATAGACAACTAAATTAAACACTTTTAGAAAGATTCCAGGCCAAATTCTTTCCACAAAGTCAAGGGTGGCCAATATAATTGGTGCTATATGGCACCACAGGAGTTCAGACGCCATCTTAGAATCTTCAAGTATCTCGGCATTTATCCTTCCGGCGATGTCCAGCCTTTTAGAGTCCAATTCCACGTGTATGTAAACCTAGAAATGAAAGAAATGGTTCTGGCTAAGACATTAACGTATGGCGTAAGGAATTTGCAATTCTTAAGTATCAAATTCAAATGCACACTTGTAAGAAAAATAATCTTTATACAACTACAATAAGTTATACTAGGATCATTATTCTATATTTATATAACTAACTATATTCTAAATTTAATATTCATAATACAATATTTTTATAATCATAAATTGACATTTGATAATAAACGCTTTCAAATACTTCTTCGATCTTGTAAAACACTCCCTGACTCCAAATGTACTTGAACTGATATTTGCCAACTTGTTTCTCACAAGCTGCAGCAACCAGTGCAGACTTGAAACAGAAAGGAATCCCGTTGGGGAATTCAAATCTCCACGTGACTTGAAGGTCTCCTTTTACTGGTCGAGAGCTCCAATTGATGCCCTGACCAATCAGAACCATTCGTTTAGATTCCAGCAGGGGAAACGTAAAACGGAGGAATACTAATTGATTTTAAAACGCATTTATCAGCAGCCTATTTTATAATTAAATTTCTAAATTGATTTATTGTTAAATTAATAAATAAATTGCAAGGAAATCACTCACTGGTCTCCGACAATCGTTGAGAGAGGTTAAAGTCAAGTAATATCTCGACACCGGTGACAGTTTCTCAAAACCAAATAGCTTCCAATTTTGCGAATCCGTTGGTTCGACGTTTGTGCATAGGTTATCCTGACCTTTGGCCTCTCTTCCAATGTCAGGCGCGTCATCCAACTTCATGAGAAGACCAAGATGGCGACAGAATTCGATGATGAGTAATACCTGATCGGAATCTGTGATAAAGTCCTTCTGCTGGTGGAATTATTTGAATTTGAATTTGAATTTATTGGACACAATTGAAGGGCCCATTGGGCCACTAATACAATTGCAAGCGGAACAGAGAACATCGACCGGCGTGTACACAGTGGCAGCATTAAGTGTAATTTACAGATTAAGTGTAATTTAAATAGCTATTAAAATCCAGGTCTTGTATTATTGAGTTGAAGCGGGAGACCGTGGTTGATTCAACAACATCACCTGGCAATGCGTTCCACGGCTTTACGATTCTATTGCAAAAGGAGAATTTAACAGTGTCTATAGAATAATTACTTTGTTTGAGTTTAAGACAATATTATAGAAAGATTAGGATTTCTCTTTTCGTTTTAACTTGCCTGTTTTGCTCTAACAATGGACATAGGCGAGCAATATTTAAAAAAAAAACAACTAATTTATATAAAATGCATTTTTCAAATAATAGGGTTATTATAGCAAGAACGCTTAATAAAAATAATTTTTAGGTTGAAATATTTCATAATAGCAGCAGCTAAAGCGTTTTTCTTACCCCTAGCAAGATTGGAAGAAGATTTTCCTTGACCACGCCCGTTATGAAAATGTCTCGCACTGCAGCCAATAGTAGCTGAGGTAGAGGTGGTTTCAGACCGCCTCCTTGGGGCCAAAATCGTTTGGTGTCTATGGCTAAATCTGATTGTTCGAAAGAACTAAGATGCAATTTGCAGAGGATTTGAATAAACTTGACAGGATTTGGACTCAGAAACCTTTCATTCGAAAGACTATCAGATGTTTCACTCATGAATTCAAAGTCCATAAGCAGACCCTGAGAACATGGAGGTAATATAATCTTTAATCTTTAATTAATTTAACATAATATAACAAATAATTTCACATAATGTAATAATAGATTATTATTTGATTTAGTGATAAGTGAATTAATCAAGAATTATTTTCATTTGTATAAAACCATTGCTTATCACGTTTTGTCCTATTTAAAGAGGTATTTTCTTAATTCTAATTCAAAAATCAAGATGTTAACAGATTCCTTATTATAATTACTTGCAATCACAATCATAACCAGCTACTCCTGCCTGTACATCCCTAATTGCTAACCTTTGACCTGCATAGTTTGATTTCTTTTTCTACTTCATCTCCGCTTAAGAATTGGAAGACATCTTTTTTCTTCAACAGTTTCTTAAATTCCGAGCACCTCATTAACACCTGTCCGGATCGTTTGAGATCCATCAACACCTGTATCAGTTCCACCGTTATTGGTCTGACAGGTGTGAAATTGTTGTGGAGTGTAGCTGCATGTTGTGGCTTCTTGGACGATGTTGTTGTTGTTGTTGATGATGATGATGATGATGTTGTTCTGATGGCGTCCAGCAGTTGAAGCA
This sequence comes from Hirudinaria manillensis, assembly GCA_034509925.1. Lineage (NCBI taxonomy): Eukaryota > Metazoa > Annelida > Clitellata > Hirudinida > Hirudinidae > Hirudinaria > Hirudinaria manillensis. Next base: position 1,076,409 of record CM067533.1, on the reverse strand, counting down.
TCTTCTTTTTCAGAATACGAATGCCCTGATGATAATGCCATGATGATGGAGTAATATTTTATTGCATTAATTTTAATTTACTTTCAATTATAAATTTATTATTATTATTATTATTTATAAATAAGCGAGATATTTTTCTGAACATATATTCTTTAAAAAAATGGCATGTTTAATATTGGTGTTTAGTATTATATAACATTTAACTAACAGTCGAAATGATGCCAAATTGTGATGATAATAAGAAAATAATTTGTTTTAAAAAATAAATAAAACATGGTAATCGATATAAAGAGTAAAGTGATAACATAAAAAAAACATAGACTCGAAATATCAATTAATAAAAAGTCATGAAATATAATTACAGCCGAAAACCAATTCTGATAATTTATAATTCCCGGTCATAATTTTTGCTCACCCCACACATTCTCATCTTCTGCCCATTGGCATCACCTTCGTCGTCGTCATCATCATCGTCATCATCATCATCACCATCATCTTTATCTCCATCTTCGTACTCGTCATCGTCAGTGTGACCTTCCAGACAGCGTCTGGTGATGAACGTAATGACAGGATAGCTTTCCGAAACATCGGATCTGAATGATGAAAGTGTTTTCAACTTTGCCAACTCGTCTGCTATCTTTGAGTCTCCGGGCAGGGAGCTATGATGGTGTTCGTTTGTATGTCAGGGAATGTAAAGAAACAACAATTTAAAAAAATATTTATCGACAGATGGCAGTGTATATCGTTCTAAAATGGTTTCTAATTGTATTAAATTCAATTGGACTCATTTCGCATTAAAAAAAAATAAGTTTTAAAAGTAAAAAATATTTAAAAAAAATAATGAAAATTCTAGAAAAAACATGACATGACAAGAAATAGTTGTAATTAATTTTCATTTAGACATCCATGGTGAATCACCAACAATCCAAACTGTTGTCCGAACTCAATTCCACTATTGACGAGATAAGGTACACTCTACACTTTTTGCGGTTATTTTTTTGGACCTGAGCGAGCACATATAATTATTTCAAAGGCACTGCGGTGAATGGGCAAAATAATAATTATTATTATTATTATAATTATTATTATTATTATTATTATTATTATTATTATTATTATTATTGTTTATTATATATCATGTGTATTGAAATATTGTATGTGTATTGTAGTATTGTAATATTGTTTATTATATATAATGTGTATTGTAATATTGATGTTTAATAATATATAACTATAAGTAATTATAATAACCAATATTTCCTATTATTATATATTAATTAAATAAAAATCAAGTTAGGTAATACAACCACTTAGTCTATTATGTCTTATACATCCATCCTGAAACATCCACAAATAGCCAACAAAAACAATTTAAATATTTTAAAAATTTATTTAATAATAATAATAATAATAATAATAATAATGATGATGATGATGATGATGATGATAATAATAATGATAATAATAAAAATAATAATAATAATAATAATAATAATTACCACCTGAGGTATTTCGTCTCCCTCTTAATGTTCTCACGAGAGATGCTTTGACTTTCCCTGACGTAATAAAAGACGTCGTTTCTTTTCTTCTCCAGCAACTTCCTCCATCCATCCATCCCTTCCTCTGCTCTGATTGGTCCACGTCCTGTAACCGGATTATTTTAATTAATTAAAATAATTATAATGATTAATTAATTAATTAAAATAATAATTAATTAAAATAATTGGCCTGTGATACCGGATTGATCCCGTTATTAATAATAATATAATATATTAATAATAACATGTTAATATAATAATAATAAAAAATAAATAAAATAATAATAATAATAATAAAAGTTCTTAATTAACGCCATCGTAAAGAGTACTTGCACCTGCAGTTTTCGATTCGCGTTCGACTGTTTTGCCGGACCTATGAATGTAAACTATAATTAAAAACGCACAAGAATCGATAAAAATTTCAATAATTGCTTACCGGTCGTCATGGCAACCGAACACTACAGGTATCACCACCACCACCACCATCATCATCATCATCATCATCATCATCAACGTCGTCGTCGTCGTCGTCGTAACTAACGGACTCAGGCCGATGTCTTTGGATGACCGCTCGTGACTTTTAGTTTGGTCATTTTTCGCGACTTCGTCAATGGTTTTGCATTTCGTAGTCGTGTGGACGATGCCCAAGAAGATGACCTTGACACTGGCTACCTGATGATAATGATGATAATGATGATGATGATGATGATGACGATAGTGATAATGATAGAGGTTTTAGGTTTTAATGACAATATCACAGTCACAGTGGTAATATATTATAATCAAATAATTGCAAGCAGTTAGCATGGAACCCCACAAGTTTATCACTAGCTTGCGACTTTGACTTCATCGTCATCATCGTCGTCGTCATAATCGTCATGATAAAGTCAGCTCCAATTTGATTGGAAGATAGACTGACCTTCTGGGTCAGCATGGACCAGATTCTCGAGAGATTTTCGACGCTTATTTTGTCGTCTGAATTGAAGATCACAAGGTGAAGGTCGCTGTCCTCAAATAAGTGATGGAGGATGCCTTGATGCCACTGGATGGACGGATGGATAGATGTATGGAAAATGGTTGGATGGATGGATAGATAGATGGATGGATGGACGGATGGATGGGTGGATGGAAAATTGATGGATGGATGGATAGATGGACGGATGAATGAATAGGTGTCAGGATAGATGGAAGTAATGATATTTTTCATGTGCTAATCCTATCCTTCAAGGATTCGTCTCATTTCAACCCAGGTACAACTCAAGGTAATCATCTTGATCATGATCGCCATCTTCTTCTTCGTCTTCCTCATTTCCATTATTGTCATCACGACACGTTAATAGTTTGCTTGTCACGCGCACGTTATTCTTATAATAATAATAATCATCATCTTTATTATTATTAATATTTTAATTAATCTTTTTTTTTGTTTTTTAAATTACTTAATTAATTAATAGAAAAAATGTCATTAAGTCACTTATTTGGTACTTTTACAGCTGCTCCTTTCAGAAGAATGGCTCTTAAGAGGTGGCATAACTATCATCGTCGTCAACATCCTAGTTGTTATCATCACCTTCAGATTGTCAAAGGTCATTCGCACTAAGTCACTTTCAGACAGACTCAGTGAACTTTGACCGGGTCACCTCGACTTAAATTGACCCCAATGACCAGCGATTCTCATTGGTACTTTTCCGATGGTTGTACGATTGGATAGAGAGGTTAGTCGGACAGTCGGTTCATTCATAAGGTGTTGAGTTCAAATCCTGCCAGTTTCGTTAGGACACTTAAGGGGCTTTTTGAATAATAATGTCTTCTTTTTAAAACCTTTCTATTCGACATAGCATTCTCTTTATGACGTGTTGATGTCATCTTCGTCGTCTTCGTCACCTTGGTCATCTCACCTCCCCAACCTCCCCAACCTTGGCTACTTTATTTAGTCAAATATTAGTTATAGTAATCCTTTTAGGAATCATGAAATGTTTAGATTAGTTATTTTTAATTAGTCAATTAATTAATTATTCATAGAACTAAACCTGATGGGCGGAGCATCTCAAGAATTCTATGAAATATTCCTTCCTCGAAGCGGCTCCATTTTCTAAGGTAAACGCGTTGACATTACATATTTTTATTATACCAATAAACATAATTTATTCATAAATACCATGAAAGCTAATAAATATTTATAAAAAAAACAGCAACAATGCAACAGAATTAAAACTTTTTTAATAAACAAACCATTTCTTCCCCTGCTCCTCCAGACACAATAATGCTGTGTCGTCGTACGCCATTGGTCCTGCTTTTCCTCATCTGCATAATTATCAGCTATTCAGTTATTCATAAATATTCATGAATAAATTATGGCTAGCCTATCATTTTAAGTCCTAAGAGGAACATACCAAGTCCAATAACCCTGACCCTTAAAAGACTTTAAAGTCTATTTCTCATGGCAAAGTCTCATCACCATGGCAATCCCTTGGTGCCCATTTGATGAAATTGAAATAATTTTTGAGAGAAAACTGCAATAATTATTAGAGAAATCTAATAATGTTTTACAAATAAAAATAATAAATAAAATAAATTATCTCTCAATGCATAACTCATAATATCACGTCCATATTTCAGAAATGGACAATTACTTTTTTTTTTTGGTAACTGGAGGTATTAAGGTTATCAAATTGGGCTGTGACTTTGTGTTGCACTTGTGTGCGTGGCTTTAGATGGATGTGAATTCTTGGCGATGTTTAGTTAAGAAATAACATTTTATTCTGGTTAATAATTAATTAAAAACACAGACCCTTCCCCACCATCATATTTACTCAGGCGTAACCATCACCATCGTCATCATCATCATCATCGTCGTCGTCGTCGTCGTCATCATTAAGTTTCACCTTCATTGAAGGTCTCCTCTTGACAAGAGTTCCTCCTGGATCCTGAATCTGCTGCTGCTGACGATGACGATGATGATGATGATGGTGATGATGACGAGAAGGAGGATGGTGACGTCAATCTTTGTGTTCCTGGTAATGATCATTCACTCAATTATAGTTTTGATAATGATTGTTACGATGTATTGATAGTATGGATGTGGTGATGATGATGATTGTGATGACAATAAGTCACCTGACCTAACAAGGATTTGATCAACTTCGACACTGGAATGCCAGCTTCTGATGTCAGAAAAATTCTTTGCCTGCAAGGACCAAGTTATAAATAGACATGGATGACGATGACGTCATAATAACATCAATAACGACAATAACACTACGATGAAATAATTTTTTTTAATAGATAGATTTGACCCCAATTTTGTGTTAATACGAATTATTGGAAAAACATTCTGATTATTAAATCATTAATCTATTAATATTTATGTAAATGCATAATTAATAATTTAGGTTATAAATAATAAAAATTAGGAAATCCTTGGCTAATTTATTTTTATTATTACAATTTGTAAATTTAAACCTTGGGCCGAGATTGTACTCCCAGAAGAATCTACCAATCTCCTCGGACGTAAACCAGCGAGCATCGTCGTTGTCATCGTCGTCTTCAAAATCATCATCATCGTCATCGTCATCATCATCATCATCATTGCCATCGAGACCTCTTTTTCTTGCGGTATCGTTTTTTGACTGGGAATTTCCTAGATGCTTTTTATAGCGCTTAGGCAACAACTGCTTGCTTAGCCTGATGCGCTGCAGGCTGGCTAAGCAGACTAGCAGAGGGCTAAGCTGCTTGATAGCTGTCCCTTCTAAGCCGAGGCGAGTGAGCCTGGGGCAGAACCGACACAGGAGTGTCAGGGCTTTCCCCGTCACCAGAGGGCAACCACCTAGAAGCAGCACCTCCAGTCTCCTGGAGCATCTGTTGGAGATTTCTTCGACGCTCGCGTCAGTTATTTGAGTGCAGTTTCTAAAGTCAAATTTCTTCAGACGCTGACAGCCGTTGACCAGGATCACGATGCCGGCGTCTGTTATCTGTTGGAGTGTTTGTTTTTTATGTATCTCACCTAGTTAAAAAATAATTATTTCTCGACTATTGGAAATTAAAACAAGATGATTTAAATAGTAGTCTATCCACGAAATATTAAAAATTTAGGCTCTTTAACTAAGATAAATTTCAATATATAAATGTTATATATTTATAAATAATAATACTAATTTATGTTATTGTTTTTAAAATTTATTTTCTTTTATAAAAATACATGAATTATTACAACAGATTAAATTGTGAATAAATTTTTAATCATTTACGTTGGTGGAGTTGAAGCCGAGTTCGGTCAAAGATCCACACCTTTGAGACAACTTAAAAAGACTTTCATCAGTCAATAGGGGGCACCTACTAAGGTCCAGCTTAACCAACGACCTGTTAAATAATTTAATAATTAACTAATTTACTAGTTAAATCAGAAAATTAAAAATGTAAATATTATTATTTAAAAAAATAAAAATGATTAATATACTAAATATTGGAAAAAATAAATTAAATAATATTCATGTATATTTTTTAAATGTCTTTAAGATAGTTTATCTTCATTTTCTCCAATTAAACCTTAAAAATAATTAAAATGCCGTTAGATGTCGCCTTACAAACACCGGTTTATTAATAAATACCTACAGCCAATCATGTTTAAGTAATTATTTTTATCTCATTGTTTTCAATTAGCAGAAGTTAAACATAAGAGCTTCCAATTATAACGAGCACCTCTTTTTACCTGGAAAAGCACTCGGCCAGGTACGTGACCTCGGGGTCATTGGCGTGCAAGAATCCACGCATCGTTAATTTGTTCAGCTCGTGAGAGAAGCTCCTCACCAGTTCTGATATGGTCTGTTAAGAAATGGTCAAAAAAGAAATAATTAATAATAATAATATTTAATAAACTGATAATAATAATAATAATAATAATAATAATAATAATAATAATAATAATAATAATAATAATAATAATAATAATAATAATATCATTATTACTTTTAAGCGACCCAGTAACCACCAAAAATTAGCAACTGGCACAAGTTCAATATTGCAGGAGTATCATGCATATGTGTACTCACTGAACTTTGTAGGCAGTGGTTTTTAACTACTAAGTTAAAGTCTGATCAGGCATTGAAATGATAATACATTTGGATCATTGTTTCTAGTTCACTGTGTTCGTGATAAAACGTTATCGCCATGTTATCACCATGTTATGAACAATAGGTAACTGTTAAACTAATCATCTGTCGACTTAAAAAATCATATTGGAAGAGTTTAACTTTGGTATCTAATGGTATGTGAGATCTAATAATTATACAACTATTAGTAATATAATAATAATAATAATAATAATAATAATAATAATAATAATGATAATGATAATAATATCGATATCGTCTTAAACATTATGTATTGTGCATAATATGAACTGTTATAATTAATTATTGGTAATTATTATTAAAACATTTATATATCCACCTGTCGACAGAACAAAAAATGCAAAATAATAACAATAGATAGTGAAAAATAAATAAATATGATACATCATAAATATTTATTACACACTTATACAAATTATATCACAATTATTTATTATTATATATTATTCTTAATCTATAAAAATTATTATTATTATTATTATCCTCTTATAATAAACTCAATGAGCACGACCAATCAGGCAAACATTAAACCTTATCCTTAGACTTCGACCACTGAGACTGGCAGACCTTGAAAACAACCAATAGTTCCCTCAGTCTGTGGCAATTTCTGGACAGAGAGGAGATGATGCTTCTGCAAGCGTGGCGGCAGTCGAACAGCTTCAGCTTTTCCAGTTCGGTGCACCTGGAAAGCACCTGTTCGAGCGTGTCCGTCTGAAGGTCGCTGTTGATGAAGGTCAAGCGGATCGTCTTTTCCAGCGGAAGGAGTGGCAGGAGTTGCTGGGAGAACGAGGCATCCGTTACGGTGTAGGAGTTGAACTCGATGCTGAACGATGAGGAGGAGGAGGAAGAGGAGGAAAATGTAGAAGAAGCGGTGGATAGTTTGGAGATGGTTTTGTTGAGGTGTTTGATCTTATCCTGTAATGTGTTCCGTCTTCGTTCATTAGTTTGATTATGTTGCATAACTGACATAATACTAAGTTTATTGTGAATTTGTCATAATAATCATAATGTCGTAATTAAAAGAAAACTAAAATTAATTATTATTATTATTATTATTATTATTATTATTATTATTATTATTATTATTATTATTATTATTATTATTATTATTATTATTATTATTAATAGCAAACCAACCTTTGCAGAATCGATGTCATCACTACCGGCAAATAACAACTTGATCAAACGCTTGTTGTTGCTGTTGTTGTTGTTGTTGCTTCCCTCCATGTTGTTGTCCTTGTGGAGTGAAGGTCAACGACTCTAACTCATTACGTTACTTATTGATTATTAAATTAATGTTATCAATTCTTAATTGTATTATTATAATTATAATTAATAATTATTATAATCATCCTCGTCAGTGTTGTTAGTGTCGGTATTACAATCTTCCAGCATTGTTAAATATTAATGCAAAATTTTGATTCATATATTCATGAAGACCTTAAATCAATATGAAATCGGACTCTGACTTGTTTGTCAAGTCAGCATATAAGTAACATTAATATAATTAATCCGTCCGTCCGTCCACCCGTCCTCATACAGTAACATGAGTCCTAGATACGATCCACTACGGTCTCGTCTCCATGCGGGCCTTGAAATAGGCGCCCGCACCGGAATCGTCTGCTCCAGGTCACGTGATCGTCACCTGCAGCGGAACCTCACTTACCTGTTCGCTTGAAGAAATTCTTCATCGTGGGAAGTAGGAAAGGAAGGAAGGAAGAATGCAAGAAAGAAATAAAAATGGAGATGACGTCCATAATTGTGCTGGAGCTCGATAATGATGACGATATGGTTTTTTCATCAGCTTAGGTGAGGATAATCATCCCCATCTCCGTCACGATCATTATCAACATCATCATCGTTTCAATCATCTTCGTCGTCGTCGTCATCCTTTCTGTTATCATTATCATCATCACCATCACCTCATCTTTGGAGTCGATCTCTTCCAGCTTATCTTTCCCTCTCAGTGGAAGAGTTTAATGCGATCCGAAGACATCCTCGGAACGATGGATGGATAGAAAAGTGGATGACAAATCGACTCCATCTTAATGGAGGATGTGACGTCGCGACGGTCTGCGCTATTAGTCGTGAACGTAGTCATCATCAACACCATCATCGTCATCATCATCATCATCAATCACTATCACCACCTCCTATCATCGTCAGCATCTTCACTCGCGTCTCCATCCTGTCTCCATCTCCTCGGCAGTCGATGCCGCGGTATCCATGGTGACGTCGAGACGCCATCGTTTGACTTCGTGAAGGAGACGGATGTATAATTGCGGTCGTAATTCGAACTCAAGAGCAGGTGCGATCTCTTCCATATTCGTTTGTCGTAACTCAGTCACCCGCTTCTCCTCAATCGCACTCACTCACTCACTCACTCACTCACTCACTCACTCACTCACTCACTCACTCACTCACTCACTCACTCACTCACTCACTCACTCACTCACTCACTCACTCACTCACTCACTCACTCACTCACTCACTCACTCACTCACTCACTCACTCACTCACTCACTCACTCACTCACTCACTCACTCACTCACTCACTCACTCACTCACTCACTCACTCACTCACTCACTCACTCACTCACTCACTCACTCACTCACTCACTCACTCACTCACTCACTCACTCACTCACTCACTCACTCACTCACTCACTCACTCACTCACTCACTCACTCACTCACTCACTCACTCACTCACTCACTCACTCACTCACTCACTCACTCACTCACTCACTCACTCACTCACTCACTCACTCACTCACTCACTCACTCACTCGTTCGTCTGCTCAATCCGTGACAGTCTCCATTCGTCTTTCCACTTGCCTCTTTCCACGTTCTCCTGGAATGAAACGTTGCTTAAAAATGTGCACCGAAGTGCAACCATTCTGGATTATTCAGAGCGATTGATCGAGTTGGCGTTCAATCAGAAAATAACGAACCCTGATTCAATCTTCAACATTCAATCAATCAATCAGTCAGTCAATTGGGATCCCATTCTCCCTGCTCCTAGGACTCGTTAAGATTGTCGTGCCGAGGTTGGGATTCGAACCAGCTCTCTGAAGGCTGGGTTGCCCTGGATGTTTGTAATAAATGAAGATATAGATACATTCTTGGACAGCAACTCGTTAACTCACGTGAGTGAGTGAGTGAGTGAGTGAGTGAGTGAGTGAGTGAGTGAGTGAGTGAGTGAGTGAGTGAGTGAGTGAGTAACGAGTTGAAGTTTTTTTGGAAGAACTTTACCATCGCCTGATGCAACATGCGAATCATGACAAATGATGAATTGTACGAATCAACAGTAATAGGGATGTTTGTGACTTCAAAATTGATCAGAACATCACTCACGACCATGTTAATGTCAGTAACCATTTCTTAATTTCCTTGACAATTTCTTAAAGCGAAATGCATCGATCTTGTGACGGTACAAAATGAGGCTGAATTAATGCGAAAAGAGTACACCCTCTATGTACTAATTAAGATTAGATTTGTTTTCTAAGATTTATGATTTTTTTTTAATTATAATAATTATAATAATAAAAATTTAATTTAGATCTTTAAAAGAATAAATGTTTAAATTGCACCCTGATGTTTCTTCATTGTGCAAGGATGACCACCAAAAAAAGAGTTGATGTTCTGTGTGATCTTGAAGAATGAATGCAACTTCCAAATGATCATAATCGTAGTAGCAAAAATTTAATATTTAATTATAATTATAATTGGTATAATTATTTTCTATTATAATTTTAATTAGTATAATTATATTTATATTATAATTGATATAATTATTAATTACAGGCATTGAGTTGTGCAATATTTTTAAAAATCCGATGTCAATCTGGAATTGTTTTCTGGTGAAAGAAGTTAGAATCAGCCTTTTTTTTTTCGCACCTTTTGGTGATAAATTTAGATTTACAATGACCTTAGTTTATACTTTGTTGCAAGTTTGACAGTCATTTAAAAAAAAATGAACCATTGGGTCAGGAATTTCGGTGGCAAGTCGCGGTAAATCCACAAAACTCAAGCGGCTTATTTTCTCTATTTTTATCCATCTATTTATCCATCCATCCATCCGTCCATTCTTCTGCTTTAGCTGCTTTAAAAGCAGTAACTTCGCCGTTGCTTGTCCATTACGCTTCACAACAATTCCTTTTTATCTCCGAGAAGACGTGACCATTTGCCAGAGTCCGGCATTCTGATGGGACGCTCAGTTGTGTGCTCAGAGCATAAACTGACCGTCCTGGGTCTGCGAATATAAGAGACGATGGCCGGCCCGAGCGAACTAAGCGCCATCTTGAGCCAAGGCAAGAGTTGGAGAATATCCGACTCGTCTTTTGGTCGAACTGCCATTTAGTAGCGGGCATCAATCTAAACGCCGTTGCAACGTTGACTCGATCGAATTGCGCTACGTAAGATTAACCGGACGAAAAGAATCGAGGACGGTAAGATTTGAAAGCTTTTATCTGTATTAATATTTTATGTTCTTTCAATTTATTTTATTATTCGGATATTTGGTTATTCATAATTATTCTATGTTTCATCTTGGCCGTGTAACTTTGTCAAAGGTTCGAAAACATTTTGGCGGATTAGAATCAATTACGAACAAATATTTTTTAAAAACAGTTAAAAAATATTAAGATTTAAACCTATTTAACCATTTATTATTTATGCATTCAGACATTAATTGATAATATTTCATTTATTAAATTCCGATTTTAATAAAACCCAGATTAATTACGAAAACGATGAGAAACAGTTTCGAATGGAGTGATTGAATAAAAAAAAAAGAGACGATAAATTTCTCATCAATTTTCAAAATCAATTTTTCTCTGCCAAAATTAAATAAGAATCACAAAAACAATAACAACAACAACAACAACAATACGTCTGTCCATGCATGGCTTTTAATGTTTGAAGCCCGCGGGAACCGAATTCAGAAAAGAACATTTTTCTTTGGCAATTGTTGATGATTAAGCGAATGGTCGTTGATGTAGTTGTTGACAATAACATTATTATTATTGTTGTTGTTGTCGTAGTTATAGTTGTTGTTGATAATAATATCATTACTGTTGTCGTTGTTGTAGTTATCCGTAATACATTTATTACTGTTATTGTTGGTGGTGGTCTTATTTTACTGTTGTTGTTGTTGTTTATAAATTATTGTTTCTTCAATTATTACAAATTAAAAAAATATTATAATTATTATTATTATTATTATTAACGTTATTATTACTCAAAATATTAATAAAAGTCTCGTCCCAAGAGCTTTTCAATCTGAGGAAAGAAAAAAATGTCCTGAAAAATATTTTTCATTCACGGTTTAAGAATCAACTGATAAATGACTTGAAACTAAAAACTGGGTTCCAACCTCGAGAGATTAACACGACATTAAATGTATATTTTAAGGAATTTTTTTAAAAAATCGTTTTAATTATTAAATTTTAAAAATATTATTCATTATAATATTTTAAAAATATTATACATTATTTCTCCATTAACACGACATTAAAAATATATTTTAGGGTATTTTTAAAAAAAATTTTTAAGGTAATTATTATATTTTAAAAATATTATACATTATTTCTTCATTAATGCGACATTAAATATATTTTAGAGACTTTTTATTAAAATCCATTTTTAATTATTTATTATATTTTTATTATGAATATTGTTTTAAATTTTTTGTTTAAATTATACATTAATTAATTACTTAATTATTTATTTATTTATTTTAAGATTTTAGTTTGTTATTGAATTCGTTTTAAAATTAAAGAAATAATGTTTGAAAATGTTTTCAAATTTAATTTTTAATAATTTATATGTAATTATTTTAAATATTATTATTATTTAATAAATTATTATTATTATTATTTAATATAAAAGTTTATTTGTGAGCTCTTTCACTTATTTATTTTCATTTATTTTGTTTGTTCATTTAAGCAACGATTGAAATTAATATCGTTACCAAATTATAAATTAACTGCGTTATCACATGAATTTTATTATTGTTATTATTATTATTATTATCATTATCATCATCATCATCATCATCATCATCATAATCATCATCTTCATGACGCTACGATAGATGTGGATGCAAACATCTAAAATATACAACTTCAATCTCAACGATCAACCATGCGTGACATTTCGTAAAATCAATCTTGGTTGTTTTCGTTGATTTTTTTGCGAATTCCAAAAAATAAAAAGTTATGATTTATTTAATAACTTTTATATTAATTGAAATATAAATAAATAAAATCAACTCTACGGCTCGATTATTCTGAAAATTAACAATAATATTTATTTTTAATAATATTAAAATTATTTTTCACATATAAATTTTTAAAATTGAAATTATTCGTTAATGTTCTGAATTTAGAACCTGTTTCACTCTCGATACGATGAATGATGAGGCGCCAGAAAATCCAGCGCCAAACCAGCGCTAAGAGAGCCGAAGAGATTTTTAAGCGCAAGAATTTTTGGAAAAGAAAATTGATAAGACCCACTCCGAGATGCGCTAAGGCTCCGAACTAAGCTTGTTAATGCGCGCATCTGCGCCATCTTTACGACGCCGGAAGTCACTCTTTGTGCTCCCTTTGCGCTACGTTCTAGCGCCCCTTCGTGTAATTCCGGATTGAAATTGAAACAGAAATAATAATCTGATATTGATTGACAAATATTCAATCGTAAAGGTATTAAAACTATTATATACTTTTTATATTTCTTATTTCATGACGCAATAGAGTTTAGAAAGTTTAGAAAGAAAATTATAGTCGATCATTTATGTAGAGCAGTTTCCTCTCTCGACGGACTAGTTTTCTGAGTTGTGAACTGAACTTGCAAAATGAACTCTGCTGGGGTGACATTTCTCTTTGAATGATTTGCATCTGATTCGTTGTGAAGTCCTAAAATGTTTTTCAAAATAATAAAATAACATTTAATCAAAGAATTAAATTTAAAAACAATTTAATACAAATAATTTAAACTAACTTATACAATTTTAAATAATGAATAAACAGTAGCAGTATAAAACAAAGCAAAAAATACATAAAAATACATAAAATACAAATGATACAGGATGATACAAAAGATATAAAAAAAAACAATACAGACGATGGGAAATGCTGCAAATGATACAAAACAATGCACGCAAACGATACAAAAAAAGAACCAAATGATACAAACGTTTGTAAACACCTCCAACAATCCGAAAATCGCTAAACGCGGGGAAATAATAATAATAAAAAAAAGAGATTTTATTTATTTTTATTGCAAATCAACAGGAAATCAAATGAAATGATTTCCATGCAACAAGGTTTCCCGCTCGAAATGCGTGATCGATTCTGACGCAAACAAATCAATTGATGCCTGATTGGGGATTTTTTTTTTTTTGGTGGAGTAAAAACGGAAGCATTTCCGCGGTAAGCAATCATCATCATCATCATCGTCATCGTCATCGTCATCGTCATCGTCGTCGTCGTCGTCGTCATCGTCATCGTCGTCGTCGTCGTCGTCGTCGAAAGATACATCAGTGATACGGAGCATCTGGTTTGTCCTTATCATCGATTATGATGATGACGACGATGATGAGAATGATGACGACAACTACGATGATGGCGATGATGATGACGACTACGATTGGCTGACGCAACTGACGATTTGTGCGGTTTGAAGCCTTATCAAAAGTACCAGGAAAGAAGTTGGCTTTGAGTGACAGAAACCTGAATAATTTCAAACCTTTAAACGTACAATTTATTTTTTTTTTCAAATCCAGTAATTTTAAATTTAATTTATTAAAAATGTCGACTATAAAATGGCCCTTTACGGTGATGGGTAATGACAATGGGTGCGTCATGACATGACGTGACGTCGGATCTTTGGCTATCCTAAGTAATGATCCCAGGAAGCAATTGGTCAGTGCGTAAATCCAATCTCGGATGTCAACAAGTATCCTATAAAGAGCAGACCTGAGACTACTTGAGAAAGTCCTCATTAAAAACTTCATAGTAGGCCTAACCTGTCAGCCTCTCCTCATCCACTTGAAAACATAGTTGTTCCGGATTTATGGAAATCCCAACAGGAAGGATCCAGGTTTTGTACTGCGCATGCTCGTGTCGTGCCAATCAAAGTTTTCTCGGTCGGAACTAGGATGATGAAGAGTGCTGCTTGTAAATATGAGAGAGAGGGAGAGAGAGACAGAGAGAGAGAGAGTCAAGGAAAGAGGATTCTAGTTGCTCATGTAACCAATTGTTTAATAATTACTAACTACCACCTAATACCTAACTATTAATATTGTTTACATTTTTCATTCTGCCATTCAGAAAACGAAACATTTATATTTAAACGATATTTGAATGAATTATTAGCATCCGAGTTATTGAATTAGTGGATTGGCACATGTCCTTGTGCGTGTTTATGCGACGACGCTGTATGTTTGCATGACCTCATTAGGTCATTCATTCAGTCGACTGCTAACCTTATCTGTATATCCGTCTTTGTGCGCTTGGGTATCTCCCAGTCTGCTTCGATGTCTTCTTATCTCTCATTTCTTGAGCCTGGATGAAATTGCTTCCAACAAATCGTCCTTTTAAACGACGTTTGTGAAGAAATTTCTTTCCATTGAATGAACTCTAAATTTTTTCCTGCCCATTGTTAGTGCCAATTGCCACGCCATGTGGCGTCCTCATGTCTTGGGGACTCCCACCCAACTCCAACACCCCATTCCCATGGTCCACCCAATCCTCCTCATCTTCCTCTTCCTCCTCGTCAGGGTAGGATTGAAAAATCGACCCGCTAACTATGATTGCTACTGGTTGAAAACGATACGATTGATATCCACGGCCGCACGACAATCAACGTTTTCTACTTGATTGATTTGCACCGTACAAACATCAAACAGTTCTTGTTGTTTGTTTGTTGTTGTTGCTGTTGTTGCTGTTGTTCGCCGTTGCGACGTTCAATCTTCACTTGCTCCAGGGCCTCTCAGAGACTTTTCCTGTCCATATTTTTCCAGGCATATTTTCCATAATTTTCTCGAAACAAAAAGATTCAATGTACGATGGTCTTGTTCGCTTGGAAAATAAGCGATGATTGAACTGATTGATTGATTGATTGATTGATTGATTGATTGATTGATTGATTGATTGAGTTCCGAACTGACGGATTAATTCAAAAGTGCTGATGCATTTGTGGAATTAGACTTTTGTGGTTTTAAAATTAACTTTTAAGCCGTGACGGTGGAGTTTTAAAATAGCTTTTAAGAATATCAAATACTCGTCCAACGGATGGTCCGATATCGCGCGGTTTTTCGATAATTTTTCAGGGTTTTTTTTCTCATTTCAATTTATTTTTTGTTTATTTATTTGTGATAAAAAGTCATCTAAGACGCTTTAATTTATATTCCCAATTTCTGGCTAATTTCGGTGACAAAACGACCACATTAAGTTCGTTGATTCGGGAATGAACGGAAGAATATCCTAGAGCCATCTGTTACACTCATATCAAGATGGGAGGGTTTTTATATGGTTTATAATTATATTTTTTAATAATAATAATAATGTTCAAAGGGCCTATATACATTGTAAAATAATAACAATAATAACTTTAATAACCATATACAATGATAATAATAATAACAATAACCTCCATTATTATCTTATATGTATCTATTGTATTAAATATTGCATTAAATTTCCCATTATGTGCATAAATTTTTTTTTAATTTAAAAACACGAAAACCGAAATAAATATCATAAAATTCGTCTGAATATGAGCTTCTCACCTTCAGGAGTTCGCCTTTGATACGACCTTGGCAGCCTGCATTTGATTGGTGGATAATTTTTCAAATTAAAAATAAATTTTATCCAGAATTAATCACTAATGTCATTTAACATTAAAAAAGAAAAAAAATACAAATATAAGCATTATTGTTATTATATTCTTCGAATTAATTTCAGATAAATTGCAATCATTGTCCAAAAAAACATTTCAACTTGCAGCCATGGATACGACTGTGGACGTAGCGGATATGCACAAATATTGCTCAGCTTGCCTCGAACAAATCCAAATGTCCAGCCGTCTGGACGCCAACTTTCGCTCCTCAGAAACCCCATCGTCTTCCGTGGAACTCTCTGATCCTATCCTTTCCCAAGATGTCAGCCAGAGAGATACACAAGCATCGGATAAGAGTGAATCTCAGAAGCCAATGTACAGGCAGTGGTTTGATAGTAAAAGATATGCTTCTGACAAATACAAACCTGAATCTTTGCCCTCAAAATCCATCAGAGCTTCCATTCAAGTTGCCAATCCGAGTCGTTCACTCCTTCCAGACATAACCCCAATCCACGATGGAGCCGCTATTTCTCTGAACTACGAACGATTTGGCACAAAGGACCTCGTGGAGGCGGTTGATCAAAGACCTGGTCTTTGCCATGGTCTTAAGACTGAATCAACTCTCAGACCCTCGGAGTTTTTGACTCTGCCACTGTACCATCCAGCCGGTTCAAGCGGTCAAATCATTAACTCTTCTAACTTCAACGGCAAGCAGAAATATCTTCTTCAGAACCCAGCAAAGGTAGCTTTTAGAGGAACAGGCCAGCATTTTAGGTGCAATTGTTACGATAGAATGCAGAGCATTTCTAAGGGGCTGATTCCATGTTCCAGTAATCTTTGCGTCAGCAATGACGACGTATTTCCTTGCTCGGAGTCCATAGAAACTTGTCTCAGTCTAGACATTGAGTCTAGAGGTCAGAAAACAAAGAACAAATTCAACAGAAAATACTCCTGCGATCTACAATGCACCACCCTGACTTTGCCTGGTCTGTCATCAAATCCTGAAGAATCTTTGACGAGAATAGGAGGACAAAACCCTTTCACGAAGCAACGCGATAAATTTCCAGCAGATTCACATCTAGCTAACGAAAATCTGCTCAGAAGAACCGTTGCGTCCAAAGTGTGGACCGTGTTCAACACCTCCACTGATTGTGCACAGAACGATGGAGGTATCTCTTGTTCAGAATTGGATGCCGAAAATGATGAATTCTCTCGCGTCTTCGAGTGTCCTTTATTTTTTCCAAGAAGCACCTTGCCAAAATCGAGTAGACCGTCTCTACCAATCAGGATATACTCGAAAAATACATCTACGCAAAAATCTAAAATTGCCTCCAAACGTACCACCCAAGCCAGGGACAAAAATGGCAGATCCTCCGTGAAGAGCCTTAGACTGCCCTGTAGCAATCCATCGTCACGCATTTGTCAGACCTTGTTGATGAGTCTTGCCATCACTGGCTTCTTCTACGCGAGTATTTTCATCGACTGTACCATGGCAGTATACTTTAAAATGGCCATTTTATCCATAGCAATATGTCTCTTGATGATACTACTGCACAGGTGCAGTCGATTAAGAAAACCGATTCTAGCAGCCGTGCTCTTGTCTCTCACTAGAAGAGGAAGGTTTGTTTACATCTACCTCATACTCACAACCTTGCTATCCGGACCGGTTAAGAACGGTTTCAAGAATATGATGGACTTGGGTCCGGCCCTCAATTGTATTCTCGAGTCTTCCGATAAAGCATTCACAAAGAGCTGGACTCTATCTTCGCATTTCACTGACAAAGACGACAAAATCGTTACATCCCTCGGTCCCAAATTTCCTGCAGATGGAGAGCCAGAAAGGCAGAAGGAGAGTATCGTAGATCTGGAAGAGAATCTGATTCTCGTCGAAGCTTTCTTGGACTCTCTCCACAGACAGGTTCTGAATGGACGCTTACAAGTCTATGGTGCCCAGAAGGTTGTTTGTCGGTTCCTTGCATTTCGAATTTCATTATTAGGCTATTAATAGCTGTTACATTGTGATTTTAATAAAGGTTTCATTTCAAGAATTAATATGTTTATTAGGATTTCTTTTATTCATTTTGTTGTTGTAATTGGAACCTTATCTTGATATTATCGGATTCTTTTTAACCGGCACAAATGCTCAATATGCGAGATTTAAGCTCCCGCAAACTGCATCCGAAGATGATAAAAATAAGGAATAAAAAAGTTCACTTTTACTC
This sequence comes from Hirudinaria manillensis, assembly GCA_034509925.1. Lineage (NCBI taxonomy): Eukaryota > Metazoa > Annelida > Clitellata > Hirudinida > Hirudinidae > Hirudinaria > Hirudinaria manillensis. The sequence continues at coordinate 1,057,678 of CM067533.1, read as the reverse complement.
GAAAAATAGGCGGAGCCAAATGGCTGGCACCATATGGGGCCTGAAATTATGTACTGCCCTAAAGCAGGATGTTATCTGGAATCGAGTTTCCGCTTGTAATTGGAAGAACTCTAAATTGTAACTGTAGGTTTCAAGAGCTTGTATTTATCCAAGGATCTGTTAGCGAGTGGAGATTTTATAAAATTATTTCAACTGGCACGGCTAAGTACCGACCAATCATTCAAAAAATACATAATTTTATCATTTTAATTTTAAGAATTTTATATTTACATATTGAGGGACTGGGCTAATTATGGTTATTAGTAAGTTTATTATAACAATATACATTGTTGTTATTGGTTAAAACCAAATACAAATAAAATCATTTAACGTTAAACCACGATTTATAAAACTGTCAGTACATCATTTATCAATAGGATGCAATCTGGATTGTAATGCAGTGGACAATTAGCTTCATGAATAATTTCATTAACTCTTAACTAAATGTTCAAGCATTATCAACTCGTTTCGAGTCCAAAGCTTTCTTCCACGGGCATCTCTACCCCAGAGACAGATTGTGGCGGTGTCATCTGGCACTAAAATGGCTATAGAAGAGGTACCTATGCTTTACCGAATCCCAGTGCATCATGAACGCATCATAAAGCGCTGACGACCGGCTCCAAATCAAATGGAGATCCGACACACTCCCCCAACTGCTAACATCCAGTAGTCGGTCCGTAACGTGACGTGGCTTTCCACGCTTGATCGATTTTTTCACGCTCCGCTAACCGGCGCGCCTTCATTAAGATTCTGCGAGGAGATTTGCTCGATTCTCCGGCATTTCGCAAGAAGGAAAATGCGGAGCCTGGCGATAGCCAGGTGTACTGGAAAGCAACTCCTAGCTCAAAGCGGAAGCATTTATTGGAGTTAAAACGTAAGCCCGCGAACCGAGGGTCACGGTTTGCACATGCTCAGCGGACCTTAAACTTGCCAGATGAATGAAATCCATAAACACAGTTGCAGACCGACAGGTTAATAATCTGAAAATAACTGGACCACCAGACAAAGGCTATTTATGATTTCTCTGTCCTTTTGGCCACCTTTCTTGTATGGCAGTTTTTCTTTCAAAGAGCCACCCTCCACTCAACTCTGACCTTAGCAGGTGACGTAAGAGGGGTATGCCTGCCCTTCTTAGGGTCAGATTCAGAGCGTAGATTCATTGATGCGATGGCCACGGATTTAAGTAATGTTACAAGAAAATTGTCCATTTATATCGTAAATTTAATAATAAATTTAAAGAAAAAATTTCTTTTGCAATTACTAAATTCCTATAATTTCTCTTTAAAATTTGCAAACGAATAATTTTTTCAATTATTGCAATTGCTAACAAAACATTTTTTAATTTTGACAAAATGCACATTTGGATCATCTAAATAGAACACAAGCAAGGTTCTCAATCATGGAGAGTTGCAGAAAACACATCGCACGGTATCATCACATAAGTAGTTTCTGGATTGGAGTAGACTTGACTGCAGTCACCAGAAATCACAGAGAGACAGACTGCAGGTTGCAACTACATGAGCTGCAATAGCAAAGCCTTGAGTTGCCTGGCCTCATAGGTGACCGTATTCTTTCCGGGATGCATTTTGTCCTCCTCCAGGGGAGACTCCACGTGGGTCACCACGTCTCTTCCGTAGAGTTCGCACTGTTCCAGAAACAGAAGGCAGTCTTTTAGGACCTCATTTTTAAGCATGATCATGTGTTTGGACAGGTTCTCGATCATGGATAGAAAACACCTCTTGGCATAATACCAGGTGTCTGTTCCGAGTTTCTTATGGTATGGTTCCAAGCTCTTGATGACTCGAGATATTCCGAATTCATAGTTGCCCTGGAAATAAATAAGTGAGGTGATGTAGGAGAGTTTGCAATCCGTCTGTAATTTCTTATGCTACAAGGTTTCAGTGTGGCAGAATATATTTACATTAAGTGGTGTAGTTTAATGCCATTATTAAATTTTTGAGTCCATTTTTTGATGTAAATAAATTTAAAATATCAATTTTTAATTTAGAGCACAGTTTTAAACTCCAGATTTTAAAGAAACATTTCTCAAATCCACTTAATGTTATCGGAAATTCAAGATAATGACCAACCTTTGCACAGTAAAGTGTTCCGATGACCAGATTGACGATGCAGAGATGATAAGTTCTCTTGTCAAGTGGATCATAGGCCAAATCTCCCTCCTTGCTTTCAATCATTCTCATGAGTTTTTCAGCCTCTTCGTTTTGACTGGTCATTATGTAAGAGACACACAGATTTGCCAAAACTATGGCACTCAGATCGAGTATGTCTTCCTTATGCTTCTTAACAAGAGGTTCGTAGAATCCGGCCGCTTCTTTGTACTTGTTCTCCTGCATGAAGAGAACGTGTGCTACGTTCAACTTCCACGCGTCTTGATCCTTGCAGAACTCCACTGATTTGTGGAAAATCTTTTCCACCTGGGCAAAGTTATCGAGGTCCCAATAAATCTTGGCCTGTTGCATCAAGACGGGCAGAAACTTATCTATGGTCTCGTCGAAGTCTCGGATGGCGGTCTTGGTGGCCTCGTCGTTATGGCTTCGTCTCGAGTCTTGAACCTGTTTCGTGTACTTGCGCAGATCCTCTGTTAGCTTCGTGGCCATGTCGTCGAGTTTTCTATAGGCCTCTTCTGGGGCAGTTTGTCTGAGGATGACGGCCTCAATAAAGTCATACAAAAATGGTGTCAGAAATTTGTAGGTCAGGTGAGCATTCTCGGCCAGGACGTCGGCAGCCAGATCGTAATATTCATACTTAATGTACAAAAGCAAGAGATTTGCAAAGGTTTCTGGAGGAAAAGATTCCTGCTGAAGAAGAAATTGGAGCTTCTCGAAACCTTCCGATGGGTTCACCTCCATGTTAATCAGGGCTTGGTTATGCAGCGTCACCGGATCCAACTCGTGCTCCATTCTTGGCGGCATATCGGTCAAGGCCATCTTGGCCGAGTCGTTATGCTTCATCTGAAATTCTATGGCAGCCTGGAGGTTGAAAGCCTCCACCAAGGCAGACTCGTACAAGACCATGGTATTGCCGACGCTCCCTGCATCGAGACCTTCGGTATTCATGCCGACCGCAAGTTCAGAATGTTCATTGATTCCTCTTGAAATTATCTTACTGACAAACGGAAGAGCCACGTTATAGCGCCTGATGACGTAGTTGCACAGAGCCACGTTGTAAATGAGATCTGGCTTCTCTCCCCCAACCTGTTGTGCCTGGGCAAATCTTTTCAAAGCTTCGTCATACTTGCCGTCTTTGAAGCAGAGGCATCCGATGTTGTTGATCGTGTCTGCATCGTCTTGAGGACAGTCGTCGATCAAACTTTTAGCGCCAACGCAATCCTCTTGACCGTACTTGATAGCCGATTGCAGCTTGACGACATTTACGTGGTTGGAACCACCCATGGCTATCTGGCCAGAAACTTTCATCGCTTCTTCGTATAAGCTCGCCTTGTACAAAGATTGGGCATAGTATAACTTGTACTGTTCGTTGTCCGGCTCGAGTATGGTAAGCTGTTCGTAGCAGTCTGCAGCATTGACGAAATCCTGAAGTTGATAGTAGCAGAAACCAAGGAGCGACAGTGCAGGCCGAGATTTATTGTAAGTTTGGACAACGTTGTTAAGAATTTGAACGGTGTCAGAATATTTTTGATCTTTTATCAACGAATAAATAGTCGAAGTAATTTCGCCTTCTTTCAGTTGAACGTTAGCCATTTTTCTCGACGGTACTTGTTTGTTTACGTTGCTAGCAGCGACCACAATTAAAAGCGCATCAAAATAGTTTATGAAAGAAATTGTATTTATCAGTAAAAATAATCCAATAATATTTTTTATAATAATAAATTTGTAACAATAATTTTTTTTATTACAATGTTTTGGGGGTAAATTAGTAAAATAATAAATTTTATTTTAAAAAGATTACCCTTTGTTTAATCAAATGTATATAAAATATAAATAAAATGTAAATAAAAGTATAAACTTTTTGTAATCGTACAGAATGTAAAAAAAATGTTTAAAATTAAAATCGTTTATGAATTACATGAAAAAGTCCACATATTTTATTTACTTTTAGCTCTGCTTTCATTGGACCGTATTTATTAATTTATTATATTTAAGTTGTCTGGAATTAATTGACTGCGCTTTCCTCGGACAGATATAAACAGGTTGATCTGAGCTTAAATGGAGATTAAACTCGCTCGAGGAGTTAGGTTTACGACTTAAGCGCATATCGGCCTTACGTCTCGTATTTCGTCTTGATGTAGCCCACTTCTAACAATTTCCAGTTTCTACTTCGATTGACCGAACGTGTAAAATAACTGCCGACACGTAGCGGAAATAGACTTTCATTCGTTCGTGATAAGATAAAACACGATAAGGATAGACGCGGACGGCCATTTCTTTCATCTCGATGAATAAAGTTAGGCACGAGCATAAAATGCAATCAATAACGTAGGGACAGGACCGAGATACCTCGATGCGATATTCGCATCTTTATAGTTTTCCTCATCTGAGGAGCGTGCCCCGGATCTTGAAGGGTTCAACAACTTGCTATTGGTAACATCAATCCTTTCCAAGTCTATCATCTGATGCCTGAAGCCGACATTATCGGAGTCATCCATCAAGATTCCAGCTCAAATATGCCTTTAGTGATGTGGAAGACGGCTCCTGATACGATTTTGTGGAAACTTTCAGAAAATTTAGATGAAGGTGGAAAATTATCGGGAGATTTCGCTCTTCCAGTACTTCCAGTTTGGCAAGGTAGACTGTGTCATAAACAATCAAGTGGTCGGATGTTGTTCTATGATTACGTCCATTTGGTTATGCTTGATTGGTTTATGATTCTTTGAGATTTCTCCTTTCCTATGTTCATCGGGAGCCAATAAACTATAAGCTGCCGACAAGAAAACTTCAGTCCACTTTTAGATTTTGTTTTATGTCTTGTCTCACTCCGTGCAGTCCTGATGATCAACAAAATGTTTGTAAAGTCGTTTGATCAAAAACAGTTTTGACTTTTAAACCACTTTTGCAAAGTTCTTCATAAAACTCATATGAGTTAAATAGATGATAAGTACTCATCAATTAACACCCTCGGATCAAGGGGAGTGAAGTGGGGCGGAAATAATAAGAACCATTTTGTCATTATTGGTGACCACGGAGGAGACAGATTTAATCTTTAAAGTGAATATTTACCTACGGTTTCCTCGGGTCGGGCCCGTCCAGCCCCCCAGGAAAGTATTCCAGATCCGCCACTGTTAGTCGAATGATGTTCGGTCGTTTGGTGTCGTCTGTCAACTTAAAACCATCGCAATCAACTAAATAGAATGCATTTATCAAACAACATTATAGAAAATTTCGGCCACAAAATTCTTTTGTTTTTATTTTTTATGAATTAAATCTGATAAATTCAAAAGATGCAAATTGCTGAATTTCTAGACATCTCGGAGCATCCCCCTGGCGAGAGTTAAGCATTATCTCAACGTCGACAAACGTGATTTAGAGACGAAAGCGGCGAGGTTCTATGCAACAAATATCTTTAATCAATGCCGGATATTAAGGTCTCAGCAGGGAGAGAATAATATCGTCGGTGGCTTTGAGGTGCGAATATCCTGTTCCTTTTCGTTGGGCCGGTGTCTTCCGATAGCCCTTATCATCGTAAATAACGCGTGACTTTGGCGAACTTTCCAAGCGAGTGAAGATGGTCCGATGTTTGAAATAATCGGATTGCTAAGGACCGACTGGAAGGAAATATGTATGCCATTGAATCCATTGTATATTTCGAAAAGGTTACTTGAGTAATGAGCTATGGTTTTCTGCATTGAAATGTTTGGATGGTAGTTTATTATATCAATATAGCTTCAAGCTGTTACTGAGAATATTTTAAAAGTAAACTTTTTTTTTTGTTTTGAAAATACCTCTTTTGTTCAGACCATTTATTATCCGTAAAAGTCGTCCTAATGCACTTCGTTGTGTTTTACAGGCGTGCAAAACGATAATTTCCTCTGCTCACAAGATCTGTGAGGACAGCCTTCAAGAAGCAACTGGCCATTGTTTGAAGGTTATGGAAGCTCTAGGTAAAGTCTATCACCACTCCAAGGTTGTGCTGGATCGCATAAACCCCGATCGCTGGTCCGGGACGAAAGCCATTTCCCAACAGACCGGAATCAGGTAGAGACGGATGCCGTTAAAATTAAAATTAGAGAGTTTGGGGATATGTTTAAATCTGTTAATATCGAAAACAAAACTAATTGGCCTAAGTTCTAAGAAGCATTAGTAAGATTGTGGCACCCTAGTTAATCAAGCAATTTATAATTCAATAACTGTTGCTTCAATTATAATCCCAGTGTCTATGAGAAAGCACATTAATAAAATACAATTATTCTTTATATTATATTTGAAATAGTCATTTAATTTGATTTCTTTTGCCTTCAGACCTCTGTCGGAAAAACATAATTCCAGCGATCGAAGCGTCTGCCCGCCACTTGGCAAAGAAAATCCTTGCAATAAGTTGGACAGCAGTGATAACTTGTGCCTTCCCTCCAATTGGGCAGACGGGTCACTTCTGGAAACATTGAACAACACGAAAACATTCGTAACTGACTTGAGGAAACTTTTCAGCTTCGACGTGCTTCTTGAAGTCGAAACCGTCAGAGCAAACAGGACCAGAGCTAACCAGTCCACCATTTTAGAAGAGATGGCTCTATACATGGATGAACATTATTCTGTCTATAATCTAGAAATGTGGAAGACAACCATTAGCGTTTCCGTCTTTATAATCAAGGCCATAATCAATTTATGTTGCGTGGCATTTCTATTTAGGCATTCGATTCAAATATTGAAACGCGTCAGAAAGTTCAAAGACGAATATCAGGCAGCGACATCTCATGAAGCTTCTTACAAGACGTTGACTGACTTTGACGCCAGAGACAACGATAACCTAAGCAAATATGCTTTGATGACATCTATTCTGTTTCTTGTGGTACTTTCGTTTGCCTTTGAGGTCACGTTTTATGCAATAGTCGTATCGTTCGCTAGGTTTAAGTCGGTCGATGAAGAGAAGTATGGTCAATTGAAGGATCAGCCGACTGTTTCGCTAACGGCGAGCGGCTTGCTGGGCACCATGGCGGTTAGAGTCATCAAAAATATCGGCTTAATGAGCCAAAGTCGTTCGAGAAACAGTTCCTTTTTGATGCGACACCTCGCGGGAATCTGTGACGAAGACAACGACTTTCTAACAACTGCACGGTTCATTGAGAACGGCCATTACTTTTCCTTAGCCGTTTTGTCCAATGTTTCTGCGTGCTCAATGACTGTTAACATATTGCTTGCAATTTTGATGGCAATTTTGATTGTCTTCGAAACTAAAATTGATTTGTATGTGCAGAATGTCTTTGATAGCCTTTCTGTCGCAATACCAAGCAACGCGAAACCTAACTTTTGATGACAAGTGACCCTATTAATCTCTGGAAATGTATGTACATGAAGTATAGCAGAAAATGATACTTGCTTGTTATTGTCAGAATAAAGTCAACAATAACCCAAATTGACCAAATTTCTCGCTTACATTTTTCCGAAGTTGGCCATAATACTAATGCTAATTGGTCTATAGCATCGTACATAATGGCCAACCAACAAAATATATATTATTGATGACTTTTTAAAATAATCAGAGTTTTTGCATTTTTGCATATTAGAAACATATCAGGTCTATAATGAAATAATAAAAAGATCAACAAATGAACATTTAAAAGCCTTGCAAAGATCGAAATCCACTCATGATTTTGAATTGAACAAGTAGTTTACTTGTTTGATATTACTAAAAATATGTGGAAATGTGGAAAATATTTAGTTTATTTTCATCTTTCATAAACCTCTATCGAATGAATTCGAAAATTTTAAATCTCCCAAGTTTAATTAATTAAGAATTTATCTGTAAATATTTGTTAAAAATAAAGTTTATTTTATGTTTCTTAATTTATAAAAAAAATGTTTTAAATTTTTAGACAAACTGCGTTAGAAAAACAGATATCTTAATTAGTTTAAATTTTTAGTTCATATTAAATATGTAAAAAAATTTAACATTTAACGATGATTAATATGATTAGGGGCACAAATAAAAATTTGACTGTTGCAGAATTACTTAAGTTCAAATCATAACATGGCGGCCAAGGGAGCTCAAGCAGAAGATCCGGCCGACGGCATTACGTCTGCCGCAGATGTCCATTCATCTTACAACTTTTCTACTTATGAGGGGCTTCGAAGTTTCAACGATAGTTTTGAAAAGGTGGAAATCGACTATGTTGCCATCGACAAATACCAAAAGGAATACGTGAATGGCCAATTGCAACTGACTTCAGTTCTGTGAGTTTTTTTTGTTTTTGTTTTTGTGAGATACGTGCTTTAATGGTGGTGATGTTCTATAGTTAATTGGCTTTGTTGAATAAATTGTTGATAAGCAAATAAAACAAGTTAAACGAGTTATTTCAAGCGCTAAATTCGGTCGTTGCTGTATGTGTACGTTTTTAAGCTTGCTCATTTAAAAGTGATTTAAATGTGATTTTAATTTCTGGTAAAATTCTATCATCTACTTTAAACATCTTTCAATTAATTTACAAGGGAGTCTTCGATTGAGGGCAGCGAGGTGATGCAAATAAAGTTCAGTAGAGATGGAAAATTCATAAGTGTTGGGTACAGAGATGGTGTTATCAGTGTAAGTTATGTTTCTTACTGTCTACATAAAACACTTTTAATTACTTAATCTTAGCCAATCCTTAATAACTTGAAGTATATGAAAATGATATCAATTAGATGATTTGACTAGTTAGATTGAGTAATGATTAACTTTATACAATTGCTAATGTAATAATTATCTTGATTATCACATCACTACAGCACCACTCACTAAGTAATGCAATCGTAGGTTTTCAACCCTGATGGCAAATGTGTTATTGAAAAATTGAAGACTCATTCGACAAAGCAGTGCCCAGTAACGAGTCTGAAATTCTTGCCTGATACTCGAGTAGACAGAGGATTGCTTCTGGCCACCTGTTTGTACAAACTTGTATCATGGGAATCTGATTTCAGATCCATAATACATTAATTATGTTTTAAGTGATTAAGTAGGTAGAGTAGAAGTGCTAATGCATTACTCACAAGTTATGTTAAGTGCTATTTGTACACATAAATTTTAAATTTAAATGTATTAACAGTAGTTAAAAAAGTATACCTTTTCATTAATAATCCTGAATTTTAAAAGGGATTAGTCAACTATTTGAACCCAAGGAGCCATACATATTTGGAATCATAAAAACGGCCAAAAAAAAATATTTTTTTCCTACTCGCTACATTTAAAAAGCAAAAACCGACTTACAAAAGATACCTCGGGCCATTTGGCATTCTGGAATCTATCGGAGAAGATCTTGTCTAGCGTTATTCCAGAGAAGAGGGAGAGCCAAGAGACCTTGAATGCCGCCTTAAACCACTCGGCCACTAGGATTGCCACGGTAGGTGCTGATCCGAGCGTCATTGTCTACGACATTGAGACCAAAACTGAGGTCAACAAGTTGCATGCCAGGTACAGTCTGATGGGTAGTTGCATGAATATTCATTTATATTCGTTTCTACATTTGCTATTATTATTCTATTTGTTTTACTGTTGTTATGCTATATTTACTATAAATATATATTAATATAATATTAATTATATACTAAATCAGTATTATAATGTATTTACTAAATATCATAATGAATAATGGTTACTTCAACGTATCAACTTGTACTTATGAAATAACTTTAGTATTATTATTATTGTTATTATTATTATTATTTAGTAATATTATTGTTAAGATTATAATTACAATTTGTTTAGCCACCCAACTCTAACTACCTTATTGCTACTATTATGGTTATAAAATATTAAATATTAATTTATTAGTGAGGTTCAATTAGTGGATGGCCACAACAATAGGGTGTTTGCCATTCGCTTTGAGCCTGATTCCGACAACATATTCATTACTGGTGGTTGGGACAAAACCATCCAGTTCTGGGACTGTAGGCAGAAAAGATCCTTCAGGTCTACTGGTTAACTATTCATCATTCACTCACTCACTTACTTACTCACACTCACTCACTCACTCACTCACTCACTCACTCACCCACTCACTCACCCATTCATTAATATTTTAATATGTAATATTATCATTAATGAATTATGAATATTAATTTAATTGGTCAATTGATAAAAGTTAGTAACGTCGATTGGTAAATTGAGTGTTTGGTAGACTTTCTGCAAGGTTCATTTCATGTTGCCTGTTGATTCCAATAAATTATTTTGCTTGTTAGAGAGTTTAAAGTCTATTTATTTTAAATTTTTATAAATTATGAATGGCTAAATAGTTAAAGTTATTAAATGTTTATTGAATCATTACTAGTAATAATTATAATAATAATAATAATATGATAATTATATTAATTGCTAAAGGCACATCTACGGACCTTATATCTGTGGTGATGGCATTGATGTCGAGTCTGGCACTAAAAACATTCTCACTGCCTCGTGGAGACTTGAAAACAATCTTGAAGTGGAAATAACTTCATTTTCTTTCTTTCTTGTGGAAAAATATCATCTTTATTTTCTTTTTAGAATTAAATACGTCATTAAATATTCAATTTTATATTATTATTTATTGCATTTTTGATCCATTGTTTATTATTTACCTCAAACTCAGGTCTGGGATTTTGGCTCGGGATCGAAATTGGCAAGCATCAGTGATAATGGATTGAAAAGTCATGTTAGTGATAACCACCATCACCTACGTCATCGTCATCATCATCGATATCAATATTATGTTATATTATATTATATTATAATGGTAATTATTTTCCAGAAATCTCAAACAAATTCACCTTATAATCTTTTGCAGCTTTATTCTGCCCAGTGGTTTGGCAGTGACAAGATAGCTTGCGTCGGGAGCAACGAAAACATCGGACGCGTTATCGAAAGGGCCACTTTGAATGTTAGTTGAATGCGAGATTCCTAACCGGCCGGTTCCGTGTTCAAATCCTGCCTTGGGTAATTGGATTATTATTATTATTATTAAGAACTATCGGAAAACTTAACAGCAGTCTTAAAACACGGTCGCTTAATGAGTCTATTATGCACAGTGCATGGTCCTAACTGTGATTATTCAGAAGTGTTCAGGTAAACAATACAATTCAGCATTGTATTGTATCTGAGTTTAGTTTGGTCGCCTGACACAAATTAGATGGATCTCAATACAAGCGATCGTTATATGTAGCTTGGAGTGGTTAGTAATAATGTCAATAATATTAATAAGATAATGGAAATATGCTTACTAATGACGGTAATGGAATATCTAATAGACTGAAATGGAATTATAATAATAATACCAAAAAGAGTAGAGGTATAATAATAATAATAATAACAGTAATAGTGGTTGAGGAATAGTTAATCGACTGAAATGAATTCTTGTATTGACTCGACAGACCCTCGGTTGGATGTCCGGCCTACCAAATGGCTTGTTCTGTATGGACAACGATTTGCACTCGTTAAAATCCATGGTGGCATTTGGCTCAGGGCCGAGGGTGTTTGTGGGTCACAGTATTGACAGCGGTTCAAATTATTAGCTTCGAATTGGCTCTCCCATCGATATGCAAGCGATGCTCATTTGCGTGATTAGTGTTATGATTTGTGCCGATGGGGTATTTGCATCGTTGGTTTCCGGCAAATGTTTTGCTGGTTGATACAAGATCATCTTTATTATTAAAGGCTGGAGTTTATTAAATTTATTAAAGCCTTGAAGACCTTCTTGTCTTTTGAGACCCAATATTTTCGTACGCTAATTTCGTGAGGGGAATTCCTAACATGTTTTAATATTAATAATAATAATAATAATTCCGATTGTTAAAGTGGCGTATGTCCGATGGACTTCAAGGCCACTGAGGGGGGTGAGGGTGACTTTCCCTGAAGAGGAAGGTCTTCAGGGCGGAGTGGAAACCGGGCTGGGTCTGAGATCGTCACCGCAGGATCTAGTCTGTTCCAGGTCCTGGGCCCAACGTTTTAGAACTAAGTTTCTAATTGGAGTGGTTTACGCTTATTGGATTCGTTGATAGCTTAATAATTAAGACTTAATTGAAAGGGAAAACTAATCAATATGGTTGAAATGACCCGCAGGTTCGCGAGGGCTCGGTCGCCGGGTTGTAATTTCGTGAAATAGTTATCTTATGTTCCCTAGGTGGCAGAAGTGTTTAATATTTGTCGTAGCCTGGTGATAGTGGTTTTTAAATTTTCGACTGATTTTCGAAAATTAATGGCTTTTATTAGTTACCGTTCAAAGGACATGTTTGACAATTTTCAATCCATTTGGACTTAGGGAATTAAACGAAAAATTATTACCACCTTCACGAGGCATGCGATAATGAAAAGAGATTTAGTTCTGAAATTAGCAATTTAGCACGGGTGGTACTTAATATTTATCAACTTTTCTAATGTAGAGTGATTCTGGGCCTTGCTTAAACATTTGTCGAGTCATTGTCTTGAGAATTAATTGAAAGTTGGAGTTAAGTGTTAGTTATTAAAGCTAATTTATCGTTAATAAAACGCCTAAACGATAAGTATCCTCCACAGTTTGTTGAATCGGATTAACTTTTAGTTATAATCGCTACGAAAAGACGTCAGTGTTTCGTCTCAATTTGAAATCTGTCTCCAAGACCCCGGACCTATTGGTTTCCAGTTTGTCAGCGTGCAAATAGTCACCAAAAAACGAGTCGAGCTTAAAAAAAAAAAATAAAACAAGATTTAAACCCGCGATTGATCTAGCGCTTTTAAACGTTTTCACAAAAAATCGCAACCATTGAGACCGAAATGGCAGAGTCGTCGGGGCGGGAGAGTAGGAGGAAAAGAACGATCGGAGGGGGAGTTTCTGCAAAACACCTGGCGATGCTGAAAGTAGATAAAGAAACTTTCAAGACCGGCCTGAACAGGCACATCCACTACACCCTGATGAAAGACAAGAACGTGGCAGAGTCTATGGATTACCTGAGGGCCATGTGTCTCTGTGGTAGAGACCTGCTTGCCTTGAGATGGTTGAGGACACAGCAGAGTTACTTCTCCTTCGACGTTAAGGTTCGTAAGTCTATTGGTTTGGGTTGGATTTGTGATATTGTGGATTATTTGGATTTCTAGTTAAAATTCCCATATGATTCACTTATGAAAGCCAAAAGCCCATGTTGCAGCTCCTGTGCAGGATCTGTAATTTTAGAATTTTATTAAAGTTAGGTGGGTATGGAGTAATACGGATAACTGTGTGCTCATGTGTGCATGCTTGTCTTGTCACCGTGAACGTGACTTAGCCAATGTCAGGCTGACATTTTGGATTGGGATCTCAGTCTTCTTACCGATAAGTTGTCACCTCTTAGTTGTGGCACATTGGAATAAAATGGCTAGAATTTATTTTAGCTTATTTATTCGTGGTTTTGATATATGATTAAATCTCAATATGCGATCAAAACCAACCCTCAATGCTTAAGGAAATTACTAGATTTAGTATTTCAAAATGTGTAAAATTGTGGTTTAAAAAAACTGTTCAGAGAGTATACTACTTGTCGCTGGAATTCTACATGGGACGGACATTGGCCAATACTCTCATCTGCCTCGGATACGACAAGGAAGCCGCCAGCGCACTCTACGAGGTTCGATTATTCATAAAGCCATGGTCTCACACCAGAAACATTTCTTTTTATATCTATCTTGTCTGACATTTTTGAGCGATGATGCTACAGCTTCTAATGATGGCCAATGACAATTGAGTTTAAAGTTTCCTTGTTTGAGTTCTAAGCTATTATGGAAATTATTACATAACTTTGTAAATAAACAACTTTGTAAATCATACAACTTTGGTATCAATATCAGAAATAAACATTAAGGCTAACACAGAGCGGGGCAATTCTTCATCCTTCTTTCACATACTATAGCTAGGCATCTCCTTAGAGGAATTGGAAGAGTTGGAAGTAGAGGCAGGTCTCGGAAATGGCGGACTCGGGAGACTGGCCGCTTGCTTCCTCGACTCCATGGCCTCCCTGGGCATTCCTGCGTACGGCTACGGAATTAGATACGAGTATGGCATCTTCACTCAAGTCATCGAGGACGGATGGCAGGTCTGCGATGGTGATTGGTTGGTTGTTTGAAAAGCCATCTAAGTTCATTTCATACGCTAATCAGTTTGAAGAGCCCGACAATTGGCTAAAGTTCGGAAACCCTTGGATCACCCCTCGGCCAGAATATCAGTTCTACGTGAATTTTGGTGGCAGGGTCGAATATTCGAACAAGGGAGCTAACTGGATCAGCAACGAGACCGTGGTGGCCACTCCGCAGGACATACCGGTCCCCGGTTACCTTAACGACTATGTCAACACCCTAAGACTCTGGGTCACAAAGGCCCCAGAGAACTTCAACTTTGCCCTCTGTTAGTGACTGATAACTCTCTTACGCCTGATGGTTTTGTCTTATGAATTACTAATTAGCACTAATTAGTTAATATAATCTGTGCGAAGCACAGGTTAAGTAAATTTAACTGTGGATTTATTGAACACATATTATATTATTTTTAATCATAAATAAAATAATTATTCAAGTCAACAACGGAGATTATATCAGAGCAGTCATGGAAAGAAATTTATGCGAGAACATTTCTAGGGTCCTTTATCCGAATGATAACGTAAGTGAGCACTTCTTTTGTCCCTGTCATAGTCCATAATAACTCAATTTAGTCTGTCACGAGATTAATAATGATTTTACTTACTTTAGGGAATAAACTTTGACTAATATTGTTGAAGTAAATTCTGTCTCAATCTCTTAGTTATTCTTGACAAATTAGGGTTTTCAATGGTAAGGTTTATAAAAAAAAATTATATTCGACATTATCACATCATAAGCATCAAGTTGTCGTCATCATCATCATCACCACCACCACCACCACCACCATCATCATCATCACCACCACCATCATCATCATCATCATCATCAGCAGCATCATCAGCATCATCATCATCATCATCACCACCACCACCACCACCACCACCATCATCATCATCACCACCACCACCACCACCACCATCATCATCATCATCGTCGTCGTCGTCTTAGTTTTTCAAAGGCAAAGAGCTGAGGTTGAAGCAGGAGTACGTGCTTGTTTCTGCTTCATTGGCCGACATCATCAGGAGGTACAAGAAGTCCAGATTCTTCAAAGCTCTCAAGAACCCGGTCGGAAAGCTGCACGAAAAGGTGACGTCGAAGACGACGATGACGGCGATGATGATGATGATAATGATGATGATGATGGTGTGGTTGAGTCCATAATGTTTTAATTATAATCGTTGATATTTATTATTATAATTTATATTTCTTATCATGGCAGTGGATGGAAATTGTTATTATTATTATTATTATTATTATTATTATTGCTATTATTATTATTATTCTCTTAATTATTATTATCTTTCATAGGTTGCCATTCAGCTCAACGACACTCATCCTGGTCTTGCTGTGCCTGAACTCATGAGGATTCTCATGGACATAGAGAAAATGTCCTGGGATGATGTGAATGTTTTTTATTTACAAAATAATTATTTGCAAAATTAGTTAAATACCTCCAATTAATTTCAAAATAATTATTAAACGACATTAAACAATTTATTATAGAATTGATTTTAATTAACGGTTAAATAATAATAAATTATAATTATAAATAATTAAATAAATAATCATTTATTTTCTTGTAAGTTGTATGCTATGGCAAGAGAACCGCCTTAGCAACATCGTTTTACCCAATCTCACTCATCTTTTATTTTTTCAAAGTCCTGGGACTGCACTGTCAAAACTTTGGCCTACACGAACCATACCATCCTGCCTGAAGCCCTTGAAAGGTAAACATGCATAATTTATGTGGCGCTTTATTTATTATTAATAAACAATGCAATCACTTATTTGAACGCCGCTGTGATTCTACAAAGTTACAGCATGGTGTACTGGAGTGAACCATAGGTATTCATAGAGTTTCCAGCTTGTTGTTTTTTTTTTAAATGAGTTTATTAAGGTATCAAAGCAATTGAAAGAACAAATAACAAATTGAACTTGTACAATATTAACCAGAACAATTATGTACATAACACAATGAAACAAATGAACTTAAAAAACAAACAAAATAAACTCAGTCTTAAGGAAGCGCAAAAATCATAATATTTTTCAGTAATACCACATGTCATAGTATTATCCATTATAAATTATACAGTATACATTATTTAATTGAGTCTTGATGTTGCCTAGAACACATACTCCGACCTTTAAATAACTTTAACTATTGCATTACGATATCATTAATGATTTGACAATACACCAATGTACTCCAATGAACTCCAATGTACTCCAATGAACTCCAATGTACCCCAATAGATGGCCAGTTTCGATGATAGAGGGCATGCTACCTCGTCTCATGCATATCATCTACGAAATCAACGCTAAGTTCTTAGAGGTACGACTATGTATTATTTTTTAACCATATTAATATTATTATTATTATTATTATTATTATTATTATTATTATTATTATTATTATTATTATTATTATTATTATTATTATTATTATTATTTCTTAACTATTATATCTTTTGTCAGATATTTTATCAAAGCATTCATTCAGTAAATCCTCCACAAATCGGTCACTCTATCGTCCATTATGATGCAGGGCTTATTAATTACATAATATGATACCTTCATGTACCGTGACAACATAATGCCGTATCTTGACGATACAATACCATACCGTCAGATGATACCAATACCGTCACATGTCATGGTATTATTCGTTATAAACTATACAGTATACATTATATACCATGGCATTATAAATTATACAGTATACATTATATACCATGGCATTATAAATTATACAGTATACATTATATACCATGGCATTATAAATTATACAGTATACATTATATACCATGGCATTATAAATTATACAGTATACATTATATACCATGGCATTATAAATTATACAGTATACATTATATACCATGGCATTATAAATTATACAGTATACATTATATACCATGGCATTATAAATTATACAGTATACATTATATACCATGGCATTATAAATTATACAGTATACATTATATACCATGGCATTATAAATTATACAGTATACATTATATACCATGGCATTATAAATTATACAGTATACATTATATACCATGGCATTATAAATTATACAGTATACATTATATACCATGGCATTATAAATTATACAGTATACATTATATACCATGGCATTATAAATTATACAGTATACATTATATACCATGGCATTATAAATTATACAGTATACATTATATACCATGGCATTATAAATTATACAGTATACATTATATACCATGGCATTATAAATTATACAGTATACATTATATACCATGGCATTATAAATTATACAGTATACATTATATACCATGGCATTATAAATTATACAGTATACATTATATACCATGGCATTATAAATTATACAGTATACATTATATACCATGGCATTATAAATTATACAGTATACATTATATACCATGGCATTATAAATTATACAGTATACATTATATACCATGGCATTATAAATTATACAGTATACATTATATACCATGGCATTATAAATTATACAGTATACATTATATACCATGGCATTATAAATTATACAGTATACATTATATACCATGGCATTATAAATTATACAGTATACATTATATACCATGGCATTATAAATTATACAGTATACATTATATACCATGGCATTATAAATTATACAGTATACATTATATACCATGGCATTATAAATTATACAGTATACATTATATACCATGGCATTATAAATTATACAGTATACATTATATACCATGGCATTATAAATTATACAGTATACATTATATACCATGGCATTATAAATTATACAGTATACATTATATACCATGGCATTATAAATTATACAGTATACATTATATACCATGGCATTATAAATTATACAGTATACATTATATACCATGGCATTATAAATTATACAGTATACATTATATACCATGGCATTATAAATTATACAGTATACATTATATACCATGGCATTATAAATTATACAGTATACATTATATACCATGGCATTATAAATTATACAGTATACATTATATACCATGGCATTATAAATTATACAGTATACATTATATACCATGGCAGAAAGTACAAAAGAAGTTTCCAGGCGATACGAACAGAGTATCGAGGATGTCCCTAATTGACGAGAGAGATGAGAAGAAGGTGGTCATGGCCCACCTGTGCATAGTGGGCTGTCACAGTGTCAACGGCGTATCGGAGATACATTCTCTAATATTGAAGCAGAAGATGTTAGACTGATGATGACGACGATGATGATGATTGATAATGAGTAATAATAATAATGATGACGACGACTCTGACGATGCTGACGACGATGATGATGACGACGATGACGACGACGACCTTTTTTAATCATCATTATCATCGTGGATGGCGATGATAATAGTAATAATTTTGGTGGTTTGATTATGATTATGATGCTACTGCCGCTAATGCTGACATTGATAGCGACTACGTTTGTTATGCAATACGTTATGTAATTATTATCTCTGTAGCCGATGATGATGATGACGACGACGATGATGGTGATGATGATGATGATCTCTAATTATCAGATTCAAGGACTTCCACGAGATGTTCCCCGAGAGATTCAATAACAAGACCAACGGCATAACACCGAGAAGGTGGCTCATACTCTGCAACCCTGGTCTGACAGAATTGATTAATGAGGTATTTTTATTTATTTATTTATTTATTATTATTATTAGATCGTTATTCTGGGTATTACTTAATTAATTAAATTTTAATTTATACTTTTAATATTTATGGATTTATTGCTGTATCTTTTATTATTTATTGGATATTATTATTTATATATTATTTTATTACCAGATATTATTGCCCAGGATTTTAATTCGGTTGTAAATAATAGCAATAATATTTTTTATAATAATAGCTTAACAGAATAAATTATTAATGAATTCTTAATTATATTTCCTTATTGACAATTTTGTTGACTTTTTGGTGCATTATTGCCACCTAAAATCCATACACGATTCATTGTGATTTGCACATAAAATCTCCGATAAAAAACACGTGCAGAACATCGGAACAACTTGGCAGAGAAATCTAAGCGAGTTGAGCAAATTGAAATCGCTCTCCAAAAAGGAACCTTTCATAAAAAAGCTAGAAAATGTAAAGAAGGTTGGTAAAATGCATAGTTTGATTCATAGTCTGGTTGTGTACTCCTCCAATTGTACTGGCTGGTTGTGTACTATTTGCTTGTACAACTATTATAGCAGTATTCCTGAGAATTGGCGCTATACATGTATAATGCTCTATATAATAATCTATGACATTCGAAATATAGGCCAGTTATAATGATGAAATCGTCGTAATATTGTAGTATTTCTAACCAACAAAAATTAATTTGATCTCTTAGATTGCCCTTACAAAGTTCATGACCCAAATAAACCTCGTATGACCTCATTCTTACTTCCTTACGCAGGATAATAAGGTCACGTTCACAAAGTTCGTCAAGGCCAGATACGGCGTAGACATTGATCCTGAATCTCTCTTCGATATCCACGTCGGTTTGAACCTTGAACTGTAAAGATGTCAGGGGTCACCTTAATGAATATTAATAAGATATCAAACTCTCAGTCTTCGAATTGATCTGAACTGACCTACTTCGTGACATTACTTCTAAGTAGGCCAAGGCCTACGATTTATTGTGGTTATAAAGTGCTATGAAATTGTTGAACATCAGAAACGTTAAGAAAGAATCTCTTCATGAAATCGTATCTGAATAATTCGTCTTTTATTTTTTTTGTATTTAATATTATTATTATTTATTTAATATTTAATATTAATCATTTTCAATTAAAAATCGTTCAGGTAAAGAGAATCCATGAATACAAGCGACAGATGCTTAACATTCTCCACGTGATCACCATGTACAACAGGCTAAGGAAGGATCCGAATTACGAATTCACGCCAAGGACGGTCATGATTGGCGGCAAGGTTCGGCCATCAATCAGTCAACCAGCCAACCAATGAATCAATCACTTTATCAGACTTTCTGTCAATCGGAATTATAGCCTGTATTATCAATCAATTATTAATCAATATTATTAAATTAAATTATATTATATTAAATTAAATTATATTATATTATATTATATTATATTATATTATATTATATTATATTATATTATATTATATTATATTATATTATATTATATTATATTATATTATATTATATTATATTATATTATATTATATTATATTATATTATATTATATCATATTATATTATATATTGACTTCAATAAAGCTGATTTAATAAATTAAATCAATTATGAAATTAATTAAATAAATTCTAAAACCATAAATAGGCAGCGCCGGGCTACCACAAAGCCAAGCTGATCATCAAGCTGTTCAATAACGTGGCCAGTGCTTGCAAAGAAGATCCGAACGTGCGCAAGAAACTGCGCTGTCTTTTCCTGGCAAACTACCAGGTGTCGCTGGCAGAAAAGGTCATTCCAGCCGCTGACCTTAGCGAGCAGATTTCAACCGCTGGTACGGAAGCCTCTGGCACTGGAAATATGAAGTTCATGGTTAGTCTGGTGGCTGGATTGGTTGTTGTAAACCTGGATAGGATATTGTTACCCGAAGGTTTGGCGTTCGAACCTCGCTCTCGGCAGATGACTGTTGTTTTTTAAAGCTGTAAAATTTTTTTTTTTAAGATTTTATTTTTAGACTCCTTAAAATGAAAATGAATATATTAAGTAATTAATTAATATTTTTCAATAAAATAACCATCATTTAATAAATAATTTTAAAGAATGTAATTTATTTTAATAATATCATCGGGAATATAGTGCTAAAATGAAAAAATAATGATTAATAAATATTAAAGTTTTTTTTTTAATCTTTTAAAGATTTAATTAAGTAATAATTATTAAGTAACTAGAAATAAGAACCAAATTAAATGTCGATCAAACTTCTCAACTGCAGCTTAACGGTGCACTGACCATTGGGACGTTGGACGGTGCCAACGTTGAAATGCGGGAGGAGATGGGCGCCGAGAATTTCTTCCTCTTCGGGTTGACTGTGAACGAAGTTGAGAAGACCAAGTCCTCTGGGTTAGAGGGTTTCTTACCCTAGGGTAGTGTCCACTCATTAATTCTACCCCCCATAACTAGGGTTAGGAAGGGGAATGGGTACTCAGTTTTCTACCATGATGGGCATTTCTGGCTGACGGTGACTTATACTTATATGTGGTTTTATTATTGCTAATGCCATCATCGTCGTCGTCATCATCATTACAACTGTCGTCGTCGTACATATGAACACTGTATAGAATCACGTTCAAGACTATTCAATCTTTTGTCCATTTTTCTCTGCCTTGTTGCCAATAATAATGCACGACCTAAATTGTGATATTTTAACGAAACATTATCAATTTTTTTCAATTTGTTTTAAATTTATATTTATATTTATTCTTTTAATGTCAACAATCGCAACTAATAACAGCTACAGTCCAGGGAAGTACATAAGCTCCAATCCCGAGCTGAGAGAGGCTTTGGATCAAATCGGAAGCGGTTACTTCTCGCCTGGAGATGCCCAGCTTTTCCAAGAACTCCACAGAGGGATCGTGGAAAAAGACGAGTAGGATATTGATATTATGATAATGATAATGATGATAATAATAATAATAATAATAATAATGATGATAGTTTATGATACTGATATTATGATATCATAATGATAGCTATGCCAGCTGATGGTTATTATGCTAATGATGAGTAGATGATTAATATTCAAATTAGCTTGTTATGCATGTTGCTATGCATATTAATCAACAATGCAGACCAATGGATTCAAAGCGTTGAAATTTGTTTATTTAAAAGGATGCTTGTGTTTTGTTTTTTTTTTTATAATTGGACGTAAATTATTTTAATAAATTTTTTGTGATTTTTTTGGTTATTTCGTGTTAAATAAAAATTATATTCAAAAATTCCATCGTAAATGTCCCGTCAGCTACATGGTTTGTGCGGATTACGAGAGCTACATAAATTGCCAGGAGAAAGTTAGCAGGATGTACAAGGTTTTTCACATTTATTTCGTTAAATTGGAATATTCATTGAAAATAAATTTATACAGCGTTAAAGTTGATTATTATATTATTATTAATTATTATTATATTGTTATTATTTATGGAAATTAACCAAATCATAATATTACGACTAGTATTAATATTACGGCCATGGACCAATTACACAGGGTAATTCATCTCCTCGGTAAGATAAGTTTTAAAGAAATTAAATTTAAATGCTTATATATTTATTTTTATCATTCATGTTATTATTATTATTACTATTATTATTATTATTATTATTATTATTATTATCATTATTGTTGAGATATAAAGAAGTGAAAGTCTAACTTATACTGGCAATTTAACCGATACAATGATTATTATTATTATTGTTATTATTATTATTTAAATCTCAGAACCGGAGCGTCTGGACGAGAATGGTTGTGATGAACATCGGGTCCAGCGGTAAGTTTTCCAGCGACAGAACCATCAGCGACTATAGCAAGGGCATCTGGGGAGTTCAGCCAAACTACGACAAGATGACGCTGTCATGAGCGATAGGAAGTTGATTACTAAACGTAACCTTACACTATTTTGGTGATTTTCAGGAAAAATAATTTTTTTTTCAAATACGGTCGAATTTTATTTTATTTTATTCTAGAATTGATTCAGCTATTTAGGACCGATTCGGGCAGCACTGAAACAGATAATGTTCGGTCCTTTTCAATGACACGCATGGGCACCAGTGAAAGTCTTTACGATCTTGTCCCACGCACGTAATACAAACTCTTGCCTGTTTTAAATGAACCTGAGGTTCAGTATTGTCGGAGAAATTACTCGCTGAGAACTTCGAAATCGTCTGTCAATCACTAAACGTAAGGTGGAGTTCATGCGCTTTGAAATTCACGGAGGCGGAAAGAAGGGGCGGAGCTTCTCACAGTAAACAATATCCCACAGCCTGCCCGCCTGGCAGCCGCTCAAACACGTCCCACGCACATACATCAAAACAACTCTGACTCACAATGCTCCTAATGGCAGCAGAGTATCTACAGAATAAGTTGTCAGATTTAATATTTAAAAAGGCGTGAGAATTAAAGCCATAAACTGTGGTTAAACAATATATTTTCATCCAAAAACATTCAAAAACACCCGTAGGAAGTATAAAATTGCCTACTTGCCAGTACGATTAAAGAGGACTTCGGTTATTCCTATTTAGAACGATTGGCCTGTGTTGACTGTGACCTCAAAAGATGTAACTGATAGCTCATTAATAACCAAATGTTATTAAGTAATGTTTGAAAAATGGCTCGCTGCAAGCATCTGATTTGTCCGTCCATCGTTAATAGCAAGGTCAGGAGTGTGTAGTACAGGTCATTAATATGAATAGAAGGGGCGGAGCTTGCCATGGAAAACAATATCCTGCAACAGGCTATCGGCCTCTTGAATGGCCAATCAGGTCGCTGCTTATGGCTCTCATTTGAATTTTCGTTGCTTTCGTGGATCTTGAAGGAAAGAAATGAATTTTAATTTTAACAATTACAATATTAAACATGATTTTATCATCCTGGAATTGTGACATTATCATAATATATTCATAATAATAAATTATAATGCATTATACTATTATATTATTTTAATAATATCATTATAATGTACGAATACAATTTACTTCTAAGAACTAGAATTAATGTGAGGTACTCTCAATTACAATAGGTTATTTACCCAACGAACCCAAAAAACGTAGACAAACATAAAATAAAGCCAATGCCCAAACCAATATCAATAATATAATTTAATATAATAACATAATAACTTAAATACTAGTCACATTAAAAGGTTTATTGATAAAACTAGCCAATAATAGCTACCCCTAACGTTCGTCCAGCAATGCCATTTGCACCAAAGAGAAGCATGCTCTTGCTAACAACTGTCATTTTGCTTGCACCGTTCAGAACCTCTATATTGCCAACGTCACCAAATTGTCTTGAAAATTGTTTGAAAATCATGGTTTATTTAAAATATTAATTCCGTTAAATGGGATATTAATTAATTAACTCAGTTATATTTTGTAGTTTAATTTGGTAACTCAATTATATTATATTATGAGGGTGACTAAGTCTTAAGAAAGAAATCCATGTTAGCAAATGCTATGCTAGCAAAGAAATTGTTACCGAAAATGGATGGCATTAAATGGATCATATTAAAGAAGAATCAAGTGAGAAACCCGAAATTTAATTATTAAAGATTAAAAATTAAAAAATAATTAATTAATAATCATCTAATCACTTGTCATCGTTGGGTTTTTTGATAAAAGGATTATACGGTTCACCGACATATCCACAGTTCCCTCTATCAAAAGGAGCCTCGTGTATGACTACACCATGGTTTCTGGTTTGGTTGATTTCAAAACCTGTCAGGTCTATGTTGAACAAAAGTGGTCCGTCTCTGTGCTTTTATGCATAATTTGAAATTAAAATGTAGTTCTCAGCTTCCTTTAGGTTTTAGAACGAATTTATAATTAATCAATCTTAATTGGTCCATTCTGAATTTAATAAAATAAAATTAATTAATCTAATTAATTAATCAACACGTGTTCAAATCAACAGCGCCAGTTTCGAGAAAGATTTTTGATTCTCAAAGTGCATTGATTAGTGGTTTTTCTTGGAACATCGACAGTTATTAAAGCTAAGAATTACCTCTTGGGTGATTAGGATTTCACCACGAATTCCTCTAGGACTCTTCATGGAACATTCTGCATCCAAAGGAAACGACGAGACCTCTCCGACTACTGTGAATAATTTAACATTGCTTAAGGCAACCAAAAAAACTTTAACATAAGCTCCCGACTTAAATTTTAGCACCAAAGACTGTTAAATTCGTAAGAGAAAACATTTTGAATAAAACAAGCATAAAAATCAGTCCATGAGAATCGAAAATAAACGATTACGAAGAGAATTTACTGTTTATCAGCGAGACGATGATGGCGGATGTCAATTCAAATTTCATGGACGTTGTTGTTAGTTCTGCTTAGATAAACATCAATGCCGAATAACAAACGT
Source organism: Hirudinaria manillensis (assembly GCA_034509925.1). Classification (NCBI taxonomy): domain Eukaryota; kingdom Metazoa; phylum Annelida; class Clitellata; order Hirudinida; family Hirudinidae; genus Hirudinaria; species Hirudinaria manillensis. The sequence continues at coordinate 1,032,311 of CM067533.1, read as the reverse complement.
TATTAGATTCAGACGAGAATGTCAATTAATGAAAATTTTCTGTTAGTGTAAAATTTATTTCTAAATTAGAGAAACAAAATTATGCATGTTTTAAAGAGATCTCTATTTCTTTCACGTTCGGTAGATTCGGGGAAGGAAGCGCTCTGGCCATCTTCAGCAGAATCCAAGCATTTTGAAGAGATTCACATTGTCTGGCTACACTCTAAGACGTGATTGTGAAAAACGGAAAATTGCAATTTATTTTTATTTTCAGTTTCAAAGAAATCACCAACCTTTAAGCGGTCTTTCATCCATGGAACGGTTTCGGTCATGTTGTTTAGACTCTGCCAATTAATGTTCTTCAAAATGAAAACAAAAACCAGTATATAAACGCGATTATAACACATTATTTATTCAAAATTACAATGTCTGATTAATTATTTCTCGTATTGTCACTTTTGTCCAGAGGTGACCTCGTTAACAATGATTTTAGTATGAAACTTCAATCACTTCAAAAAATGGATGCCTCTTTATTTGTCCAGTAAAACCCAGCAAGTCTTCTGTTTCGATTGACATCAACTGTTTCAATAGCACGACTAAAGTGTAAGTTATTGAAGTGACATTTTTACTTCATAATTTCCTGCTCTAACTTTAAAAACAAATCACGACCCAGCAATGTAGCAAGTACAGTTATGTTCATTAAACTCGATCCAATACATAGATATCTATTAAACTTGTGACTAAATAATGTTAAATAATTTTGTGCAAGCACTTGCAGCACAATTACATTCTGTTAACAGCACTAAATTTCTTACTTCTGATATCAGATCGTTGACAGCGTCAGAGCTAGTATGAGTCGACGAACGTTTAGGAAGGAAGATTTTGGACTAAATAAACAACGTTGATCTATACAATCATTTTCAATTTTGGTTTTCTGGTTATCCCAATTTATCATCGCATTGTTATTCATCAATTTTAAACGTAAGTTAATGCTAAAGGGCTAGAAAAAACAGCTCACATCTCCAGTGGTCATCTCAAACAGACAACCAGCCAGTCCTCTGAAATCACAACATGCTATTTGCTTGCTGGCTAAAAATGATGGAAATCAGATATTTTGTTCTGCATGTTGCACCAAAAATAACATCATATAAAGTTTAAAACAAGTACACTGCAGTTTCATTGATTTGCCAAAGTCAATCAACTTCGGATAACCATTTGCATTCAAAACAACATTTCCCAGGTGTACATCTCTGTTGTCAAAGGTACGTTGTGTGGATTGAAGTCATTTTATTGCATCATAAGTCATTTTATTTTATTAAACTACAAGCTATTTTATCGTATTACAAGCTATTTTATCACATTACAAGCTATTTTAAATTCTCACTCAGGTATTACCCGTGACAAACCATTTTCCCATGCATGTATTCAATACCCAACAATATTCCAGCCATGAAAAATGTGACACTTTCCTTAATCCGTGAATTGTCATTCGAGGCAATGTCTCTTAGACTTGGTCCTTCCAAAAATTCAAGTACAGTAAACATGTGTCCCTGTAATTAGGTATGCAAGAATCTCCAAAACATATTAACGCGTTAATTAATCTTTCGTTTATAAACTAGATACTTAGAATTATGAAATGCACTCTATATATCTTCAAAGCTTTAAAAGTGAACCACAAGAAACGCCAGAGACATCTGAACAGCAAAATGTAATTCAAATTTTGTAGTTGTTTTTAAATTTGAAAAATCTGTTTAGGCAACCCTAGCATAAATCTAAACATAAATACATAAAAGGGCATTGCCAGTTTCGAAATGTGGCGTTACATACTTATATTAGAGATTACAGACTCACACTGCTCTCGAGAAACTCCTTGTAAGAGACAACATGATTATTACTGGATGAGCTGTGGAGTATTTCCAAAACTTCTTTTTCATTTTTAAATATAGCAAGTCCCGTATCATCTTTCGTGTAGCATTTGATGGCAAATCTTGTACTCTGATCTTCTGCCAATAACACCTAACGTATCGGTTCAACATTTATCAATGTCGTATCAATACCACAATCCTATCACAAATGTTTATAGATTTTAAATTCATTATGTGAGCGTATTTTGCAATGTCTGATAATTTTATTATGGCGCATAACAATCACTTTCCCCATGGAACCTTTGCCAATGACCCCAAGAAGTCGATAATTCCCGATGTACAGAAATTCTTCGGTCATCGTACGAAACAGTCCTGTGAAGTTTTCAATATCGATTGAACTATCTTAGCTTATGGTTTTAAAGATGTATCCTGCTAAATTTCAAATTTTATTAAATTTATAAATTAGTAGATTGACGAAATCTAAATTTGTGTAAATAAGGCTTTGCGTCAACAGCACATTTTCTGAAAATTAATTCGTATAAACGATTTTTAATTTAATCTTCAGTAAAATTAACTTTAAGGTAATTTTCCGTAAAAATTATTTAAGCATTGCAACATAATATGGCAAGAATAATCAATGTATTTGGAGAATATTGATTCATTTAATTCAATCTAATTCATTAATTTTTTTTGTTATTGTTTAAAAAACTTTTAAATTTTTATAATTTCATAAAAAATAAATTATTTTTATAAGTTTGATCAGAAATACGACAAAAAAAACTTATAGTTCTTTGTTTATCTTCTGCTACGAATATATGAGTTTGGGGTAAACACAATGCAGGCTTCGGTATCTGTGTTGCCGAACGTTTTTCTAACATCGTCATAAAATCATATTTTATTTTCAAGAAAAGATGGACAAAAGGTATGGACTCTTTCTTTTTCTTAGCGAATGGACAATTTTATTGATGTTAACGTTTCACTTTTCAATTTCTTAACAACCCAGGGTAGCCGCAAAGATGTTAAATGATATGGACCAAAGGAAGTCGAAAGTGAGGTGGAATTTGTTACGGAAAAGCCCGGACAAATCGGCAGTATCCGATGATGTAATCAAATTTGTCATGGCCTATAAACTGCTTAACATAACTTCCACTTCAAATAATATGCAATAATCTGAACTAGTTTTGCAAAATGAACATGTGCATGCATAACATCTTTTCTTTTTTCTTTTTTTTTTAATTTGTCAAACACAATTTAATCAGTAACTCATATTCATAAACTTATGATTATGGAACTTTTAATGAATATTAAAACAAATATTCATTATTAATCTCTAAAATTCGTCACCATAAACCAAATAACAAAAAAAAAGTGCTCTCTTCAGAAAACACCGTTATTAAAAGCCAAGCATTCAGAAGACAAAATGATAATGTCTGATCAAATAACTTCCGATTTCACGCTCAAATCAACTTCGGACACTCCACACTTAGGGAGAGTTCCACGAACCTCTGAACAGGACGAGATCGTCAAAGTCTGTGGCCAGATGTCGCTTTGAAATTTAATTCAACAAAAATGAATTAAGAAATTAATCAGACGTGTTAACTATTATTAATAGAAGTCTAATTAAACAATTTCCATCATTTTTAACTTTAATAAGTTATTATAAGTTATAATTATGTGATTGATAACTCGATGATTGACGTATTGAAAGTAAATTATTTGTCTTGGAAAAATAAATTATAATGAAACATATTTTCAGGTAATTGACATCATGAAAGAAAACTTGGGTAGGGCGAAAATCTTAAACACACAACTGAAAGAGATCGATACAAAAGCCGGTATATATTGGCGATTGGTATTTTGAATGTATTGTATTATGGAGTCGCCAAAGTAATACTTCAGTATTATCTCGACGCAATATGCATCTTGCTTGATTTATAAATAAATAATTAATTTTTATTTTAAATACTTGTAAATAAATAAATTAATTAAATAAATAAATAAATTAATTAATTAAATAAATAAATAAATAAATGAATAAGTAAATACATAAATTAATTAATTAAATATACATATGCTTGTAATTAGTTTCTATAAATTCTATAAGGACAGTTGCACGAGGGTGTGCAAGAATTTCACGGTACAACGGAGAAAATTCAGAGAAAGTATTGGTGGGATAACTTTAAGGTCATTTAATATGCGCATATTTAATATTTAATTAAGTAAAATTTGATATTACTTGCATATTATTATTACTTTATTAAACTATTAAATACTTAATATTATTACTAATTAATGGACGATAATAATGTAACATTAACATGTTTACAATTTAAATTTTTAATTTATTCTTGTGACTTCAAAATTGCAGATTTAATTTTGTTTGTATTATTATTTTTTTTTAATAATTTTATATTTTTATTTTATTTAAATTTTATATTTTTAATAATATTTAATAATAATATTATTAGTTTTTAATAATAATAATAATACATAATGTTTGTATTATTATTAACAAATTAATGATATATTAATAGTAATAATATTATTATTTGTATTATTACTATTATTATTATCATCATCATCATCATCATAACATAAACATAAATAAGTGGTTTCACAACATCAAAATATTTCAATTTTTACTCGTTAGAATTAAACCCAAAGAAAATGAATTTCATTGAGAAAATTGAGAAATCAATTGTGATTTTTAGAAATATTATTCTTACAATTTATTTTCAATTATTTCTTAATTAATTATTTATGAAATTAATTGATTATTAAAAATTAATTATGAAATTAATTGATTATTAAAAATTAATTATGAATTTCCACAGGGAAAGATGTTTTATTACCTCGTGTTTGCATTGATTCTCATCGCTATCTTCGGTAAAAAATTTATTTGCCACAGACAATTGCACTGGCTTATAGTTCGTGGAATGATTTAAAATTTAGGATTATTATTGAGAATATTGTTTAAATTTTTAATGAACTGCGGTGTGCGTTTGTTTTAAGAGCACCGAAATGCTATGCCAAAATTCATTGCTCTCATACACTTAAGCCAAAAACTTTATATTTGGCAAGCTATAGATAAACCATTCCAACATAATAATTTAGCTATAATTTTCAGTAATTATGTTATTATATAAATATTTATTTATATTTATTATAAATATTTATTTATATTTATTATATTATATTTATATGTGATGATATAAAATATATAAAATTGAAATAGGAACGATCACAGTTAGAATTGTTGACTTTTCCAAGCACCACCTCGCGGGAGAAATCTTTCAAGCAGAAGTTGTTAAGTTGAACGAAAGAAAAAGAATGCCGCTCAATGGTCCCTTCTTATCACAACTTATTAGCAGAGATTAAAAATAAAATTATGATCTATTGATTGTCCACTGCCTCCCTCTGGGGGTGAGATTATGAAATTAACATCGTTTTTATAATCATAGAAACGATATACAGGGGAGTGGGAGAGAGAGTGAGGAGAATGGGGAGGGGAGCTTGAAATATTTTCGTGAAATTTAAAAGTTGATTTCGAAGCGATGATAAAAAGTTTCTTTTTATTATTTCACAAAAATGTTTGTTAAGCAGTTTTTATTTTCTTTTTTTTTTCTGGTGAATTAAATTATAATTTGTTATTATTATTCTTAATTAATAAAAATAAATACAATGAATTTTTATTACCTCAAATTTGGGCTTGTTAACAAGTTAAGTATTATTTAGAGGCTCTAAGCTGGTCGACCTAAGCATGAATATAAGTGGTTAAAATTAGCAATTTTGCAAAGGAATAACTCGCTGCTCCACTTTATTGCAATTATTGTATTTATTATAAATATTTATTTGTAAATTTATTTATAAATATTTATTTATATCAATTATATTTATTATAAATATTTATTTATATCAATTATATTTATTATAAATATTTATTTATAAATATACTTTTATAATCCACAATTATTAAAACCTTGGGTAAATTTATTAAAGTTCGTTTGTAACCTTATTTAAATATTCCGAGAATGGTGATTTATTAGGAAAAACTGAAAAAAATTTGTTTTTCAAATTTTATTCAACTATGACTGTCTTGACCAATTTCACGATTTAGAGGCATATTGTAGCACTTAAGCTGCTGATAAATCTTCCTGCTGAACTTCCAAGAGTTTAGATCTTGTTGTGGTGCCTGGCTTGGAAGGGGTTATTATAAACTCTCTGTGGTTGATCATCGTCGTCGTCGTCGTCTTCTGTCCTTTTCCTTTTTTGATCGGATTCAATAGTACTCGATTTTGTCGGCTTCAATTCTGATTCTGATGGTTTTAAGGTAGCGATTATTTTTAAGCAGTTTTGAATTTCAATTCATTTAGTAATATTTAATTTTATATTTATTAATTAATATTTATATTATAATTTACTCCGCAATAATCATAATTAATGTTATCAGAAACATAAACATAAATAAAATACAATACAATACAATAATTACTCACTTGGAATTTGCAATTTCGATAAGCTTTCCATAAGCTTGTCAATCCTAGCAAAAGGACCCACAAAATTAGTTGTCTTTGGATATCCAATTCCTAAAATATTAGTGAGACGGAAGGAAATGGTGGAGGAGTTTTCAGGCACAGGATCGTTGTCTTCTTGATCAGCATCTGGCAGGAAGGGCGTCATGGAATTAACTTCCGGTTCATAAAAGTTTCTCTTTTGAGATGACCTCGAATGACCCTGGAAGTCGATGTCATTGTCGCCAGGGGAAAGGTTTGAGTTGCTGCATGACGGCTTGAAGGAAAAGAATTCGTATTTTTGTAAATTAATTTGTAAATTCAATATTAATGTTTTCTTTAGAAACAACTTATAATAATAATAATAATAATAATAATAATAATAATAATAATAATAATAATAATAATAATAATAATAATAATAATAATAATTCAAATTGTCTTATAACATTGGATTATAAATTACCTTGTAACCTATGACTTTGAGTTCCTCGGAGCTGCAGGGCATAAGGTCAAGAAATTTGTATCTGTCGACCATTAATGAAGTCTCTCTACCCTCGAATTCCTAAAAGAAAAAAAATAATTAAATTATAATTTTTCTAATTTAAAAAAAAAATAAATTTAATGATAAAATAAACAAGAAAAATTATATTATTATTATTTCATCATTTTAAAAAATAAATTATTAATTCTCATTAAATTAACTTTAACGATAAAATTAAAAAAAAAGAAAAAAATATATTATTATTATTATTTCATTATTTCAAAAATAAATTATTATTTTAAAGATAAAATAAACACAAAGACTTAATTAATCCAAATTAAAAAAAATGCAGATAATCCACAAACATCCCGCCATGTTTACGAATTTATATTCCATATGTTTTGCAATAAATAAAATTGCATTAGCTGTTACTAGAAGCTACATTATTATTATAAAGTAAAAATAATAATAATTTATTATCCTGTCAACACGTGTTCGATTGGCAGACGATTTACTTACTTTTCCAAAGCTTTCCAATCTCCTCCTCTCCGTGTTGAAGATATTGGAAAGACCTCCATGGTTGGACTCAAACTCCACGAATTTATTCCAAACGTCACTGATAAATTCATTAAAGATTAATTACAATTATTTGAAATTGATTAATGATATTTATAATTATTTAACAATTATTTAATATAATATATATTATTATATTTCTTTGTAATTATTTAAATATAATAATTTAATAAAATAACTTTGAATGTTTTTATAAAAAAAATTATATCTGTAAAAAATTTGAGGTTATCGTAGATGATGAATGACGTTACTTACAGTGACTCAGCTCCAGAATTTATAACTTTTTCGTAGAGGACCCTTGTATTGTTGTTGTCTATAAAGAACAAATTAAAGACATTACAGAATGAAAATAAAATTATTAAAAATTAATTAGGGCTGAAATTATTAATAATAATTAATAATTATTGATAAAATTAATTAAGATTGCTTAATAAGTAATTTCAAATCACAATAACATCTTGCATTAAAAGCCAATCTCAAAACCAACCGTTAACATTCATGGAATAATCGAGAAACTCTTTCAAGAATTCTGGCTGATCTCCAAACTTCTTGAATGCCAGTTCGAAGATTCTCAGTGCTACACCGTTTTCCTTGCTGGTGTGGTGTTCCAGGCGAGCGGCCGTCACGTAGACGTGGTACTTGGTCCGCGGGTCTTCCCTGGCTTGCCTGAATATGGCCCTGGAGGACTCGATGCCCTCTGCCCTCCTGGCAAACCTCATGTACTGGATGTAGACCAATGTTGTCTCCACTTCTTTCAGCTCCAGTGCTCTCTTGTAGATCGAGTGGACCTTTTCATACTTCATTCGATTCTGGAGACGTGATATTTGAATTGGTGAGTTTTAGAGCAAGAATTAAGTTCTGTTCAGACTATTATACTAATATTATGTTGTATTACATACTAGACCTATGAATAAAATAAATCAGCCAACAGCTAAACCAACCTCTTCCAAGTCGGCATAGGCAAAGTAGATGAGCAGGCAGTTCTTGAGGCCCATCGAGAGAGCTCGTTCATAGATGTTGCTCGCCTCTTCAGAAAACATTTTCCCTGCGGCATTGGCTCCTCTCTCGTTGAGCATCTTACTGGAGTCCTCCAGGAAAGAGGCAGCTTCGATCCAGACGTCTGGATGGAGACCGAGACACAGGAAGCATTGCTCGTAGGCGAACATTACTGGAATATTAATAGAATTATTAATGGTTAGGATTGATAATAGGTTAATTTCTTAAGATTTTATTCTAAATAGATGGACTATGAATTTATTTTTATATTTTTTTATCTTAATTATATAATTAATAATTGTAATAGATATTATAAGGAGCTATAGGAAAGATAGGCTATGAAGATTCTTTGTTAGCAAGTGTTACCAAGCAGTATTCATATTAACCACTTTTTATATTATTATAAATATTAATAATTAATTTTCACAAGTAACATCTTTTTTTTAAAATATTAATAATTAGTAAAAATACCCACCTCTTTTCGTAATAATGGCTTTGTCTGCTTCTTGTAATTTAAGAGGATTGGATTTCTCCCACTGAATGTACTTTTTCCACAATTCCATCTGCCTTATCTCTTCGGGAGTGTTACTCGGTAGAACTGACGGTAAGGTCCTATTGATGCCCTTGATTATGCCCTCGAACTCTTTAGTCACCCTCTTGGTTTGCTGGTAGTCTTTGTTCTTCTCTTCCTGTAGTTTCTTTGCCGTTTGAGGATTGATGCTCTGTTCGTTAAAGTGAATTAATTTTAAATTAAGAAATTTTATTAAAATAAATTCGTTTAAAAATAATTAATAATCTCCTAACAGATGATTATTAAAAAAAGTTGTATTTGTATAGTGGCTCGTCGGACTTACATTCTCAAAGTTGCAGTAATCTTTCCAAAGGAGGTCAATGCCGACCATAGGATTGAGTATCCCCTTCTGGTAAACCTTTCTCACAGCCATGATTTTTTGGTTTTCTGCATACGAACCGACAGCTTCCCTGAAGAGATTTTGAATATATTTCGAATTATTCCGCTGATTATGGATGAGATAAATAAACAAATTGTAATTCAGAGTCGTAATTTGATCATGAAGTTGGAATATAAACATGTTTTGTCTCTATTAATTCAACATCAAATGCTCATAATAATATAACAGATACTAATGAAAATTTACTTACACAGATTTCAAATAATTCACGTATTCCACCCATACTGAATACGAATTGATGTCTGTGCCGATCTTGTCTATGGCAAATTCATACGCCTTCACCATCTTTTCCCTACAAAATCACAAAATTCATTTAAAAAGTTGATAAATCTCCTCTTTTTGAAGGATCAATTCAAATTTATTCAACTGACTTGTATTGCGGTTGATCAGCTTTGGCTTCCTCGATGTAATTGAGATAGAGTCTCCAGATATCTATGTGAATGACATTCAAGAGACATCTTTGGAATAACTGTAAGAGGTAAAGTTATAGTTGATAGCACATTATACGGGGGCAATTTAGACTCATTATCGGACTAGACACAACATCGCACAAAGCGCCTCCGACGCTATGCATATGGCGCTATACAAATCAACTATTATTATTATTATTATTATTATTATTATTATTATCGTCTTAGTCAGTAGGACTATTATTGACACCATTAATTTCAACTTTTGGTCATGGAAAAACGTTCACCTTTTCAGCTTCCTTGTAACATTTGGCTCTTGTCTGCGAGAAATCAAAAAAGGTCAGAAACAGTTGAGGATACTAATACATCGAGTACCATGATCAGTAATGAATAATGATTTACAAATAACAATACTTTCAGCAATATTAATATATTATATTAATATATAATTTATTCAGCAATAAATTAATATATAAATTAAATTATTAATATAATAAATCAATTATATGAATCAGGCAATTGCATGGAAAGTAAACGGACCTCATGTTCGATGTAAGCCTTCCAAACTTTTGCATAATTTGGATAATTCGAAAGCAATCTTTCGAAAACTAATCGGACTTCTTCTATGTTTCGCTCCTGGAGTATCAAAGTAGAAAATATTATCAATCAAATATGGAACACGTGATAAAATACAATTTTACAAAATTAAAAAAAAAAATTAATAATATTATTTAACTGTTTAAATTTACGATTCTTTGCAAAAAAGAAATGCACAATTTATATATCAATTTCTGAACGTAATAGAACAATAACTAATATTTTGCTAAATAAAGTGAAATTAAAAATTATTTTCGACAAATGCGCCCATTATTAATGCTTGCGATTTCTTTATGGACTGAAATTTATGGCGCGCGTTGGAGATATGCTTGGCCATTGGCCATCGCCATTCGCCACCTCCCGAAAAAGAAGTTACAACTTTGAACAAAACCTATCTTACTTGTAAATGCCTAAGAAGAGCATTCCATGACTCAATGTCGCAAGGATTCCTTGCCAGTGCGATTTCTGCTTTCGAAAGCCTCTCATCACCTTGTAGATTTTCTATCTATATTATATTATATAAAAAATAAAAATGATTAGAAATGCAATTTACGATTTATTTTAGTGAATTATTCCTCAATGATGTAAAAAAAAATGGTTTCGTGTTCTTAAAACGCTTGACGAGCGAGCGAGCGAGTGGGAAGGGTCAAATGTTGTGGCTTGCTACTAATTCGGTTTTTTCTGGTGTTTTTCTTTGAAAAAACTCGATAAAAGTTATATTGTTTGACTCGTCGTCGTTTTTCGCTTCTTGCCGGTGCTTAAATTTTCGAGACAAGTGTTTGTTTTGCATGGCCTTCGTTTGTTCCATTGTTTAGTACTCACGACACTCCCTTCTAAAATGTCGCGAAAGAACACGAAATGAGAGGAGTTCGATGAGGCTACAATTGATAATTTGGCTGACAAAATCAAGGCAAAGATTTTGAGGTCTATAATGGAGATAATCAGTGAGGAGATGCCCGGACTGATTAAATCTGTGGTCAAGAAGGAGATGACGATATTGACTGGAATGGTGAGCAAGCTCAGCGAGGAAAACAATCGCCCCAAGACAAGGATAGACATAATCGAAACACAGCTAAAAGCCAACAATCTGGTATTCCACGGAATACCTGATGCCTCTTTGGCCGAGGTGGTCGCTACTTCCTCAGGCGAGAAGCCAAGTCGGGATCAAGGTATGAATCGAAGAGACACAGTCCGGGCGGTTATCAATTGCTGCAAGTCAAAACTCGGCGTAGACATTTCAGAGAGCGACATTCACTCTGGGTACAGGATCCCCAGCAAAAGTGGACCTCGTCCAATAGTTGTCACCTTCGCTTCAAAGATGGTCAGAGACAGAGTACTTGCTCTGAGAAAATCCCTGCACAAAGACAAATCGTCAAAGATTTACATCAACGAGCACTTAACCAAGTCAAACTCAGAGATCTTTGCCAAAGCCAGGAGACTTGTAAAGGATAAAAAGTTATCATCGACATGGACATGGAGTGGTCAAGTTTATTTCAAGAGAAGTGAAAACTCGGGGCCAACTCGAGTTCACAACCTCATGGATTTGGAGAAATACTAACCTCATCTAGTCGATGTCTGTGGTTTATTTTTCTTTTCCTCTCATCTTGGGGTTTTTGTTTCTAGAAGATTTATTTTCAGTTTCATTCGTCTCCATTATTAACCCCGGCAATTTAGACTATGTTTCAACAGTTTTGGATGATATAAGTCTTATAATGCATTCTTTGTCTGGAAAGACTGTAGATTCATCAACAATTACCAAGAAAGTATGAAAAATGGCGGATTTTGATTTTTCTTCATCTGACCCGGATGCATACTTGCCGGAGTTTTACGAGGTTTCAAATTATGTCACAACCAAAGATATGGCCCAATTATGTAAATCAGACTTTTCTTTGATGCATATAAACTGCAGAAGCATCTCAAATAAACTCCAGGAAGTGGAACTGTTGTTGTCTTCTTGTCATGCAGAGATCCTGGGTGTCAGTGAAACATGGCTGAAAGACAGTGATCCTGCACCTGCTATTAATGGTTACAGATTTGTTTCGAAAAACAGGGAACGGAGCCTAGGAGGAGGCGTTGGCTTTTTTCTCCAAGACAACATCAAATTTAATCTCATTGACACGAGTGACTGGAAATTTGAAAGTTTTGAATATCTTCTAATTTCAATCAGCCAACGCAGAGGAGAGAACATTGTTGTAGCCATTATCTATCGCCCACCTGGAAACAGCTTAAAATTTTTTAACAAAGAATTTTCAGAATTCCTTTCTCACACGATCAAAGACAACAGAAAGGCAATAATAATGGGCGACTTTAACATTAACCTATTAGCAATTGAAAGCAGTCAACCCACCAATGAATTTTTAAACATCCTCCACTCTTTTCTCATGATGCCTGCATTCCTCAAACCCACAAGAATTGGACCCTCATCTGCCACTCTCATAGACAATATCTTCACAAATATCTCCCTCAGCAAATGCTTTCCCAAAATAGTTATTGATGACATTTCGGATCACCTCCCTCTCTATATCAATATTAAACTGCATGAGATTGTAAAAATAGTGGAGCTCCCAATGCTGCGCAGAAGACAGGATAAACAAGCTAAACTGAAATTTAAAGAAAGCTTGACTGCGGAGGATTGGTCCGATGTGACCATAGAGTGTGAATCCCAAAATATATCTCACGCCTATCAACTTTTTATATCGAAATATCAAAATCTATATAATAATTGTTTTCCCTTGGAAATCGTCGGCTCCCGATCGGGAATGAAAAGACAGGAATGGATGACCCCTGCTCTCCTAAAATCTTGTAAAGTAAAAAGAAATCTGTACAAGACATATCTAAAGAATCCAACTCCAGAAAATAAAATCAAATTCTCAAATTACAGAAACAAATTCAAAACTATCAAGCAGGCCATAATTCGTCAACACTTCTCATCAAGATTCCAGAGTCATCAAGGAAATCCAAAGGGTACTTGGAATATCATAAAAAGTATTTTGTCTAGAGGGAGCAAACCAGCTGTAGCTCCCGACATATTTTACTCGGACGACGGGTGCGAAATAAACTCTCCAATTGCAATAGCCGAAAAATTCAACAAATATTTTTCCGATCTTGGACCAAACTTGGCAAAGAAAATCATTCCTTCATCCAAGTCCTTCGATAAATTCCTCACGAGATCTTCCACCCCCACAATGTTTTTTTTCCCGGTTTCGGCAGATGAGATCATTCAAATAGTCAAAGAATTGAAGACCTCCCATAGCTGTGGTCTTGATGGTGTTGATCCTTGCATTGCTGGTGAATTCATCTCATTGATCTCGGACACCCTCAGCTCTCTAATTAATTGTTCTTTGTTAACGGGGAATGTTCCTGATGACTTAAAATTGGCCAAAGTGATTCCATTGCATAAATCTGGTGATTTGAACAAGATCTGCAATTACAGACCTATCTCAATCCTGCCATATTTTTCTAAAATTTTTGAAAAAGCAGTATATCGTCGAGTGGAAATCTTCTTATCAAAGTTCAGTCTCCTTAACAACAAACAATTCGGATTTCGAAAAAATCACTCCACATATATGCCTTTGTTGTTACTTCATTCCAGAATCGCTGACGCTCTAGACCGTGGTGAGTTCACCATTGGTGTGTTTCTTGACCTATCTAAAGCATTTGACACCGTAAATCATGAAATACTTTTGTCAAAACTCTATTATTATGGCTTGCGTGGCTGCGTTTTGAAATGGTTTGCAAGTTATTTGGCGGGTCGTAAACAATTGACAGAATTTAATGGGTCTAGATCGTTGTTCAGTGACGTAACTTGTGGGGTTCCTCAAGGTTCTATTCTTGGTCCTTTACTATTTATCATTTATATTAACGACCTACACAATTCCTCATCTTTGCTTTCATTTTTGTTATTTGCGGATGACACTAATGTATTTGCCTCTGGCAAAAATCTTAATGAATTGATTATTACCATTAATAGGGAGTTAACTAATGTTGACATATGGTTTCGCGCCAATAAGTTATCTTTAAATATTGAAAAAACAAACTTTATGCTGTTTTGCTCAAAGAACAAGGATAGAACTCATATCATTCAACCCAGCATTAACAACCTTCAGATTAAACATGTTACGTCCACCAAATTCCTCGGCATTATTATCGATGAGAAATTAAACTGGTCTTTCCACATCAATTATGTTGCCACCAAAATTTCAAAAAATATTGGAGTCATATCAAAAATCAGTTCATTTGTTGATAGAAAAATTCTTACTATGCTGTACTATTCATTAATCTATCCCTATCTCATCTATTGTAATATAACTTGGGCATCCAGCTATCCCTCTAAACTCACCCATCTACTCACTCTTCAAAAAAGAATAATCAGGATTATGTTTCGCCTCCATCCACGTGCTCACACAAAGGACTTCTTCATTTCAAATGGTTTTTTGAATATTCATCAGATCAATAAATTCCAAACTTGCCTCTTCATGTATAATTATGAACATAACTTGCTGCCTTCTGCCTTTGGTAATATGCTTTCCAAATCCTCAGATATCCACTCTTACAATCTTAGATCATCCAATCAATTTAGATCTGAATTTTCCCGTACCACCTTCAAAAAATTCTCCATATGTTGTAAAGGTCCATTTTTGTTCTCTTCTCTGCCATTATCCCTTACTTCTTTAAACAGTTCCTCTCTATTTAAATCCCTTCTTAAAAAACACATTCTCTCCAGTTGTTGAACCGCACATTTCCTCATCACTTCATCATTCATCATTCCTTTCGTTATCCTTGGTCTTCTGTCACAGCACCTCCCTGGTTAATCTACATCTCTCATTATCAGGTGTTCGTTGTTCCCATCGTGTTTAGAAGTTTAGAAGTTTTGTCATTCTAATCTCAGTTTATCATTTATGTAAAGACCCTTTCATACGCCCCTTCAACTTTGTCAATATGAATTAGCCTATCCCCTAGACGGGAATTAAATTCCCTTGGGATAAACCATTGATGAATTTGTGATTTTTTTTTTGGGCATGATCTGTGTATATTTCAAAATTTTTTTTGAATAAACGAATTCATAACCGTTAAAAACGTAAATCGGATGGGGTATTAAATTAATTTTGTAATTTCCAGCATTTATTTCGGCATATTAATTCATAATTTATAATTATATTATTTTATTACAAGTCATATTTCCTATGAGTAAGTAATAACTTTTAATGAAACAAACGAGAGTAACGAGAGGCTTATTAAATTTGAATGTTTATAAAAATAATTATAATTGTTATTAAATAAAATCTCACTTTAATTTCATCTTCAAACTGCATGATTTTTGTTTTTTAGTTTTACTGTCAATTAATTATAAAATCTAAAAAAATGTGATAATATAGTGGCGAAAAGTCATAATTTTATATTTATTCGCACCGCAAGGCAATCAAAAGACACTGAATCGTAGTTAAATTGTTGCCGAGTTGTGCATCTTTTTATAAAAACTGGTTATAAAATTTTTAAAATTTATATTTTTAATAAGATTAATCTGTCAATTGCTTCCTATATTTCAGTTAAATTGAAACAACATTATGGAAATAGTTGCTTCAGATTTGTATTCATTGAGCTGGCGATTTCACTAAACTAGATTTTCAAGATTGGTCAAGTCATAGAGGCCGACATTTTGAGCACGTGCACGTATACATGGTTGATCCTTGCCTGCTTCCATTGATTGGCAGACAAGAAAGTTAAGATGTCAGGATACAACTACTAACTATTACAATTAATAATTTCATAACTTCATAAATAATCATGAACCAAATCAATCCAGTACAGGTTCAGAATGACAAAGTACTTTTAATTTGTGAATCAAACATCATTTTTTGCAACGAAAATAGATTTTCGAAACTTTCTGTTAGCAAAAGGTTTTCAAAATTTATTAAAACACATTTATGATCTGTGATCGACATTTTGACTTCCGACTTTATGCTGATGGCCGCCTTTCTATGTTTTCTAAGATTGTTAAGAAGCTAGGTCAATAATAAAATTATTATTATTATTATTATTATTAACAATTTATTAAATTAAATAAATTTCATTATTTACTTAAAATTTAATAAATTATTAATTATTAACAAATTATTAAATAGAACTCACTATTTACTTAATAAATTCTTAATTATTAACAATTTATTAAATAAAATAAATTTAATTATTTACTTAATATCTAATAAATTATTTAGAATCCTGTCTTAATGAATCCTCAAATCATTATTTGTAAAAATATTAGAATTAAGTTTTATTTCTTATTCTTAAATATTTTAGTTTTATATTAAATGAAAAAAAAATTAAATAAAATAATTTACATTTTAAATTATTTCAAATGTGACGACCTCAGAGCAAAATATCAACTGAGTAACTGTTCATTGCAATGTCTATTTATACTCATTTATATGTGATTATAGGTTTATGTAAAACAGATTTTGACACGACCCCTGGCTTAGAGAAATAGAAAAATTTACTTGTACTTTGTCAGGAGGTCTGCAGTTTGTTAAAAGATCATGGGCTTGGGAACGAGTAGTTAATGAATTCAATTTACTTTTCTGAGTTTACTTCAAATTTCACATTAAATGCTAGTAATTAGATAAATTTATGAGTGCTTTTCTCAAGAAACACAAACTTTACTTTTCTCAAGCAGTAATTATCCTACTTGAAGCTAATTATAAGTAATTATTATTCGACTATTGTTATATTCGAGTATTATTAGCAGAAATAATCATTCGACATTATATTCAATAATGAAATATTATGATTTTCTTTTCATTAATTTTATTATCTGAATAACTTAATGTGACTAATCTTAGTCATAACATTACTTTGCATTGCGTGAAGCCTCAAGAACTGAAGAAGTTATTGTCTAATAATCTGCCATCCTGATATTAATCTTGCACAATGTTGTACGTTGTCTAAGACTTGATTAAAAGTAGTCTTCCTTCCTCTCGAATTTGACGTGGAATTATCAAGAATTTTCAAACATTTCCTACAATGAAACGGTAAGAATCAGAACAACTTGTTTACAAACCTCATTTTGGAAATATCCACAAATCGTCTGATATTACGGCGACATAATTAATTTATTATTTATTTACATTATTATGCTGGGTGATTCAGATATCGTTCAGATATTAATTTAAAAATAGAAAATATATTTAATAATTATTTCAACGCAATTATTAAACGCTTCTTGCATTATATTTAGAAATATATTTATATTTCCCGTCTGTTTGAAATATTCATTGCTCGCTGGCGATGTCGTTGCCAAGAAACAGACGTAAACAAATAGATATAAATTTAGTTCTGAGCAGATGATTGGCTGACCTATAAAATTACAAAATGCTGTCAAAATTTTCGGAGTATAGCAATATATAGTGTTCCGTCAGAGTATTCTGCGATACATTTTCGTTTTAGCTAAAGTTATCTGATGTATCCGATCAAAAATAAAGTCCTTGCGACCTCAGCTGAAAGCAATACGTGATATTTTAAGATGTAAATTTCGTAAACAATATTTGAAAGTCTGAAATGTTGCGAACAAATGCTGGAAATTAAGGAGGGACCGCTCAAATTTTCAAAACAAAAAATCTCACGATTTATTCATTTGATAAGTCTGGACATCTTTTTATGTGCCATTGATTCTTGTCCATTGAAAGGCTAGACTTTTGCATATTGCATAAAAGAAAGTTGAGTGGTTTTACTGAAATTATTGAAATGAAGCAATTTTTATGGATCAGCTCGGGGTGGAAAAGTGGTGAAACTGGCTGTTTAATCAAATATTAACTAGTGGTTTTAGGGTTTTAGGCGATAAACAGCAATTTTGATGTAATTATTAAATTCTTAAGTTGTTAGAATTGATTAAATTTCTGTAAAAAGCCCCATATTTCAATACTTCCTCAAGAAAAACCATCTTCCATTACAATTTGCTTCACAAAAATCTTTCTCATCCTCGTTTAACTTTGATTGTTTTATCTGAACACGTTATTTGGTTTTCTTATCGAATTCATTTTTAAAATCCAAGTTTTTCAGTTTTATTACTTATAACTTCGTGCCCTAATCTCAGCAAATAACCACTCATAAAATATTGCAACCAGTCGCAAAGCCACTAAATTGGCTTTTTGATGAAAAAATCTCCATTATCAAGTTGATATGCAATGAAACAATAAGATATGTTTTCCAATTAAATGCCCTTTTATGAGACCAATCAATGTTACATTAATTCTGACCAGTTCGCTAGGTGAAAGAATTTATCGCACAATAGCTTTCTCGACAAAACAAAACTGCTGGACCAAACTGTCTGGCGTGGATGAAATAAATACCTTTTGCGAAAATAGTTAGTTTGACACAAACAAATGTTTACAAATAGTTTATTATTTTATATTAAAATTTTATTTGTTCCTCTTGTTTGCAATTGTTGCAACTTAACAATGCTTCCTATAAGGTCCAGTTTTCTCACAAACTGAGAGACCGCTCTAAGCAACTGGGAGAGGGGTTGATCGACATAACAAGGCCAAAGAGAGCCTGGTATAGTCGACGTTTGCAGGTAGAAAGTAGCTAGTTTGCGACATCAAGAGGTCATTGAAAGCTTTCGCAGTCGCTCCAATACGATAGCGATTATGTACCTACTAGGTGCACTAAGCAAGCGCTCCATCATTTGAAGTTCAACCTATTTGAAAACGCAAGGTTACTCAAAAAGGCCGAAACGTTTGAAGACCGGGGGAAACTCCTCTCAGGATCCCTGTCGGAACTTCAAAGCAAAGTATAATAAGAAACATCTAGCTGCGGTCTCCCACGTCCAGATTTTTTAATTCTTTTTTTGACTACGATTTTATTATTTCATGAAGACGCCGCCATGTTGTTTCTGAACGATTTGAACTAGCCAATGAGCGTTTAACGGCTAGATTTGAATTGAATAATGGCGGACTCGAGGAAATTTTGTTGCAAACCCTGATACATTTTGCCTTGGATTCTCATACTCAGATTTTTACCAAAATTTCATTTATTTATTTATTTTTGTTAAGATGTTAGTTTAAGGTTTTTGAATATGGCTTTTTTTGTTTTACTGTATCAAGACGCTACGACGTGTACGTTATACATGTACGATTTGAACCGGCCAATGAGCGTGAGGAGGTTAGATTCAAATTACAAGAAGAGGTCTAGGAAGCGTCTTTGAAAGGAAAATGTCTGCCGATGGCGTTTTCGGAGCGATTTCTTTCGAATAAGTAGTTAAATAATGATTATTATAAGGCTTTATTGCTGTTATTTTCATGTTGTACGTGTTGAGATTCGACGACACGACTAGACAGAGCTGTGAAATATTTTTGATAAAGATGGATCGCCGTTGTTTGCTCTGCAAAAACAACGAGCCGAAGTTTCGTGAATTTTTTCGTTCTAAAGTAATTAGATTATAATTAATAAAAGTTTAGCTCAGTAATTTGTATTCGAGTTTATTTCGTTTAAACAATTCGTCGATAGATGGCGCTATTTCAAAAAATTAGTGTTTCTGTTATGTTGATACATAATTCTTTATGGGATAATTATCTCAATTATTAATCTTAATTTTCAAATAATTTAAAGGGATTCGTCATTAGAAAGTTTAATCCTGTTTAATTTTAGAATTTTATTAAATATTATATTAAATAAATATTATATTAAATAAATTAATATTTAATTTTAATTAAGAATTTAATTTAGTTAAATCAAATTCGATTAAATTGTTAATAATTAATTATAATAAAGTTATTTTACTAGGAAATAAATTATAAAAATTTAAAACCAAAAGTTATTAATTTCAACGCTAGTTCATACCAAGACATTATAGGGTCTCAAGCAGGGAGGATTTCAAGCAAAATCTTATTTTAAAGTTTCGTTTTCGATTTTCCTCGATAATTAAAAGTATGAAAAATATATAATAATAGAAATTTAAGAATTTATTTCATGGATTAACTGATCACATTCAGGTGAGTAATGTTATGTTATGTTTAAGTAATATGTCTAAAAATTAGCCTCATGCATATTAAACTCAATGTTTCTCAAATTATAATGATTGATTGATATCATGGTTTATAATAATGCAAATGAACATAAGTTAGCATTTCTTGCTGTTACTGCATGTTCTCTGCAGTGTGTGTGCACAATATGTTTACATGTGCACATATGGTTGTGCAGATCATAAAAGGCTGTCAATTCTTTTAATTCTACATCCTTTACTAAAATCTCTCCAAATCAATTCCACATATTAACTGAGTTAATTATTTTTTTTTATGGAATTGCATCCAGTTTTGAAAATGTTTTCAACAAATTATTTGCTTTATTTAGAAAAATTAATTATTTTATTTTTAAAAATTATTTGTTTAAAACAATTTAAATTATATAATAATATCTAGTAAATAGTAAGGAGTCTACAAGTCATTTGATTGAATGATAAGAGACTAATTTTAGGAATTTTGTGTTTTTCATGTACATAACTTTTTGAGAATTATTTTTAAAAACATAACTTAATATGTTCTTTAACTACATATAAGTATGTATACATTTACATTTCTACATATTTTTGAGGGTAAATACATTGTTTGGTAATTATTTTCACAATTTAATGACAATTTACAAATTATTGAAACTTTTTGATGCAGTTAAGTTCTTAACCTGGAATATAATAATAATGATAATAATAATAATCATCATCATATTAGTATAATATTAATAGTGATGTTGATGATGGTAATAATCATAACATAATAATAGAACAATATTAATAATAATGATGATTATAGTAATAATAATAATAATAATAATAATGGTAATAATATAATACTGATGGTATTATTTTTAACTTAGAATATTCAACTCATTAAGTGTAATTCAATCATATATTTTAAAATCAATCCAAAACATTTCTCTTTTACCCTTATGTGAATTGCATGCACATCTTGGACATGTTTACAATGCATTAATGTGTATGTGATTATTTCATAGTATTGATAGTATTATTTGTGCAGGACTTGTGCTATTATTGTAATTGGTAACAATATTGATTTGTTGATGTTTTTTACATTAATCTTATTGAATGACCTCAAGGCACAACTTACTCATGTAAACAAAGGAAATGTTTTTTTTTTGAATAAAATGACAAATCATCATAAAATGCTTAACTCTCTGATTGGGTAATTTCAACGCAGCATGCTTACTAAAGAGCTGACTCATCGCTTTGTCTAGGAAATTTTAGAAAATATCTGGAAGAGTTTATTTTTATTAAAATATAAATAAATAAACGAGTTATTAAGCGGCATCATTCCAAAGGCATATTTAATACAATTTTAGTAAAATACATGCACAACTTTATCATATTTTAGATTTATTACATATATTTTCGGTTGAATGAGCTTGTTTTTATTAACGTAAACAATATTTCGGACCATTACTAAGCACGCGCCGGGGGAGGAGTCAAAGTTACGGGCGGGGCTGCATTTGTAAATAAATGACAGGCGTTACCGATATCATCATTACTAATACGTTGCAGCCAGAAATTACAATACATTAGTGTCGTTAAATATGCTGTAGGCACCACTCGACCATAACATTGGCCTTTGAACCAATTTAATTGCATTGCTACTTTAGATTGCTTATTTTAGAGGCAGAGCTAAAAAACAGTTTTTTTTTAAACCCATCTGGCCACAAGCAAAGACCTCTAGGACTGGTGTGCATGAATTATGGAGCTACTAATTAAGACATCTAAGCATTAAGTATTTTTGTTTATAAATTTCATTTTGATCATAAATGATGATACAGTATAAGGCTGGTGGAAGTCAATTCTGGTTGCTCTAGTGAATATAATCATGATTTATAACATCAACATTTAAATATTTGAAAGCCTTTTGTTTATTTTCATCTTGACTATTAAGTTTAATATTGTTTAGTTAAATTATAATAACTTGGTTAAATTAAAATTATTAAGTGATTATTAACAATTGCTTATTAATTCTTTCATTTGGCTAATTTAACTTCTGAGGTTATTTTTTACTATTTTAACTTGGTTCTTGTAAGTTTTTCTATGGCATTAACTTGTATATTAATTGCATTTTATAAATTAAGTAACAGATACTTTGCTCTTCCTGTTTATTAATTGATTTAATTCTAAGAATTGATTGCCTTTTAGTTTAGTTTTAACTGTGCTTTATTAAAGACTGATTGTTTTTTAAGTCACCTTAGCACCTTAGCAATGTTTCAATGAGTAAATAGTTTGGATTGTAAGTTGGAAGTGGTTTTTGTGTTGTATTTTATGTGGAAATCTTCATTTCAAACATGAATCTTCATTTCATTTGGTTCTTATTTACTGGCCTTCTTATCAAATTAGCTATTCATAAACCAACCCCAAACGTTTTAATTTCGTTTTTGAAGTCAACTAGCATTTAATATTTTTTTCTGAAAGAAGTTCAATCTTAAGGTTAATCTTCTTTCTTCTCTTCTGTGGAACAATCACTGGGCCTGATCCTGATCCTGATCTTTAGTTGCTATCAATATGAAATTAAACTATATTTTTAACCGAAAATTGAAACTTTGAATTTGTAATAATTAGATAAAAAAAAAGTCAATAAACCTGCAGCAGCCCAGCTTGTTGTGCCTTTTGCACAAATGACTTTCTTTGACATGGTCCCTTGTGTTGCTGTATGTACCTTTATCGTGATTACAGAAGGCACATTTCCAGACAATATCGTTTTTTTCCGTGCTCTGGCAACCTTCCAGGTGTCTTGCAAAAACATCTCCTTTGCAGTGGTACAGGTTGCATGTACTGCAAACGTTCCTCTTCGCACCAGTAACATCTTTGATTACTCCAAACGATGCCACGGCATCCTCCGACAAAGTTTTCTTTTTCGGTTCCCGACCCATGCCTAAGCTATGATGTAAAACCGGAAAATGTTTACGTCCACGTTTCAATGGATGCACGCAGTAGATCTTAAAAACTAATTAAATTTCATAATTAAATTTCGTTGTTTAAATAAATCATTTAAATTCAACTTTGTAAATATTTTATTTTAATTTTTAATTTTGTAGTTAAATGTAGGTAAATTTAAAAAGCCGAGAGAAAGGCAACTGTTGAGTGAAATCGTTAAGCTGTTGCGGAAAAAAGCATCTATCATTTTAAATTTATAAATTAATAATTATTAGAGTTTTGTTTTATTCCATAAGTAATTCTATTAACCATCATTGATTTCACATGGATCACTAGACGGTCGCATGGTTTATACATTCTTACAGCATTTCATGCTGAAGAGCTTAGATAAACAGTGAGACGTTATTTTTGACTATTTTTGATTGATTTTCTTTTATTTTTGTTGGTTTATGGTAAACAATTAACTGGTATAATATTGTTCTCTGTTGTCATCACATGTGTTTCTTTGAAGGATTTTTGTACTCTGCATTCTGTTTAAGTGAGTTTTTTAAATGTACTTAATGTTTTGTGGTCAGCAATGAAAACCTATAAATTATAATATTACCTGTATTTGAATGTAATCATGCTCTTAATTATCAATAAACCCAGTACCAGACTAACATCATCTTCATTCATCATGGAGTTCAACTTCTACTCTTCTAACGGACGCTTCGTTCTCCAACTCCTGCCACCCCTTCCGTACAGTAATAATATTTATTTATAAGAATGATTGTGATATTATAATAAGATGGTGTTGTATCTTTTGTATCTTTGATGTTAGTGATGTTGAAATATTGAACGAGTAGTTGAATGGATGGATGTATTGATTGATCGATTGATGAGCAAATTAGTGGGTGAATGCACGAATGATTGATTAAATGATTAATTTATTGATTATCAGCTTCTCTCAGAGAATCACAGTTTTTTTTTTAAAGTAATAGCAGTCCTTTCCAGAATCCGAGTTGTTGCTGTTCTCCTTGCTGCAGATGTCGTTATGGTTGTTGCTGTTTTAAGTCCAGGTAGCCATGCTCCAGGTGGTAGCGATCCATCTCGGCCAGTTTAAGTTCAACCAAGGCGTCCATTTCGTCGCCTGGGAACGAAACGGAAGAATAAATTGTGAAAAGTAAGGAAGGGAGGAAGAAAAGGAGGAAGGAAGGAAGGGATGCTTTTAGGACTTGGCGTTGGTATTATAAATTGTCAATTAAATGAATTGAAAACTTTTTTATGTAATAACAACAACAACAACAACAACAATAAATAATAATAATAACAATGATAATAATAATAATAATAATAATAATAATAATAATAATAATAATGATAATAATAATGATAATAAGTCGCCATATTGCAACTTTAACACAAGGCCATAAGACTTTACGCACACGTCTCTTCAAAGAGACTGGCACAGTGCAGACCTTTCAAAGCACGACCTTTGAACCAGCTTTGGCGAAGCAATTGATGGTAATTTGAAATATTGACCGACTAGATGAATGGATGGATGGATGGATGATTGATCGATTGATGAGACGTCGAAGGCGTCCACGGTCTCACCAGGGGGTACATTTGGAGCTCCAAAGGTCGTGAGGTAGCCTGGGGGATTGGGTGGGGTCTGTAAAGTCGATGGCCAGTTGGATCGAAGTTTGATGATACCTCGAGTTGATTAGAATCTCGCCCGATTAATTTTTATTCATAACGAACATCCACGTACGTACGTAAAATTAATTTTATCAGAGAATGGGAAAAGTAAGTTAAGGCATTTCCTGATTATTTCATGTAATTGAAGTGTTAACGACCTAGTTTATTGATATGTTTAACTCGTTTTAGTAATGGTTTAGATCGGTTATTTATAAAATTAGTTTCTTATTGGCAATTATTAGTTGACTGAATTTTTATTATCATTATTATTATTATTATTATTATTATTATTATTATTATTAGTTTGAAAGAAAATGACATTATTATTTTGATTTATTTTGATATAAAAAACATAATTTAATAGCTAATATAATTATTATTATCATTATTTTATCATTTTATGATTCAGCTGGCCTGTACACTGTGCATTATTATTATTATTATTAATATTATTATTATTATTTTGGTTGGAAGAAATTGAAAAATTATTCTGATTTGTAAAAAATTTTTATTTAATTGAACTAAATAAAAGTTACATTTGCTTCATTTTCTAGTGGTATGTTTAAATTCAATTGATATTGGGTTTCAAATAGCCAATGTTTTGCAGAATATCCATGGCATATTAGCATCATTTGGAAATGCTTTTTTTTTTTGTTATTTCTGACAAAGCTGAATTTAATTTCAGGTTTTTTGGTTAACTAGATTGAGTTAATGGTTCTATTGGTAGTAAGTAAGCAGTCATGTTATGCATAATATAAATTGAAATAATTAATAATTATTCAACAATTAAACATTATTCAACATTTAAACATTCACTTTGAGATGGAATAAAGAAATGCAAAATAATAAGAATATTAATCAATAATCATCAAAATATAATTATAATCCAATAAATTACGTAATAATAATAATAATAATATTACACTGTTATTTTGAGCAAAACGTTTTGATCATTAATAAGAATTCCAATTTTAGTAGAAGAATAGAGTACTTAAGTATATAAGAATATTGTATATTAATAACTATAAGGTTATAACCTCTACATATTATAAACTAATTATTTATTATTCACATAATTATAACTGTCACAAACTAGTAAACTCGAGCTTATTAAAAATAAACTATAATTAAATATTTTAATGTAATTTGTTTTGCTTATTATATTTATTCGCTTATTATATTTATTATTTTTATTATTTTTATTAATGGCTTTCAATTCGATGATTTCATCTTTTTCAACACGATGTTTTCCTAATTATATTCCATTCCAAGCCATTTTTCAGATGAATTTTAGAACTTATAACAAAACATCAAATAAAATTTAAAATAATTTTATTTAAAATAAAATAATCTTAATAAATATAAATATATTTAATGATTGATTTGGAAAATACATTTCATTCTCAATGAATATGTCAATGATATGTCTGTCTATATTATTCCAGATAGGGCAGTAATAATTATAAACATAAATAAAAGTAATATAATAAATAAAAACAATTATAATAATAATTATAATTATTTTTACTTTTTCAGTTATTTTATGTGTTATTATTTAATAAAAAATATAAAGTATTTCTTATGTAAGGACAGAAACCAAAAGAATTGGATGTTCTTCAAGTGTTTGCAACCATCTTAAAGAATTGGAATGGAACAATGCTCTATTTGTCTGCTATTACGAGCCGTCGTGAGAAGCTTCAATGAATTTTCATTATTATTAATTTTAATTACAAAATAAAATTTCTCTTGTATAAAGCGTTTCATTTTTATTAATTCCTTTATTAAATACCAATTATTTAAAATAAAATATTAATTTCAATAAAACATTTATTTAAAAAAAAATGTAAAAAGAAGGTTATTTTGAATATTTACAGTAATTATGGTAAATAAAATAAATTATTCTAATTATCAGCACTGAGACATTAAACTTGGAACCAAAATTTTATATTATATATGTTTGTATTTAAATTTATGTATTTTTTTTTACAATATTTGTGATTACGTAAGTTCAAAATTATAATATTTGTTTAATTTCAAGGCATCTTTTTTTTATGTTCATCTGACTAAACCCTAGAAAATGGTTTCAGTGTATCTTCATGAAAGGTCATGTGAATGATGGATCTCAATTTCTTAAATGAAAGAGTGAATCTCTTGTTTCTGTTGTCTTCGTTGTCGCATGAGCAACGATGATGACAACGACGACGAGGATGATGATAACGAGATGGGAGGACGTAAAAGAAAGCGTCCCAGTAAAAAGGCCATTTCTGGTTCATGATTGACCACCATTTGCTTGGAGTTGATAAATATTCGCTGCGGTATGATGAGGACAAATGTCTGATTCCATCATCTATTTTGGTCGGATAACGAATCTTTTGACTGATAAGCGGAATACGTAATTGAAGGATTCCAGATTGAGGGGTTCTAGTGTCACGCGTGAAAATTCATCAGATATATTATTATAATAATAATATTATTACATTGTTGTTTGTATCTCTTGGGCGCGCTTTCTGGCAAAGAAAGCTTCAGGGGATTGGCCCATCGACGAATGTGTCGGCCCTGAACCCTGAAACTCTCGGGGGCCGGGCAGCATCAGCTTTCCGACAGACTCACACGGACACCCACGCGAAAACGCGCGAGTCTCCGCGGTCCGACTAAACCGACAAACTTGCTATTGGGACGCTTCTTATATCGATTTGGTGTTAATGCTATCCGGGGTGTTTCTTTATTGGTCTTACTCCGATGTCCCTGTTTTGAAGAAGTGGACGGGACCGACTTTTCTCGTATTGTCTTGGGCTTGCTTGCGATCCTTCTTGGCCCAAATTCAGTCAGAAGACTGCGGTCTCGGCTACTTTCTTAGTCTGCCTGTTTGCAAGGCCTTATTCCCTATGATAAAGGAGCAGGTAAATTTGCCTACGAGTCCTCTCGCTCCGACCTCTATGGACACACGGGTGCTGTATCTCTAGCTCCATTGACAGCTCTTCGTAACGGTTGCTCTTCAGAGCATTACTGAGTTCCATTCTGTCTTTCCAAAGGACCGTTAGTTCGACCATGATGAAGGAATTGGTTACTGCCGATGCCAGCAACAAATGAAGTCGCTTGCCACTCTCTTGCAACACCTGGTGGCAGTGCCTCTCCCTGCGGGTTTGCGAAAAATTCATCGAACGGAAAATTCGTCGCCGGAAAGTTCATCGCGCTAACATTGAACTTGTCACATTGTGCGTTCGACAGATACAAAAGAGAAGCATAATTAATTATAGCTTAAATCATTAATAAAATGTTTTATAGGTGCTCCACATTATCCCATTTTCCCCTAAGTCGAATTCACTGTCTTTAATTGAGTTGGTTATTCCAAAGGACTTTTTAAGACACACACAAAGGAACCAAGTTTTTGATTTCCCGCAGAAGCAGAAGTTCCGAGAGAATGCTGAGTCATGTTTTAAATAAAATCTTTAAATGTGCATGTTATCCGATTCTATTCAAAATGATCATCCTCGTTTAGTAACCCTTTAAAACTTTTCGGCAATGAATTTTCCGGATATCCTCCCTGCTTATCTGTCGCAATCCAAAATTGTCCGGCCTTTGGCTGTGGACGGCAAGCCCCTCCTTTGGGCCTTGTTCTTTCTGCGGTGCTGTGTTGAGCCCTCTCTTAAGAAGTATATCCTTGGTGCCGCGATTTCTCGGGAGCATGCCGTCTTTGTCGACTCGATCACGACCTGCAGGACTTGATTATTTCGCCATGTATAGCGACCTTTAGCAAGGGCGTGCCTGCGTGATGAAAGCACGTGTCGGAGTGACCCCACTTCTGCAAGTTGGACCTAATTTAACATTTATTTATTTATTTATTTTATTTATTTATTTCTCAAATTGAAGGGTCATCCAATGACCACTAACACAAATTTGAATAAGTACAGCAAATTGAGCGTAAATAAAGTGCAGAAGCAAGCTTAAATTGATAGGTATTTGTTGAAGTCAGTAGTCGAGATGCAGGATTTAAATCGGGATAAAGTTGAGGAGTTTATTATATCAAGGGGTAAGGAGTTCCAGGGCTTGATGATCCGGTTGGTGAAAAAGTTCTGCCTGTGACTGGTGAGACACTTCTCTTGGCGTAGACGAAGGGGATGACCACGGGTTCTGGAAGTTAGAAATGTAGGGAACTCTGGAATCTTGCATATAGTATGGCCGTGGATTATTTTGTAGCATAGGCATAAGTCACAGATGAGGCGACGATGTTCGAGTGTTTTGAGTCCGAGTTGTTTTAGTCTGTTGGGGTAGGGCAGAGCTCTGAGACCAGGAATCATTCTTGTGAAATATTTTTGCACCTTTTCTATTTTAGTTTTAAGCTGTTTGGTGTGTGGGTTCCATATTGGGGAGCAGTATTCGAGAATCGGCCGGACGAAGGAGCAGTATGCTTTGGTTAAAATGTTTTTGTTCCTGGTGCGAAAGCATTTGGAAATCAAATGTAACCTCACAAATGCTTTGTGGACAATATTGCTGATGTGTGCCTTGTAAGTAAGTTTGTCGTCGATGAGGACTCCGAGATCCCGGGTAGTTTCTAATAGAGGTACTGTTTGTGATGCAATTGTATAATGTCTAGGTGGAGTCCTGGTACGAGCTGACCTGACAGATTTGGATGCATTTCTCCGGAGCAAGCTGTAGTTGCCACCTGTTGCTCCATGACACCAACTTATTAATAGCAGACTGCAGGGAGGAACTTTGAGTGAGTGGTGATGCTGAGTACAGTTTGATATCGTCAGCAAATAGTTTTGATTTGACGTAGTTATCGTTAAGCGTATCGGTAACATCGTTAATGTATATAAGGAAAAGTGTAGGTCCAAGCACACTCCCCTGAGGCACGCCACTAATCACGTCCATTTCATTGGAAAGGTGGCCATTAATTTTTACTGCCTGGGTTCGGTTGGATAAGAAAGCTTCAAGCCATAAAAGTAGATTGCCTGAGATGCCATAGGCCTGAAGTTTAGATAGTAGCTTTAGGTGAGACACCGAGTCGAAGGCTTTTCTAAAGTCAAAGTATATTATGTCTGTTCCCTGGTTCATTGATGCCGACCAATCATATGTACATTCAATCAGGTTGGAGCACGTAGATCTGGAATTTAAAAAGCCATGCTGTTCAGGTGATATGAGGTTGTTAGCTTGAAGGTAGTTTAAGATGTCTTTGTTGATCATCCGTTCCATTGCTCGACAGCAGGAGGATGTGAGCGATATTGGTCGGTAGTTACCAGGATCAGAAGTGGCCCCTTTTTTGTGTACGGGGGTTACATGGGCAGATCTCCAATCAAGGGGTAATTCGTGCATATTGAAGGAGAAGTTGAAGATATGGGAGAGTGGCAAACAGAGACCAGCAGCGCAGTTTCTGAGGAGAGTGTTAGTGATTCCATCCGGACCAGATGAGAGGGACGGTTTGAGCTTGCGGAGTGTCTGGTATGTGCGATCAGGAGTGAACATTAATTGATCAATTTTTTTGCTGGTGCGTGGAGACATAGCATGGCATATTCCATCATCGATTGTGAAAACACTGCAAAAGTATCTATTGAAAATATTTGCTATTTTATCTGGATCTGATGTGTAGAGTCCATCTTGGGCTTTTAGCTCTTGCACTGGGTTATGGGCTGAAAGTTTGTTGTTGATGAAGCGGTAAAACTGTCCTAAATTGCCGGTCAGTGCCAGCCTGTTTTCCTGGATTTCGTGGTGTTCATCTATGACTTTCTTGAGTTTTTTGGAGAAAGCGTTGAAAATAATTTTGTCTTCGCTTCTTTTGCTTTGATGCCACTTGCGAAAGGCTTTAAGCTTTAGTTTTTGAGCCTTTAGAATGAAACTGGGGTAGGAAGGCTTGAGTGATTTTATAGTGGTGCCGAGTTTGACACGTTCGGGAGCGATGCTATTGATGCCGTTGCTAACAATATCTGTAAACACTCTCCAACAGTCATCAACAGAGAAGCAGTATTGGAACAACTCATTCCAATTTATGTTGCAAAGGTAGCTGTCTAGATTTTCATAGGCTGATTTAGTTAAGTGTCTGTATCTCAGGTTATGAATTGTGACTGGTTGGGTTGGAAGATTCACTTTGAAGACAATGGTGTTATGGTCGCTCTGGGAGATTGGTGGCATTATCCTGATGTCTGATATGAAACATGAATCGTTGGAGAAGAGCAGGTCTAAGATGTTAGATTGTCGCGTTGGTGACTGGACAAATTGGTGAAGTCCCATCTCGTCAAATAGGTTGATAAATGTATTATAGATTTCATTGTTGGGGTGGGAGTGGTTTTGCCAGTTGACACACGGAAGGTTGAAATCTCCCATGACGCATACCAGTCCAGTACTCCTGCACAGATAGTCCAAACACTGTACACTTTTTTTGGCATACTCAACGGAATTTGAATTGAACCCGGTTGGTCTGTAATAGGTAATAACTCGGCAAGTTGAACAACACGTAAGAATATCAACACAAACGATTTCAATGGATTTGTACTCCAACGATATGGGTATTTGTCTAACTTTAAGATTTTTCTTTACAAGTAGAGCAACACCTCCACCCCGAGAGCCCCTGTCGCAACGAAAAGCCTGATATTCTTTTAACAGAAATAAGCCATCGGGTTCGTTGTCCAACCAAGTTTCAGCCAAACCAAAAACCTCTAGGTTGTGGCTTTTCAAAAACAAAGATAGTTCTTCTCTTTTGCTGATTAGGCTTCTGATATTTGTGGAGGCCCATGATTTTGGTTCATTTCCGAAAGGGCTGAGAGGTTGGTTGTGTCTCGGTTGTGGATGCCTTTGTTGAGCCACTCTGAGCGGTTTTCAGTCTTCTCTGGCATCTTTTCTGGTAGGCCGCTTCAGCTTCGCTGGGCGTCAAGTCATAGTTCATGAATACTTTTCTGACGGCAGCATCTTGGGAAATTCTGAGAATTCTAGAAGACGAGATCAAGTCTCTTACTGCCTCAGAGTTCGAGAGAGTGATACAGAGCTTAGTATTAGTGGGATCTTTCCCAAAACGACGTATATTTGTGATGGCAGGCTTCACAGTGAGATTCTGCTCGATGAAGTTATGTAAAAGTTTGGTATCGTCGAGTGTTGGCTGAGCTGGTAAGCCGGAAACAATAACATTTGTTGAGCGCCTGCTCTTCTCAACTCTTTCTTTTTCGGCGTTCAACAAGACATTCTTGATCTCTGTCAAATCCACGCTGGGGGCACGAGTTACAAATGACTGTTCGAGAGTCTCCATCCTGGTCAGAAACGTTTTAGTCATCTCATTCAGAGCTTCAGTCAACGTTTTGGTTATTTGCGACATCATGACCTGAATTGTTGTTGAAAATGCCTCCAACATCTTATTCATATTGGTGTTCATTTGGCCAATTGCATTCGTCATGTGCTCCCCCAGCTGTTTTGTCAGGAGGTTCGAATTTTCATTCGCTTGTTTCATAACAGCGTTCAGAATCATTTCAAGGCTATCCGGCGTTAGCGACCTCGCCATTTCAAACAAATTTGCCGAAAAATCAACGGAGAAAGGTAAACCTGCCCGCACTCTATTAACGCTCACAACAAACATAATATCATATTACATCAAATTATGTTGCATCATAATGGATTTTCGCCACCACAAACTTATGAAAACGACGCTTCTAATTTTCCGTTGCTTGATTACTTTCACATGTCTTGCTGAATATCCTGGAATTTCTTATATTTAAAACTTGCATATTATATCTGTAATTGTTACATTTCAAAATTAGAAGATCGCAGATAATGTTTGTGAAACGCCGGGCCAAATACTGATTTCTCATAACTTCACCGTCGACGTTCCCTTTATTAAAGCCTTTTTAACATAATGTTAATCCACTAAACCATTCTTTTTGGAATGACGCAAATGGCTACGATATGCTCAATTGTCAGATAACTCTGGAATATTTGTGGAAGTTCTACCACCCTGTCGCAATTTAATATAATTAATTTAATAATAAAAACAGTTGAATACAAAATATTTTTGAACGCGCACCGATCAAACCATCAATGCCTTATTACAACATTGGAGCTTGCATAGAAAATAATCAACAAAAATTACATTGGTTATATTAATCGTGAACAGCTCGTAGACAGTTCATAGTGGTCCCTTTAAATTCCACTCTGTTCTGAAATCGTTGGTCTGACATTCGTTAAGTCGATTTTCGCTGTCCTTCTAAACCTTGAAATTGGCACTGATGCTTACATATGGAATAGTGAATTGTTTGAGAGGTTTCTTTATCTGGTACACTACAGGTAACTTTGCGGATAATATTAGCAAAGTATTACACAGTGATTGAAGCTCCATTGAACGCATTGAAAACAACGTGTTTGTAATGATGAATCTACTGAAATCCCTTTATAAACTGAACAACACATGGTACCTGTGGCTTGACCTTGTACCAAAAAAAAAAAGATAACTAGTGGGGACAGATTTATGTGCAGGGGAATATATGATACACTTCTAAACATGGAAATTCATATCAAGGGCAAAGGGCGCAATCAAACAATTGAACTTTGATCCTCTGAACTCTGAACTGTCGCCTCTTCCGGTATTTACAAAACTTAATTATCTGCTGCAAATGCCAACTCAGGTCATGACAATGCTTCCATGTTTGATGACAATCGTTGAGAAACGACTCGATATTTTGAAATTCGTTGGGTTGGCATTTTATCAATCGGTAGGAGTTTGTATTGCCACAACGAACATTAGAACTGAGTGCATAAGGTGTTGGGTAGATAGAATTACCTACTACATCTAATCCATGAGAGATTTATTGGTTCAAGCAATCGCGTATATTTAAAAAATCCATCAACAGCGTGTAATAAAAGAATTCAAGAATTTTAAGAATTGGTTAATAAATAATAAAAATTTTATAGAAAATTGAGTTCATATCTTTGTATTGTTGTAGTCCAAATTAAATGAAATAATTGTGATTGTAACCCAGAAAGAAAATCTCTTGACATTATAAGCATCATAAGCATCAAAAGATCGATTAGTAAGATTAAATTTCCAATAATGGAGAAAATTGAAAATTATCTATAATAACATTTATAAATTATTTCAAGAAATATCGAACAAATATAAACAAAAAACATGTTGGAACTTTTAGGTATGGGAATACTTAAGGAACTGAAAACATTGAGAGAAGAATATAAAGAAAATGGAAAAGTTTGAATAATTTTCGTTGCCGTTGCTATAAATAGAATTATTTATATTACAAATCCGATAATTATTCTGCATAAATAAATATTATAACAAAAATTATTAGCTTTCAGAAAACAGTATGAAACTATTCCTGCAAATATCCAAATATTTGAGGTTGTTGAATATTCAATATGTAGTCCATAACTTCTCGTTGCAATTATAATTATAAATTCATAGTTTACAAAATCAATTATAATAACGTACAATTCCAACGTTTCAGCGACAATATGCCAAAATTGTCAGATGACTCCATTTTTGAGATAGATGATATTTTATATAAAACTGATAACTTACATGGAGAAGACATATCAGGTCAGTGTTTGTTATTTTAATTCTATTTAGTACTTTGTAGAATTTATAATACGATTAATTTTATTTCGAAAGGTGTCTCTTTTAAAATCACAAGTAAAAACCTGACGAAATGTGTCGACTGCTACTATCTTATTAGCTTAGATATGGTTTGTTGGTTAAGATATTATTACGTAAATAGTTTAAAATAATAAATTTTTTCAATTGAATAATGACAAAATGTTATATATTGTGATTAATGTTAATTAGGGTAAATTATTCAGCTAACAATTGCCTTCGTCAAAACTAAATTAAAATATTTTTAATTTCGAAGATA
The DNA here is from genome assembly GCA_034509925.1 of Hirudinaria manillensis. Taxonomy (NCBI): domain Eukaryota; kingdom Metazoa; phylum Annelida; class Clitellata; order Hirudinida; family Hirudinidae; genus Hirudinaria; species Hirudinaria manillensis. The sequence goes on along the minus strand of CM067533.1, from coordinate 997,493 downwards.
ACATATTATACAACATTACCGTGTCGGATTTTGGAAAACACATTTCTCCAGGTGATGCAAACGGCAAAAGATAAAATTGTTGAGGATTGTAAAGGATACTTTCCGGGGTAAGAAAGTTATAAATAAAATTATGATATATATAATCATTCATTTCTAATATTAATAATTAATAATATTGACACTTTTTTAAAATTTATCAGATGCATTAGACAATTATTAGGACCAACAAATATAAGAAGAATCTGCTTCTGCTTGAAGATATTTAAGGCTGCTCTTGGCAGAGAAAGGAGTTCTTCGTTGGACACAATTCCAGCAGATGATACAGGTAATATATACTTATATATATATATCCATTTCTTAAACATGGCAATGAGTGCATTTAAAATTATAATATTTGGTACATAATATTTATAAAATAATATTTAGTCTATTTATATATTCACTTGGTATTTGTTGCAGCGATATATTGGGTTTTGACGTACTTGCCAAATATCCCACAAGGAAAAAATCCCGAACAAAGGCGTATCGCAGACTGGATTGTGAAACAAAGTAAATCACTAATCATATTATAGTATAGTATATACAAAATAGATTTGAATTGCATGAAATTTGAATTGATACTTTTAAAATAATCAAAAAAATTTTATCTTCCAAGATAAATAATATTTTATTACTTACAGCATCTTCCATAATTGAAACAATACACCTTGATGTATCAATATATAGTGAGAAAATATATAGTCAGAAATGGATTAATATATATGACAGTGATCCAGAGGTTAGAATATGCTTGTAAATTAATTTTATGAAAGTTAATTCAACATTTTGAATTATTATAAATACATATTACCATTTCGTTAAAATGCAATGCTTAATCATAAAACCTTTCATTATGTTGCATATTGAACAGTGCGGTATAAGATACATAAATCGTATAACATGGGGACATTTTCTATATCAAATTACAAGTGATCACCTTTACTCGTTCTTCATGTCTGCAACCAATGATGAAGAGAAGAAGAAAAGGATAAAAGACTTTCTTGTGGGAGGATATCGCCGTGTAATATTTAGAAATATTTTTAACTTTGTTTATTTTTAACGGCAATGGATTATATGTGTCGCATAAATTGTTTCAAACAATATTTGGCAACGAATTGTATTTGATTCTGCTATTGAATGATTGTTTAAAATGAAGCCATGCAATAATCTAAACCCATCGACTTAATGTTTTCGCATTCCAAGTCAATGAAATTAAATTGTATTAGTGAAGTTACTAGGCGCTTGAGTAACTAAACGATAAAGTTAATTTTGAAGTTATCTTATATTTGATAAAATTAAATATATTTGTTAAAAGAATATGGAAAAACCTGGAAATACAGTTGAGATTATTTGTGAACGAGAGACTGAAACTGTCATGAGAAGGAGTGTTTTTGATTTTTTTTCATCATTCGACAGAATTTTCCGTGATATTTTGGATGTAAGTTAACAACATTAGTTAATTTGTAATTATATTATCCATAGACCTTCACTCACAACGATTTCTGCAATGTAAATGATTATATAAAGAGAATAATACATAACGTTATAATTTATAACTTTATCCATTTAAGGGCACGGTTTATTCAGATGACGAACTGAGAAAAATGGAGGAACTGTTTGGTTGCGATGTCGAACCATATCTGGAATGTGACAGAGAGCAGGTTTACAATGATTCAAACGTCCATCTTAAATACGACTGTCCAAATAACACTGATGATGGCGTTAAGGATACTCACGATTTTTCGATAGAAAAATATCTTTTCTTTGATAGTTTTGTCAAAGTTCTGAATTTAATTAACATAATGCACACAGCTTGCACGCTTTGCCAAGAACTCCTCCAGGTAGATTCGTAAACAAAGTTAACTTTATTGTAACATGGTGATTCACTTGTGTTTCATTTCAGACACCTGGCGATTTTATTGACTACGATGCCCATTTATTTAGAACTCATCATCGTAAAATAAACAAGTACCTCAGAGCTGCTACAACCGAAGCATCGAGAAGGGGCAAAATCCCTTGGTTGATCGAGATTTTGATTAAACAATGGTCTGAACAATGATTTTTTTTTATGTTACTATTTAACATGTTATTCTCAAACGAAATATTTCTTCAGTCCATTTTTGATATTACCAAAAAGATACGAATATTTAATGGAGGATTTAACAAAGTTGCTTAAAGGAGAAAAAATAGATGAGGTGTGAAATTTGGATGTTTTATTGTAATATTAATTTCAATGCAAATAGGGATTGGGATAATAATAATTCATTTTCATAGTTTCATTAATTATTTATATTTACTTATTAACTTTAATTATGGTCCAAATGAGTCCCAAGCCAAATATTCTATACTGGGATTTAATGAGCCATTTTTGGCAGTCTTATTATTTAAATTAATTTTAAAAATATTTTTCATATTTTCTTTCAGGTGGTGGAGGAGAAAATATTTTTAGCTGTTAACACAAAAGCAAATAGCTATGGTGATGATTGGATAAGGTAATTTACTTGAAAATCGTTTTTGACTCATTCGAAATTAATTCTGCGGTTTTTCAAATTATCCCCAAAATTCTTAAAACTGATTGAAGGAATTATTATTAGAACTACTTTGTCACGATATACAATAAACTTCCTTGATGAAATGATTGAACCATTTTTTTTGTCATTTATCAAATATTTCTATTCCTTAATGTAAAATACTGAGAAGCTTGATAAATTTTTTAAAATTGGAATAGATAACAATTATTGGTTAACATAAATTGTTTGGAAAAAGTTTTTGGTTCACAATAAACTTCGTTCCTGCAATTATTATTATCACATAAAGGCACGGGCGAACCCCTCGCCTAACACAAATTACTTAAGTAAACAAAAAGCAAAACCCTCTACATATCAAACAAACAATAAAACAACCAGTCACATCAAATATTTACAATCCCCAAAAAAATCATCCAATAACATTTTGAAGATGTCCAGGTTTGGAGCACCGACAACCGACCGAGGAAGATCATTCCACTCTTGGACAACTCTATTGCTGAAAAAAAACTTCCTCAAATCCCTGTGAGCAATGTTTGTTGATAGTTTCCAATCATGGCCCCTCGTTCTCTCCTCTGGGCAAAACATAAGCCTAGGGCATAGGAATTCTGGTGCAGTTCCTCTGATGATATTGAACATCAATATCAAATCAGCCCTTTTTCGTCTGTACACCAGGGAGGGCAGTTTCAAAATTTTTAATCTATCAGTATAACAATAAACGATTATTGTAACTGAAATTCTATCGACATGTTTAATGACCAATAATAATACATGAATTCTGATCAAAATACGACCAATATTAATTCGTAATACGAGGATTAAAACATTCATTAACCAAAGTTAGGATTAACAATTTTGTATTAAAGTTTAATATTGCCCAGTACAACAAAGTAAATAAATATATATTTGCTATTATGTTTTTACGTCACAAATAAATTAAAATTGCAAACATCTTATGAAAACGTGCAAGTAATGCATATATGACGTATTACTGAAAATAGATTTAATGATTACCTAACAATAGTATAATCTTAACGACCTCTGTGATTTGCGGATAAACTTTATCAACAGAGAATAAACTCCGAAACCATCGAAAAGGGCAACATAGCCTTAGATGCAATTTTTATTACAAAATGATTTGAATGATACTTAAATGTTCAAAGATTATACTCCAAACACACAGCTTTCTAACCGTTCTTCAATAAAGCTTGATTGTATCAAATATACGTAGAAATCCAATATTTTAAAAAGTGATTAATTAATTTATATAACTTTATGTTCATATTCTGAGTTTATATTCTTTGGTTTGTTATACTCCAAAACACATAAACTGACTGTAATTATAACTTATAAAAAAATCTTAGATATAAATCTTGAAAGGAAAAGTATTGATAGTTCGCTCAGTAAGATTAAATTTTCACGTAATGGAGCACATTGAAAGATATCTATAATAACATTTATAAACTATTTGCAAGAATATCGAACGAATGTAATAAAAAACTATGTCAGAACTTTCAGGTATGGGAATGCTTAAGGAACTGAAGACATTGCTTAAAGAAATTGAAAGCAAAAGAAAAGTTGGAATAATTTTACTTGTAGTTGATATAAATTAATATTTATTATTATATATATAAGATAATTATTGTGCATAAATAAATATTATAACAAAAATTATTAGCTTTCAGAAAACAGTATGAAACTATTCCTGCAAATTTCCAAATATTTGAGGTTGTTGAATAACCAATATGTAGTTCATAACTTCTAGTTGCAATTATAATTATAAGTTCATAGTTAACAAAATCAATTATAAAAATTTTTATATTATAATAAATAATAATATATATAATATAATTAATTATTAATTATAAAAACGTCCAAAATTCCAATGCTTTAGCGACAATTTGCCAAAATTGTCAGATGACTCCGTTTTTGAGATAGATGATATTTTATATAAAAATGATAACTTACATGGAGAAGACATATCAGGTCAGTGTTTGTTATTTTGATTCTATTTAGTTCTTTGTAGAATTGATAATACGATGTATTTTATTTCGAAAGGTGTCTCTTTAAAAATCACGAGTAAAAATCTAATGAAATGTGTCGGATGCCACTATCGTATTAGCTTAGATTTGGTTTGTTGGTTTACATATTATTAAGTAAATAGTTTAAAATAATAGACTTTTTAATTTAATAATGGCAAAGTATTATAAATTGTGATTATTATGAATTAGGTTAAAATATATTTAAAAATTTTTTTTACTTAATGTTGACAAAATTTTCATTTTAAAGATGAGAAATTATGCAACACCACCGTGTCGAATTTTGGAAAACACATTTCTCCAAGTTATACAGATGGCGAAAAATAAACTTATTAAGAAATATGAATATTCCATTCGGACGTAAAAATCATAAGTTTTCAAACCTTCATTTAACATTAATAGTAATATTAAATAAGAATATTTATATTTATCAGGTGCATAAGAGAATTATTAAATCCAACAAATACGAGCAGAATTTGCTTCTGTTTGAAGATACTTAAGACTGCTCTTGGCAGACACAGGAATGTCTTGTTGGACGGAGTTCCTTACTGCGATAGTGGTAATATATATATAATATTGATTGAAACGCTCTAACAAGCCTTCTGATAGAGACATTCGATGGATTTGCCCCCTCCAAAGCCCTGAATCCTGATAGGCTCTCGTAGATGGGGCGCATCCGGTGATCGAGCTCGCCTCTTCCAGAAACGCTACATTAATGTTCTTTCTATCGCGCGCAACTTTCCGACAAAAAAATAACATGGCCTCAGAATATTGGGATACTCATGAAAAAAAAAACCTGGGACCGACTTGCCTCGCTTTTTTTGGAGGCTTACTTACGATCGTTTATTTAATATGTAAATATGAAATATTTAAAGTTAAAAAATGTAAAATGTTAATTACTAAAAAATACTATTTGAATATTAAAATATTTAAGATTATTAATTATAAATACATTGTGTATTTATTGTAGATGCATATTATTGGGTGTTGACGTACTTGCCAAATATCCCACAAGGAAAAAATCCCGTACAAAGGCGTATCACAGACTGGATTGTGAAACAAAGTAAATCACTGATTTCAATGTATCTTCTTGTACATGTTATATGTATACATATTACACTTACCATGTCGTATAAAATATTAAACTATGATTTATACTTCTTTGTATGAAGTATATCAAACAGATTGGAATTGCATGAAATACGAATCGATATTCTTGAAATAACCTAAAAAGTTCCATCTTCAAATATAAAAAATATTTCTGATTTACAGCATCTTCCATAATTGAAGCATTCCACCTCGATGAATCAATATACACTGAGAAAACTCGGAATTTGATTAAAATGTATAACAGCGATCCAGAGGTTAGAATATGCCTTTAAAATAATTTGTTGAAAAATTGATTCAACATTAGTCAATTATTACAAACTAATATTACCTTTACGTTGTGGAACGTATTTCTTTAATTTTCATGTTATTATTTTGCTTATTGAACAGTACGATATCAGATACGCTAATCGTATACGTTACGCACCAAAAGTATATCATGTTACTTGTGACCTTCTTCACACGTTCTTCATGTCTGCAACCAATGATGAAGAGAAGATGAAAACGAATGGAAGATTATCTTATGGGTAAATCATGCAGATTAATATTTTAAAAATTATTTATAGAAAGATTTTTACTCAGTGGCTTATTTATAGCATATTTATATTATGAACTCGTATTTCAAATAACAATGGAACCAATTGTATTTGATTCCGTTGTGGAATGAAGTTATGCAGGAATGTTGGTCCCTCGATTGAATGTTTTCGATTTCGAAACCAAACAAATTGAATTGTATTAGTTATTATGTAATTCATTAACAGATCAATATAACTTCGAAATTCTTTTACATTTATCAAAATTAAATAGTATTCCATTTTTCAAAATTAATTTTATCCGTTAAAGGATCTAGACGATGTAAAACGTATGGGAGAAGAGATTAAGATTATGAGTTGTGATCCGAATACTGCCACGGTCATGCATAGGAGTATTTGTGATTTTCTTTCAACATTCAACGATATCTTCGAAGTTATTTTGGATGTAGGTTAACCACACGGCCACTCCTTAATTAATTTGTAATTATATTATCCCTAGACCTTTACTCACAACGATTTCTGAAAAGCAAATGATTAACATTTAAAAATATTACTACATAACGTTATAATTTAACACTTTAACAATTTAAGGGCAAGGTTTATTCAGATGACGAACTGAGAAAAATGGAGGAACTGTTTGGTTGCGATGTCGAACCATATCTGGAATGTGACAGAGAGCAGGTTTACAATGATTCAAACGTCCATCTTAAATGCGACTGTCCAAATAACTCTGAAGATGGCGATAAGGATAGTCACGAATTTTCGATCGAAAAATATCTTTTCTTTGATAGTTTTGTCAAAGTTCTGAATTTAATTAACATAATGCACACAGCTTGCACGCTTTGCCAAGAACTACTCCAGGTAGATTCATAAACAAAGTTAAGTTTATTGTAACGTGGTGATTCACTTGTGTTTCATTTCAGACGCCTGGCGATTTTATTGACTACGATGCCGAGTTATTTAGAACTCCATATCTAAAAATAAACAAGTACCTCAGAGCTGCTACAACCGTAGCATCGAGAAGGGGCAAAATCCCTTGGTTGATCGAGATATTGATTAAACAATGGTCTGAACAATATTTTTTTTTATGTTACAATTTAACATGTTATTCTCAAACGAAATATTTCTTCAGTCCGTTTTTGATATTACCAAAAAGATACGAATATTTAATGGAGGATTTAACAAAGTTGCTTAAAGGAGAAAAAGTAGATGAGGTGTGAAATTTGGATGTTTTATTGTAATATTAATTTTAATGCAAATAGGGATTGGGATAATAATAATTCATTTTCATAGTTTCATTAATTATTTATATTTACTTATTAAGTTTAATTATGGTCCAAATGTGTCCCAAGCCAAATATTCTATACTGGGATTTGATGAGCCAATTTTGGCAAAGTCTTATTATTTAAATTAATTTTAAAAATATTTTTTATATTTTCTTTGAGGTGGTGGAGGAGAAAATATTTTTAGCTGTTAATACACATGCAGATAGTTATGATGATTGGATAAGGTAATTTACTTGAAAAGCGTATTTGACTCATTCGAAATTAATTCTGCGGCTTTTTCAAATTATCCCCAAAATTCTTAAAACTGATTGAAGGAATTAATATTAGAACTGCTTTGTCGCTTTGTCACAATAAACTTTGTTGATGAAATGATTGAACCATTTTTTGTCATTTATCAAATATTTCTATTCCTTAATGTAAAATACTGAGAAGCTTGATAAATTTTTTAAAATTGGAATAGATAACAATTATTGGTCAACATAAATTGTTTGGAAAAAGTTGTTGGTTCACTCGTATAAGTCTATAGAATTAGTTTCTGCGGATTTTCCATTTAAACCTCTAATATCTGAAACTATTTGAAATGAAATTATATTTGTCTTTAAAATACAATTGTTTAAGATTTCACAATCACTTTCTTTGCTTGGACTCAAATTGTGTTCAATAACGTTGAAATTTAATTTATAGTCATTAATTATATATGGTGACCGACATTAATCTTAAGTTTTATTATTGCTAAACATTTGCATTATTATTGTATTCATGGTACTGAAATTGGGGATCAACAAATGACGAAGTTGATACTAACCTCTCCACAATTGCTTAACTAAATTCCTGATAGCAGATATCGCAGATCATTTTCCCATATTTCTATAGATTCCTATAAAATGTGATCGGGCAAATACAAAGCATAAGAAATATAGACAAATTAACAACCATTCTAAAAATAAGTTTCAAAATGCACTTAGTTTAAGTGACAATGATTGGTCTCGTGTGTTAAGTCATTGTATGAATGAATTGTTATGAAAGTATTTATTTCTATTTACTTAAGTGTGTACAATGAAGCCTTTCCTCTAGTGCCCGACCAACATAGGCCAATCAGAAATTTCAAACAACTTGGATGAATATATCCTTGCTGAAGTCTTCCAATGCAGAGAACAAATTATTTAGAACTTTCCTTTAATACCACACAGATAAAAATAAACAGGCTATCATTAACTTCAGTAACACTGTCAGGAAATGTAAATTAGCTGCTAAAAAGATATATCATGACAAGCTCTTTATCAAACATAAATCCAGTATGCACAAAACTTGGGATGTTATTAAATCTCTAATAGGATATCATTCTAGCACTAGAAGCAACTCTTTTTCCTTTGCTAATGACAATGGTGATTTACTTTCTCCATCTGAGATTTATTATTTCATAGAATCGCTTATATTTCAAAAATTTATCAATAACCTATAATAAAAGAATTCAAGAATTTTAAAAATTGGTTAATAAATTTTAAAATTGTATAGAAAATTGAGTTCCTATCTTTGTATTGTTATAGTCCAAATCAAATGAAATAATTGTGATTGTAACTCAGAAAGAAAATCTCAGATATAAATCTTGACATTATAAGAATCAAAAGATCGATTAGTAAGATTAAATTTCCAAGAATGGAGAAAATTGAAAATTATCTATAATAACATTTTAAAATTATTTCAAGAAATATCGAACAAATATAAACAAAAAACATGTTGGAACTTTTAGGTATGGGAATGCTTAAGGAACTGAAAACATTGAGAGAAGAATATAAAGAAAATGGAAAAGTTTGAATAATTTTCGTTGCCGTTGCTATAAATAGAATTATTTATATTACAAATCCGATAATTATTCTGCATAAATAAATATTATAACAAAAATTATTAGCTTTCAGAAAACAGTATGAAACTATTCCTGCAAATATCCAAATATTTGAGGTTGTTGAATAATCAATATGTAGTCCATAACTTCTCGTTGCAATTATAATTATAAATTCATAGTTTACAAAATCAATTATAATAACGTACAATTCCAACGTTTCAGCGACAATATGCCAAAATTGTCAGATGACTCCATTTTTGAGATAGATGATATTTTATATAAAACTGATAACTTACATGGAGAAGACATATCAGGTCAGTGTTTGTTATTTTAATTCTATTTAGTACTTTGTAGAATTTATAATACGATTAATTTTATTTCGAAAGGTGTCTCTTTTAAAATCACAAGTAAAAACCTGACGAAATGTGTCGACTGCTACTATCTTATTAGCTTAGATATGGTTTGTTGGTTGAGATATTATTACGTAAATAGTTTAAAATAATAAATTTTTTCAATTGAATAATGACAAAATGTTATATATTGTGATTAATGTTAATTAGGGTAAATTATTCAGCTAACAATTGCCTTCGTCAAAACTAAATTAAAATATTTTTAATTTCGAAGATAACATATTATACAACATTACCGTGTCGGATTTTGGAAAACACATTTCTCCAGGTGATGCAAACGGCAAAAGATAAAATTGTTGAGGATTGTAAAGGATACTTTCCGGGGTAAGAAAGTTATAAATAAAATTATGATATATATAATCATTCATTTCTAATATTAATAATTAATAATATTGACACTTTTTTAAAATTTATCAGATGCATTAGACAATTATTAGGACCAACAAATATAAGAAGAATCTGCTTCTGCTTGAAGATATTTAAGGCTGCTCTTGGCAGAGAAAGGAGTTCTTCGTTGGACACAATTCCAGCATATGATACAGGTAATACATACTTATATATATATATCCATTTCTTAAACATGGCAATAAGTGCATTTAAAATTATAATATTTGGTACATAATATTTATAAAATAATATTTAGTCCATTTATATATTCACTGGGTATTTGTTGCAGCGATATATTGGGTTTTGACGTACTTGCCAAAGATCCCTCAAGGAAAAAATCCCGAACAAAGGCGTATCGCAGACTGGATTGTGAAACAAAGTAAATCACTAATCATATTATATCTTATAAAATATTAGATTATGATGTATACTTCATGATATAGTATATATAAAATAGATTTGAATTGTATGAAATTTGAATTGATACTTTTAAAATAATCAAAAAAATTTTATCTTCCAAGATAAATAATATTTTTTTATTTACAGCATCTTCCATAATTGAATCAATACAACTTGATGTATCAATATATAGTGAGAAAATATATAGTCAGAAATGGATTAATATATATGACAGTGATCCAGAGGTTAGAATATGCTTGTAAATTAATTTTATGAAAGTTAATTCAACATTTTGAATTATTATAAATACATATTACCATTTCGTTAAAATGCAATGCTTAATCATAAAACCTTTCATTATGTTGCATATTGAACAGTGCGGTATAAGATACATAAATCGTATAACATGGGGACATTTTCTATATCAAATTACAAGTGATCACCTTTACTCGTTCTTCATGTCTGCAACCAATGATGAAGAGAAGAAGAAAAGGATAAAAGACTTTCTTGTGGGAGGATATCGCCGTGTAATATTTAGAAATATTTTTAACTTTGTTTATTTTTAACGGCAATGGATTATATGTGTCGCATAAATTGTTTCAAACAATATTTGGCAACGAATTGTATTTGATTCTGCTATTGAATGATTGTTTAAAATGAAGCCATGCAATAATCTAAACCCATCGACTTAATGTTTTCGCATTCCAAGTCAATGAAATTAAATTGTATTAGTGAAGTTACTAGGCGCTTGAGTAACTAAACGATAAAGTTAATTTTGAAGTTATCTTATATTTGATAAAATTAAATATATTTGTTAAAAGAATATGGAAAAACCTGGAAATACAGTTGAGATTATTTGTGAACGAGAGACTGAAACTGTCATGAGAAGGAGTGTTTTTGATTTTTTTTTCATCATTCGACAGAATTTTCCGTGATATTTTGGATGTAAGTTAACAACATTAGTTAATTTGTAATTATATTATCCATAGACCTTCACTCACAACGATTTCTGCAATGTAAATGATTATATAAAGAGAATAATACATAACGTTATAATTTATAACTTTATCCATTTAAGGGCACGGTTTATTCAGATGACGAACTGAGAAAAATGGAGGAACTGTTTGGTTGCGATGTCGAACCATATCTGGAATGTGACAGAGAGCAGGTTTACAATGATTCAAACGTCCATCTTAAATACGACTGTCCAAATAACACTGATGATGGCGTTAAGGATACTCACGATTTTTCGATAGAAAAATATCTTTTCTTTGATAGTTTTGTCAAAGTTCTGAATTTAATTAACATAATGCACACAGCTTGCACGCTTTGCCAAGAACTCCTCCAGGTAGATTCGTAAACAAAGTTAACTTTATTGTAACATGGTGATTCACTTGTGTTTCATTTCAGACACCTGGCGATTTTATTGACTACGATGCCCATTTATTTAGAACTCATCATCGTAAAATAAACAAGTACCTCAGAGCTGCTACAACCGAAGCATCGAGAAGGGGCAAAATCCCTTGGTTGATCGAGATTTTGATTAAACAATGGTCTGAACAATGATTTTTTTTTTATGTTACTATTTAACATGTTATTCTCAAACGAAATATTTCTTCAGTCCATTTTTGATATTACCAAAAAGATACGAATATTTAATGGAGGATTTAACAAAGTTGCTTAAAGGAGAAAAAATAGATGAGGTGTGAAATTTGGATGTTTTATTGTAATATTAATTTCAATTCAAATAGGGATTGGGATAATAATAATTCATTTTCATAGTTTCATTAATTATTTATATTTACTTATTAACTTTAATTATGGTCCAAATGAGTCCCAAGCCAAATATTCTATACTGGGATTTAATGAGCCATTTTTGGCAAAGTCTTATTATTTAAATTAATTTTAAAAATATTTTTCATATTTTCTTTCAGGTGGTGGAGGAGAAAATATTTTTAGCTGTTAACACAAAAGCAAATAGCTATGGTGATGATTGGATAAGGTAATTTACTTGAAAATCGTTTTTGACTCATTCGAAATTAATTCTGCGGTTTTTCAAATTATCCCCAAAATTCTTAAAACTGATTGAAGGAATTATTATTAGAACTACTTTGTCACGATATACAATAAACTTCCTTGATGAAATGATTGAACCATTTTTTTTGTCATTTATCAAATATTTCTATTCCTTAATATAAAATACTGAGAAGCTTGATAAATTTTTTAAAATTGGAATAGATAACAATTATTGGTTAACATAAATTGTTTGGAAAAAGTTTTTGGTTCACAATAAACTTCGTTCCTGCAATTATTATTATCACATAAAGGCACGGGCGAACCCCTCGCCTAACACAAATTACTTAAGTAAACAAAAAGCAAAACCCTCTACATATCAAACAAACAATAAAACAACCAGTCACATCAAATATTTACAATCCCCAAAAAAATCATCCAATAACATTTTGAAGATGTCCAGGTTTGGAGCACCGACAACCGACCGAGGAAGATCATTCCACTCTTGGACAACTCTATTGCTGAGAAAAAACTTCCTCAAATCCCTGTGAGCAATGTTTGTTGATAGTTTCCAATCATGGCCCCTCGTTCTCTCCTCTGGGCAAAACATAAGCCTAGGGCATAGGAATTCTGGTGCAGTTCCTCTGATGATATTGAACATCAATATCAAATCAGCCCTTTTTCGTCTGTACACCAGGGAGGGCAGTTTCAAAATTTTTAATCTATCAGTATAACAATAAACGATTATTGTAACTGAAATTCTATCGACATGTTTAATGACCAATAATAATACATGAATTCTGATCAAAATACGACCAATATTAATTCGTAATACGAGGATTAAAACATTCATTAACCAAAGTTAGGATTAACAATTTTGTATTAAAGTTTAATATTGCCCAGTACAACAAAGTAAATAAATATATATTTGCTATTATGTTTTTACGTCACAAATAAATTAAAATTGCAAACATCTTATGAAAACGTGCAAGTAATGCATATATGACGTATTACTGAAAATAGATTTAATGATTACCTTACAATAGTATAATCTTAACGACCTCTGTGATTTGCGGATAAACTTTATCAACAGAGAATAAACTCCGAAACCATCGAAAAGGGCAACATAGCCTTAGATGCAATTTTTATTACAAAATGATTTGAATGATACTTAAATGTTCAAAGATTATACTCCAAACACACAGCTTTCTAACCGTTCTTCAATAAAGCTTGATTGTATCAAATATACGTAGAAATCCAATATTTTAAAAAGTGATTAATTAATTTATATAACTTTATGTTCATATTCTGAGTTTATATTCTTTGGTTTGTTATACTCCAAAACACATAAACTGACTGTAATTATAACTTATAAAAAAATCTTAGATATAACGCTTGAAAGGAAAAGTATTGGTTGTTCGATCAGTAAGATTAAATTTTCACGTAATGAAGCACATTGAAAGCTATCTATAATAATATTATAAACTATTTGCCAGAATATCAAACAAATTTAATAAAAAAACCCACGACAGAACTTTCAGGTATGGGAATGCTTAAGGAACTGAAGACATTGCTTAAAGAAATTGAAAGCAAAAGAAAAGTTGGAATAATTTTCCTTGTTGTTGATATAAATTAATATATATTATTGTATATATCCGATAATTATTGTGCATAAATAAATATTATAACAAAAATTATTAGCTTTCAGAAAACAGTATGAAACTATTCCTGCAAATATCCAAATATTTGAGGTTGTTGAATAATCAATATGTAGTCCATAACTTCTAGTTGCAATTATAATTATAAGTTCATAGTTAACAAAATCAATTATAAAAAATTTTCATATTATAATAAATAACGATATATATAGTATAATAAATTATTAATTATAATAACGTACAATTCCAATGTTTCAGCGACAATTTGCCAAAACTGTCAGATGATTCAATTTTTGAGATAGATGATATTTTATATAAAACTGATAACTTATATGGAGAAGACATATCAGGTCAGAGTTTGTTATTTTAATTCTATTTAGTTCTTTGTAGAATTTAATAAGATTAATTTTATTTCGAAAGGTGTCTCTTTTAAAATCACGAGTGAAAACCTAATGAAATGTGTCGGATGCCACTATCGTATTAGCTTAGATTTGGTTTGTTGGTTTACATATTATTAAGTAAATAGTTTAAAATAATACACTTTTTAATTTAATAATGGCAAAGTATTGTGATTATTATGAATTAGGTTAAAATATATTTAAAAATTTTCTTACTTAAAGTTTACAAAAATTTAATTTTAAAGATGAGAAATTATGCAACACCACCGTGTCGAATTTTGGAAAACACATTTCTCCAAGTTATACAGATGGCGAAAAATAAACTTATTAAGAAATATGAATATTCCATTCGGACGTAAAAATCATAACTTTTCAGACCTTCATTTAACATTAATAGTAATATTAAATAAGAATATTTATATCTATCAGGTGCATAAGAGAATTATTAAATCCAACAAATACGAGCAGAATTTGCTTCTGTTTGAAGATACTTAAGACTGCTCTTGGCAGACACAGGAATGTCTTGTTGGACGGAGTTCCTTACTGCGATAGTGGTAATATATATATAATATTGATTGAAACGCTCTAACAAGCCTTCTGGTAGAGACATTCAATGGATTTGCCCCCTCCAAAGCCCTGAATCCTGATAGGCTCTCGTAGATGGGGCGCATCCGGCGATCGAGCTCGCCTCTTCCAGAAACTCTACATTAATGTTCTTTCTATCGCGCGCAACTTTCCGACAAAAAAATAACACGGCCTCAGAATATTGGGATACTCATGAAAAAAAAAACATGGGACCGACTTGCCTCGCTTTTTTGGGGGGCTTACTTACGATCGTTTATTTAATATGTAAATATGAAATATTTAAAGTTAAAAAATGTAAAATGTTAATTACTAAAAAATACTATTTGAATATTAAAATATTTAAGATTATTAATTATAAATACATTGTGTATTTATTGTAGATGCATATTATTGGGTGTTGACGTACTTGCCAAAGATTCCTCAAGGAAAAAATCCCGTACAAAGGCGTATCACAGACTGGATTGTGAAACAAAGTAAATCACTGATTTCAATGTATCTTCCTGTACATGTTATATGTATACATACTACACTTACCATGTCGTATAAAATATTAAACTATAATTTATACTTCTTTGTGTGAAGTATATCAAACAGATTTGAATTACATAAAATACGAATCGATATTTTTGAAATAACCTAAAAAGTTTTATCTTCCAAGATAAAAAATATTTCTGATTTACAGCATCTTCCATAATTGAAGCATTCCACCTCGATGAATCAATATACACTGAGAAAACTCGGAATTTGATTAAAATGTATAACAGCGATCCAGAGGTTAGAATATGCCTTTAAAATAATTTGTTCAAAATGGATTCAACATTAGTCAATTATTACAAACTAATATTACCTTTACGTTGTGGAACGTATTTCTTTAATTTTCATGTTATTATTTTGCTTATTGAACAGTACGATATCAGATACGCTAATCGTATATGTTACGCACCAAAAGTATATCATGTTACTTGTGACCTTCTTCACACGTTCTTCATGTCTGCAACCAATGATGAAGAGAAGATGAAACGAATGGAAGATTATCTTATGGGTCAATCATGCAGAGTAATATTTTAAAAATTATTTATACAAAGATATTTACTCAGTGGCTTATTTATAGCATATTTATATTATGAACTCGTATTTCAAATAACAATAACAATGGAACCAATTGTATCTGATTGCGTTGTGGAATGAAGTTATGCAGGAATGTTGGTCCCTCGATTGAATGTTTTCGATTTCGAAACCAAACAAATTGAATTGTATTAGTTATTATGTAATATATAATTCATTAACAGATCAATATAACTTCGAAATTCTTTTACATTTATCAAAATTAAATAGTATTCCATTTTTCAAAATTAATTTTATCCGTTAAAGGATCTAGACGATGTAAAACGTATGGGAGAAGAGATTAAGATTATGAGTTGTGATCCGAATACAGCCACGGTCATGCATAGGAGTATTGGGGATATCTTTTCAACATTCAACGATATCTTCGAAGTTATTTTAGATGTAGGTTAACCACACGGCACCTCCCTAATTAATTTGTAATTATATTATCCCTAGACCTTTACTCACAACGATTTTTGAAAAGCAAATGATTAACATTTAAAAATATTACTACATAACGTTATAATTTAACACTTTAACAATTTAAGGGCAAGGTTTATTCAGATGACGAACTGAGAAAAATGGAGGAACTGTTTGGCTGCGATGTCGAACCATATCTGGAATGTGACAGAGAGCAGGTTTACAATGATTCAAACGTCCATCTTAAATACGACTGTCCAAATAACTCTGAAGATGGCGATAAGGATAGTCACGAATTTTCGATCGAAAAATATCTTTTCTTTGATAGTTTTGTCAAAGTTCTGAATTTAATTAACATAATGCACACAGCTTGCACGCTTTGCCAAGAACTACTCCAGGTAGATTCATAAACAAAGTTAAGTTTATTGTAACGTGGTAATTCACTTGTATTTCATTTCAGACGCCTGGCGATTTTATTGACTACGATGCCGAGTTATTTAGAACTCATCATCATAAAATAAACAAGTACCTCAGAGCTGCTACAACTGTAGCATCGAGAAGGGGCAAAATCCCTTGGTTGATCGAGATTTTGATTAAAAAATGGTCTGAACAATGATTTTTTTATGTTACAATTTAATATGTTATTCTCAAACGAAATATTTCTTCAGTCCGTTTTTGATATTACCAAAAAGATACGAATATTTAATGGAGGATTTAACAAAGTTGCTTAAAGGAGAAAAAGTAGATGAGGTGTGAAATTTGGATGTTTTATTGTAATATTAATTTTAATGCAAATAGGGATTGGGATAATAATAATTCATTTTCATAGTTTCATTAATTATTTATATTTACTTATTAAGTTTCATTATGGTCCAAATGTGTCCCAAGCCAAATATTCTATACTGGGATTTGATGAGCCAATTTTGGCAAAGTCTTATTATTTAAATTAATTTTAAAAATATTTTTTATATTTTCTTTGAGGTGGTGGAGGAGAAAATATTTTTAGCTGTTAATACACATGCAGATAGTTATGATGATTGGATAAGGTAATTTACTTGAAAAGCGTTTTTGACTCATTCGAAATTAATTCTGCGGTTTTTTCAAATTATCCCCAAAATTCTTAAAACTGATTGAAGGAATTAATATTAGAACCACTTTGTCACGATATACAATAAACTTCGTTGATGAAATGATTGAACCATTTTTTTTGTCATTTAGCAAATATTTCTATTCCTTAATATAAAATACTGAGAACTTTGATAAATGTTTTAAAATTGGAATAGATAACAATTTTTGGTTAACATAAATTGTATGTAAAAAGATTTTGGTTCACTCGAATAAATCTATAGAATTAGTTTCTGCGGATTCAAACCTCTAATATCTGAAACTATTTGAAATGAAATTATATTTGTCTTTAAAATACAATCGTTTAAGTTTTCACAAACACTTTCTTTGCTTGAACTAAAATTGTGCTCAATAACGTTGAAATTTAATTTATAGTCATTAATTATACCTGGTGACCGACATTAATCTTAAGTTTTATTATTGCTAAACATTTGCATTATTATTTTTGTTGTGACGATGTGCGAGGAGGCGGGGCCGGATGTTGTCGAACGATAGTTTGGAGCGTGTTGGTTCTTTCGAAGTTTGAAGTTTGTTTCGTTTCTAAAGACTTAACAACTGGCGCAGTCGACAAAAGAAAGTTCAAAATTTGTTTAGTTTCCAAAATGGCCGACGTTGCAAAGTTGTTGGAAGCATTTACACAGCAAATGGAATTGTTGGTTCGTTCAATAGCTACAAACGCTACACACCACACCGTTCCGAATTTTATTCCTTTCGAACCTAGCAAAGAATTGTGGAATGATTATATGAACCGCTTCCAGTCATTCATTGAAGCGAATTCAATTCCAGCATCGAAAATTACGCAAGTGTTTCTGACAAACCAGTCCGCTTCTATTTACAAACTTTTGCAAACAACAGCTTCTCAAAAACCAACGCCGTGCGAAGTAAATAAATTGGACTTTGCTGAAATCCAAGCGGTGATGATGCATAACTTCAACCCCAAGAGATTTGTGATTCGAGAGAGATTCAAATTTTGGACTGAGCTAAAAAGACAACCAGGTGAAACAATTCAGGAACTCGCGGCGAAAATTCGAAATGCCGCCACCACATGTGACTTCCCTAGTATAGAAGACACACTAGATGAAGCTTTAAGAACAAGATTCATGTGTTCAGTTGACAACGAGGCTGTGCTCAAAGCGTTGTTCAAAGTTCCAGAAGATGAACTAACATTCAATCGAGCAATTGAAATTGCTATGGAAGTTGAAGAGTCTGCCAAAGTTGCGAAAGCTACAGTACACGGCACACCAGAGGACAATCGGGAACTGGTAAATAAAATTTCAAAAGAGACAGAAAGTAAACCGGACAAAGCAGATTCCAAGCCAATACGAAAACCTCAACAACAAAGACAGCAATTTTCAAAATTTACATTCCCGAAAGGAACTTGTCCAAGATGTGGAAACAAAGGACACCACGCCAATGACTGCAGACATATTAAAGCTAAATGTCATTTCTGTGGAATCATTGGACACATTGAAAAGGCATGTTTTAAAAAGAAGTTCAAAAGAGACAGGCATGTAAATTCAATCCACACAATTCCGAGCCACACACCTCTGACTCAGGTGCTACAAATTGCACATTCAGAATTTGTTTTTGAATTAGATAGTGGAGCCAGGGACAATTTTTGTGCAATCGAAACTTGGAAAATGTGGGGAAAGCCCAGGCTAAACTTTTCCAGTACAAGATATGTTTCGGCAACAGGTGATCCCATTCCGAACATAGGAGTCTGCGAAGTCATAGTTTCGACATCGGACGTCAAAAACGTAGCTCTAGAATTCAATGTCACCAAGTTACCAAAGCTCAACATCATTGGGAGGAAAGCCATAGTCGAATTAAAAATCGACGTTTCAAGCTTGCTACACAACCACGTTTTGAAAATTGATGAAGATCTTGATTCGAAAACCGTTGAAAAAGCGTGTTATAAAATTTGCCACGATTTCAAAGAATGCTTCGAGCCAGAACTTGGTTGTTTGAAAGATTTCGAGTTAGAGGTAAAATTCAAACCAGACTCATCGCCAATTTTTGTCAAGGCAAGAACAGTGCCATTTGCAATTCAGGAAGATCTAAACCAGGCTCTTGATGCAGGAATAAAGAAAGGGATTTGGACCCCAACTCATTTCAATGATTACGGAACTCCAATTGTACCGATTCGAAAGAGTCTGAAACCTGGAGAGCAGAAAGCCAATTTTAGAATCTGTGGCGATTATTCTGTTACCGTAAATTCACAATTAGAACCACATAGGTATCCTATGCCCCTTCCAGAGGATCTGATGAGAAAACTGGGAGGAAGTCGATACTTCAGTAAAATCGATTTGGCAGACGCATTCAACCAAATTAAACTTGCACCTGCGAGCCAGAAGAAGCTCGCGCTGACAACAAATAGAGGAGTGCTTCTTCAAACGAGACTACCTTTTGGTATCATTTCAGCCCCGGGTTATTTCCAAGAGATAATGGACAAACTAACTTGCGATCTGCAAGGAGTAGCAGTCTATTTGGACGATATTCTTGTCGGAGGTTCGAATTCCAAAGAACATATTCAAAACCTGAAAGTATTACTTCAACGATTGAGAGACAAAGGTCTCAGATGTAACAAAAAGAAATGCATTTTTGCTAAAGATTCAATTGAATATCTTGGACTTGTTGTTTCAAAAAGCGGAATAGAAAAAGGGAAACGAGTTGATGCCTTGACTAGCATGCCAAGACCAACAAATGTCCCGACATTGCGATCGTTTTTGGGTTCAGTTCAGTTTTACCACAAGTTCATTCCAAACCTTTCAACGATTGCGGAACCGTTGACGAGCCTCACCAGAAAAGAATCACTCTGGAGATGGAGTTTGGAAGCAGAGAAGTCGTTTCAAAAGTTGAAGGAGATCTTAGCGAACGAGGTGCAGCTTGCACATTTTGACAAATCTCTTCCTTTGGGAATTGCATGTGATGCATCAGATGTTGGAATCGGTGCAGTTTTGTTTCACAGATATCCGGATGGAAGTGAACGACCAATATTGCACATTTCAAAGACACTGTCAACATCACAAAGAAATTATAGTCAGATACATAAGGAAGCACTTTCGATTATTTACGCGCTGCAGAAATTCCATCAATACCTTTACGGACGAAACTTTATCTTAGTGACGGATCACAAACCTTTGTTGTCGCTTTTCAGCCCTTCAAAACTCACCCCATTATTAGCAGCAAATCGTTTAGCCCGATGGGCATTGATACTACACCAGTACGATTATTCGATAGAGTACCGACGATCCGAAAGTCATGGTAACGCGGATGCACTTAGTCGGTTACCAAGTGGGAAAGATGACAATTTTGACGCCGGTGAGGATGAAGACGACGACCTTACAGTTTGTACAATCAGTGCCATAAGTAAACAGATCCGACCAACTGATTCTCAGGTCTTGACAAAGGAATCGCGCAGAGACAGGATAATTTCAACTGTCGTACGATTCTTAAAAGAGGGATGGCCTCGAGTTGTAGATGCACAAATTCGACATTTTCAAAAGTTGGAAGATGCTCTGACAGTGCAAAATGATTGTCTTATCTTCGGAAACAGAATCGTAGTTCCTGAGAAACTTAGACTACACGTTATGGGTCTATTGCACCTTGGACATTGCGGTATGAGGAGAATGAAGCAACTGGCACGAACCGTTATTTACTGGCCGGGAATTGATGCCGACATTGAGGAGATGTGTAGGAAATGCACATCTTGCGCGGAACATCAGAACAACCCACCAAAGTTCTCAAATCATCCGTGGATGCTACCAGAAAGACCTTGGAGTAGAATCCACGTAGATCACGCAGTTAATTTCATGGGAAAGAACTGGCTGGTGGTAGTCGATAGTTATTCTAAGTACCCATGCATCCATTCTACTTCAAGCATAACTGCCAGAACGACTATGGAATTACTGGAGGAGGATTTTGCTCATTTTGGATATCCCCATACTCTCGTAACGGACAATGCGCCCACATTTACATCCTCAGAATTTCAAGAGTATCTCAGGGAAAGAGGTATTCTACACCTGAGAGGAGCCCCATACCATCCAGCTACAAACGGGCAGGCGGAAAGATTAGTCCAAACTTTTAAACAATCCCTGAAGAAATCGCGGCTTCCAACTATCCAGGCGCTACAGGAATTCCTCATGCAATATCGTCGAACTCCTTTGGAGTCTGGTTACTCTCCTAGTGAACTTCTGAACGGAAGACAATTACGAAGCAAATTAGATGCGCTTTTGCCTTCAGTGCCGCACATTGCCCAGGAACTACAAAACCGTCAGAACAAGCCTACATCAAAGAGATCGAGTAACACCCAATTCACCGTCGGGAAGCCATGCTACGTTCAACGCAGCGGTCCAGGCAAGGATCGCATTCCTAGATGGATCCCGGCAGTGGTGATTCAAGTCTTGGGTCCTCGTCATGTCTTAATACAGGCAGTGCCAAAAGGACCCACTTTGAAAAGGCACGTCGAACAATTGAGGCCCAGACATGGGGTAGAGGAAGACGATGATCCGGGCATGGTGCCGGGTCCCACTCCCAATTCAAGGAACATTTCAACTTCTACAACTGCGCAAACCACAGTCCCGAGGAGACCCAGGGGTCGGCCAAAAGGACGAAGAAACTTCCAACGGCCAATAGTCCCGGATTCTGAGACTACACTTCCTCGACACTCAGAGAGGTTACGCCTAAAAGCTCTGAGAAACTTTTCGGCTGGCGTGGAGGTGTTGTGACGATGTGCGAGGAGGCGGGGCCGGATGTTGTCGAACGATAGTTTGGAGCGTGTTGGTTCTTTCGAAGTTTGAAGTTTGTTTCGTTTCTAAAGACTTAACAATTTTATTCATGGAACTTAAATTGGCGAGCAACAAATGACGAAGTTGATACTAACCTCTCCACAATTGCTTACCTAAAATCCTGATAGCAGATATCGCAGATCATTTTCCCATATTTCTATAGATTCCTATAAAATGTGATCGGGCAAATACAAAGCATAAGAAATATAGACAAATTAACAACCATTCTAAAAATAAGTTTCAAAATGCACTTAGTTTAAGTGACAATGATTGGTCTCGTGTGTTAAGTCATTGTATGAATGAATTGTTATGAAAGTATTTATTTCTATTTACTTAAGTGTGTACAATGAAGCCTTTCCTCTAGTGCCCGACCAACATAGGCCAATCAGAAATTTCAAACAACTTGGATGAATATATCCTTGCTGAAGTCTTCCAATGCAGAGAACAAATTATTTAGAACTTTCCTTTAATACCACACAGATAAAAATAAACAGGCTATCATTAACTTCAGTAACACTGTCAGGAAATCTAAATTAGCTGCTAAAAAGATATATCATGACGAGCTCTTTATCAAACATAAATCCAGTATGCACAAAACTTGGAATGTTATTAAATCTCTAATAGGATATCATTCTAGCACTGGAAGCAACTCTTTTTCTTTTGCTAATGACAATGGTGATTTACTTTCTCCATCTGAGATTTATTATTTCATACAATCGCGTATATTTCAAAAATTTATCAACAGCACGTAATAAAAGAATTCAAGAATTTTAAAAATTGGTTAATAAATTTTAAAATTTTTATGGAAAATTGAGTTCCTATCTTTGTATTGTTATAGTCCAAATTAAATGAAATAATTGTGATTGTAACTCAGAAAGAAAATCTCAGATATAAATCTAGACATCATAACCAACAAAAGTTCGATAAGTAAGATTAAATTTCCAAGAATGGAGAAAATTGAAAATTATCTATAATAACATTTTAAAATTATTTCAAGAAATATCGAACAAATATAAACAAAAAACATGTTGGAACTTTTAGGTATGGGAATGCTTAAGGAACTGAAAACATTGAGAGAAGAATATAAAGAAAATGGAAAAGTTTGAATAATTTTCGTTGCCGTTGCTATAAATAGACTTATTTATATTACAAATCCGATAATTATTGTGCATAAATAAATATTATAACAAAAATTATTAGCTTTCAGAAAACAGTATGAAACTGTTCCTGCAAATATCCAAATATTTGAGGTTGTTGAATATTCAATATGTAGTCCATAACTTCTCGTTGCAATTATAATTATAAATTCATAGTTTACAAAATCAATTATAATAACGTACAATTCCAATGTTTCAGCGACAATATGCCAAAATTGTCAGATGACTCCATTTTTGAGATAGATGATATTTTATATAAAACTGATAACTTACATGGAGAAGACATATCAGGTCAGTGTTTGTTATTTTAATTCTATTTAGTACTTTGTAGAATTTATAATACGATTAATTTTATTTCGAAAGGTGTCTCTTTTAAAATCACAAGTAAAAACCTGACGAAATGTGTCGACTGCTACTATCTTATTAGCTTAGATATGGTTTGTTGGTTGAGATATTATTACGTAAATAGTTTAAAATAATAAATTTTTTCAATTGAATAATGACAAAATGTTATATATTGTGATTAATGTTAATTAGGGTAAATTATTCAGCTAACAATTGCCTTCGTCAAAACTAAATTAAAATATTTTTAATTTCGAAGATAACATATTATACAACATTACCGTGTCGGATTTTGGAAAACACATTTCTCCAGGTGATGCAAACGGCAAAAGATAAAATTGTTGAGGATTGTAAAGGATACTTTCCGGGGTAAGAAAGTTATAAATAAAATTATGATATATATAATCATTCATTTCTAATATTAATAATTAATAATATTGACACTTTTTTAAAATTTATCAGATGCATTAGACAATTATTAGGACCAACAAATATAAGAAGAATCTGCTTCTGCTTGAAGATATTTAAGGCTGCTCTTGGCAGAGAAAGGAGTTCTTCGTTGGACACAATTCCAGCAGATGATACAGGTAATACATACTTATATATATATATCCATTTCTTAAACATGGCAATAAGTGCATTTAAAATTATAATATTTGGTACATAATATTTATAAAATAATATTTAGTCTATTTATATATTCACTTGGTATTTGTTGCAGCGATATATTGGGTTTTGATGTACTTGCCAAATATCCCACAAGGAAAAAATCCCGAACAAAGGCGTATCGCAGACTGGATTGTGAAACAAAGTAAATCACTAATCATATTATAGTTTAGTATATACAAAATAGATTTGAATTGATACTTTTAAAATAATCAAAAAAATTTTATCTTCCAAGATAAATAATATTTTATTACTTACAGCATCTTCCATAATTGAAACAATACACCTTGATGTATCAATATATAGTGAGAAAATATATAGTCAGAAATGGATTAATATGAATGACAGTGATCCAGAGGTTAGAATATGCTTGTAAATTAATTTTCTGAAAATTCAACATTTTGAATTATTATAATTACATAATACCATTTCGTTAAAATGCAATGCTTAATCATAAAACTTTTTATTATGTTGCATATTGAACAGTGCGGTATAAGATACATAAATCGTATAAAATGGGGACATTTTCTATATCAAATTACAAGTGATCACCTTTACTCGTTCTTCATGTCTGCAACCAATGATGAAGAGAAGAAAAAAAGGATAAAAGACTTTCTTGTGGGAGGATATCGCGATGTAATAATTAGAAATATTTTTAAATTTGTTTATTTTTAACGGCAATGGATTATATGTGTCGCATAAGTTGTTTCGAACAATATTTGGCAACGAATTGTATTTGATTCTGCTATTGAATGATTGTTTAAAATGAAGCCATGCAAGAATGTAAACCACTCGAGTTAATATTTTCGCATTCCAAGTCAATGAAATTTAATTGTATTAGTGAAGTTACTAGGCACTTGAGTAACTAAACGATAAAGTTAATTTTGAAGTTATCTTATATTTGATAAAATTAAATATATTTGTTAAAAGAATATGGAAAAACCTGGAAATACAGTTGAGATTATTTGTGAACGAGAGACTGAAACTGTCATGAGAAGGAGTGTTTTTGATTTTTTTTCATCATTCGACAGAATTTTCCGTGATATTTTGGATGTAAGTTAACAACATTAGTTAATATGTAATTATATTATCCCTAGACCTATACTCACAACGATTTCTGCAATGTAAATGATTAACATATAAAAATATTACTACATAACGTTATAATTTATAACTTTATCCATTTAAGGGCACGGTTTATTCAGATGACGAACTGAGAAAAATGGAGGAACTGTTTGGTTGCGATGTCGAACCATATCTGGAAAGTGACAGAGAGCAGGTTTACAATGATTCAAACGTCCATCTTAAATACGACTGTCCAAATAACTCTGAAGATGGCGATAAGGATAGTCACGAATTTTCGATCGAAAAATATCTTTTCTTTGATAGTTTTGTCAAAGTTCTGACTTTAATTAATATAATGCACACAGCTTGCACGCTTTGCCAAGAACTCCTCCAGGTAGATTCATAAACAAAGTTAAGTTTATTGTAACGTGGTAATTCACTTGTGTTTTATTTCAGACACCTGGCGATTTTATTGACTACGATGCCCATTTATTTAGAACTCATTATTGTAAAATAAACAAGTACCTCAGAGCTGCTACAACTGAAGCATCGAGAAGGGGCAAAATCCCTTGGTTGATCGAGATTTTGATTAAACAATGGTCTGAACAATGATTTTTTTTTTATGTTACAATTTAACATGTTATTCTCAAACGAAATATTTCTTCAGTCCATTTTTGATATTACCAAAAAGATACGAATATTTAATGGAGGATTTAACAAAGTTGCTTAAAGGAGAAAAAATAGATGAGGTGTGAAATTTGGATGTTTTATTGTAATATTAATTTTAATGCAAATAGGGATTGTGATAATAATAATTTATTTTCATCGTTTCATTAAATATTTATATTTATTTATTAAGTTTAATTATGGTCCAAATGAGTCCCAAGCCAAATATTCTATACTGGGATTTAATGAGCCATTTTTGGCAAAGTCTTATTATTTAAATTAATTTTAAAAATATATTTTATATTTTCTTTGAGGTGGTGGAGGAGAAAATAATTTTAGCTGTTAACACAAAAGCAAATAGATATGGTGATGATTGGATGAGGTAATTTACTTGAAAAGCGTATTTGACTCATTCGAAATTAATTCTGCGGTTTTTTCAAATTATCCCCAAATTTCTTAAAACTGATTGAAGGAATTAATATTAGAACTACTTTGTCACGATATACAATAAACTTCCTTGATGAAATGATTGAACCATTTTTTTTGTCATTTATCAAATATTTCTATTCCTTAATATAAAATACTGAGAAGCTTGATAAATTTTTTAAAATTGGAATAGATAACAATTTTTGGTTAACATAAATTGTTTGGAAAAAGATTTTGGTTCACAATAAACTTCGTTCCTGCAATTGTATCTGAAATTTTATCGACATGTTTAATGACCAATAATAATACATGAATTCTGATCAAAATACGACCAATATTAATTCGTAATACGAGGATTAAAACATTCATTAACCAAAGTTAGGATTAACAATTTTGTATTAAAGTTTAATATTGCCCAGTACAACAAAGTAAATAAATATATATTTGCTATTATGTTAAAAACGTCACAAAAAAATTAAAATTGCAAACATATTATGAAGACGTGCAAGTAATTCATATAGGACGTATTACTGAAAATAGATTTAATGATTACCTAACAATAGTATAATCTTAACGACTTCTGTGATTTGCGGATAAACTTTATCAACAGAGAATAAACTCCGAAACCATCGAAAAGGGCAACGTAGCCTTAGATGCAATTTTTATTACAAAATGATTTGAATGATACTTAAATGTTCAAAGATTATACTCCAAACACACAGCTTTCTAATCGTTCTTCAATAAAGCTTGATTGTATCAAATATACGTAGAAATCCAATATTTTAAAAAGTGATTAATTAATTTATAAAACTTTATGTAAAATTGAGTTCATGTTCTTTGGTTTGTTATACTCCAAAACACTTAAATTGACTAATAATAGCTCATAAAAAAATCTTAGATATAAATCTTGAAAGGAAAAGTATTGATAGTTCGCTCAGTAAGATTAAATTTTCACGTAATGGAGCACATTGAAAGATATCTATAATAACATTTATAAACTATTTGCAAGAATATCAAACAAATTTAATAAAAAAACCCATGACAGAACTTTCAGGTATGGGAATGCTTAAGGAACTGAAGACATTGCTTAAAGAAATTGAAAGCAAAAGAAAAGTTGGAATAATTTTCCTTGTTGTTGATATAAATTAATATATATTATTGTATATATCCGATAATTATTGTGCATAAATAAATATTATAACAAAAATTATTAGCTTTCAGAAAACAGTATGAAACTATTCCTGCAAATATCCAAATATTTGAGGTTGTTGAATAATCAATATGTAGTTCATAACTTCTAGTTGCAATTATAATTATAAGTTCATAGTTAACAAAATCAATTATAAAAAATTTTTATATTATAATAAATAATAATATATATAATATAATTAATTATTAATTATAAAAACGTCCAAAATTCCAATGCTGTAGCGACAATTTGCCAAAATTGTCAGATGACTCCGTTTTTGAGATAGATGATATTTTATATAAAAATGATAACTTACATGGAGAAGACATATCAGGTCAGTGTTTGTTATTTTGATTCTATTTAGTTCTTTGTAGAATTGATAATACGATGTATTTTATTTCGAAAGGTGTCTCTTTAAAAATCACAAGTGAAAATCTAATGAAATGTGTCGGATGCCACTATCGTATTAGCTTAGATTTGGTTTGTTGGTTTACATATTATTAAGTAAATAGTTTAAAATAATAGACTTTTTAATTTAATAATGGCAAAGTATTATAAATTGTGATTATTATGAATTAGGTTAAAATAAATTTAAAAATTTTCTTATTTAAAGTTTACAAAAATTTCATTTTAAAGATGAGAAATTATGCAACACCACCGTGTCGAATTTTGGAAAACACATTTCTCCAAGTTATACAGATGGCGAAAAATAAACTTATTAAGAAATATGAATATTCCATTCGGACGTAAAAATCATAACTTTTCAGACCTTCATTTAACATTAATAGTAATATTAAATAAGAATATTTATATCTATCAGGTGCATAAGAGAATTATTAAATCCAACAAATACGAGCAGAATTTGCTTCTGTTTGAAGATACTTAAGACTGCTCTTGGCAGACACAGGAATGTCTTGATGGACGGAGTTCCTTACTGCGATAGTGGTAATATATATATAATATTGATTGAAACGCTCTAACAAGCCTTCTGGTAGAGACATTCAATGGATTTGCCCCCTCCAAAGCCCTGAATCCTGATAGGCTCTCGTAGATGGGGCGCATCCGGCGATCGAGCTCGCCTCTTCCAGAAACGCTACATTAATGTTCTTTCTATCGCGCGCAACTTTCCGACAAAAAAATAACATGGCTTCAGAATATTGGGATACTCATGAAAAAAAAAACATGGGACCGACTTGCCTCGCTTTTTTGGGGGGCTTACTTACGATCGTTTATTTAATATGTAAATATGAAATATTTAAAGTTAAAAAATGTAAAATGTTAATTACTAAAAAATACTATTTGAATATTAAAATATTTAAGATTATTAATTATAAATACATTGTGTATTTATTGTAGATGCATATTATTGGGTGTTGACGTACTTGCCAAATATCCCACAAGGAAAAAATCCCGTACAAAGGCGTATCACAGACTGGATTGTGAAACAAAGTAAATCACTGATTTCAATGTATCTTCTTGTACATGTTATATGTATACATATTACACTTACCATGTCGTATAAAATATTAAACTATGATTTATACTTCTTTGTATGAAGTATATCAAACAGATTGGAATTGCATGAAATACGAATCGATATTCTTGAAATAACCTAAAATGTTCCATCTTCAAATATAAAAAATATTTCTGATTTACAGCATCTTCCATAATTGAAGCATTCCACCTCGATGAATCAATATACACTGAGAAAACTCGGAATTTGATTAAAATGTATAACAGCGATCCAGAGGTTAGAATATGCCTTTAAAATAATTTGTTGAAAAATTGATTCAACATTAGTCAATTATTACAAACTAATATTACCTTTACGTTGTGGAACGTATTTCTTTAATTTTCATGTTATTATTTTGCTTATTGAACAGTACGATATCAGATACGCTAATCGTATACGTTACGCACCAAAAGTATATCATGTTACTTGTGACCTTCTTCACACGTTCTTCATGTCTGCAACCAATGATGAAGAGAAGATGAAACGAATGGAAGATTATCTTATGGGTCAATCATGCAGAGTAATATTTTAAAAATTATTTATAGAAAGATTTTTACTCAGTGGCTTATTTATAGCATATTTATATTATGAACTCGTATTTCAAATAACAATGGAACCAATTGTATTTGATTCCGTTGTGGAATGAAGTTATGCAGGAATGTTGGTCCCTCGATTGAATGTTTTCGATTTCGAAACCAAACAAATTGAATTGTATTAGTTATTATGTAATTCATTAACAGATCAATATAACTTCGAAATTCTTTTACATTTATCAAAATTAAATAGTATTCCATTTTTCAAAATTAATTTTATCCGTTAAAGGATCTAGACGATGTAAAACGTATGGGAGAAGAGATTAAGATTATGAGTTGTGATCCGAATACTGCCACGGTCATGCATAGGAGTATTTGTGATTTTCTTTCAACATTCAACGATATCTTCGAAGTTATTTTGGATGTAGGTTAACCACACGGCCACTCCTTAATTAATTTGTAATTATATTATCCCTAGACCTTTACTCACAACGATTTCTGAAAAGCAAATGATTAACATTTAAAAATATTACTACATAACGTTATAATTTAACACTTTAACAATTTAAGGGCAAGGTTTATTCAGATGACGAACTGAGAAAAATGGAGGAACTGTTTGGTTGCGATGTCGAACCATATCTGGAATGTGACAGAGAGCAGGTTTACAATGATTCAAACGTCCATCTTAAATGCGACTGTCCAAATAACTCTGAAGATGGCGATAAGGATAGTCACGAATTTTCGATCGAAAAATATCTTTTCTTTGATAGTTTTGTCAAAGTTCTGAATTTAATTAACATAATGCACACAGCTTGCACGCTTTGCCAAGAACTACTCCAGGTAGATTCATAAACAAAGTTAAGTTTATTGTAACGTGGTGATTCACTTGTGTTTCATTTCAGACGCCTGGCGATTTTATTGACTACGATGCCGAGTTATTTAGAACTCATCATCGTAAAATAAACAAGTACCTCAGAGCTGCTACAACCGAAGCATCGAGAAGGGGCAAAATCCCTTGGTTGATCGAGATATTGATTAAACAATGGTCTGAACAATATTTTTTTTTATGTTACAATTTAACATGTTATTCTCAAACGAAATATTTCTTCAGTCCGTTTTTGATATTACCAAAAAGATACGAATATTTAATGGAGGATTTAACAAAGTTGCTTAAAGGAGAAAAAGTAGATGAGGTGTGAAATTTGGATGTTTTATTGTAATATTAATTTTAATGCAAATAGGGATTGGGATAATAATAATTCATTTTCATAGTTTCATTAATTATTTATATTTACTTATTTAGTTTAATTATGGTCCAAATGTGTCCCAAGCCAAATATTCTATACTGGGATTTGATGAGCCAATTTTGGCAAAGTCTTATTATTTAAATTAATTTTAAAAATATTTTTTATATTTTCTTTGAGGTGGTGGAGGAGAAAATATTTTTAGCTGTTAATACACATGCAGATAGTTATGATGATTGGATAAGGTAATTTACTTGAAAAGCGTATTTGACTCATTCGAAATTAATTCTGCGGCTTTTTCAAATTATCCCCAAAATTCTTAAAACTGATTGAAGGAATTAATATTAGAACCACTTTGTCACGATATACAATAAACTTCGTTGATGAAATGATTGAACCATTTTTTTTGTCATTTATCAAATATTTCTATTCCTTAATGTAAAATACTGAGAAGCTTGATAAATTTTTTAAAATTGGAATAGATAAAAATTATTGGTCAACATAAATTGTTTGGAAAAAGTTGTTGGTTCACTCGTATAAGTCTATAGAATTAGTTTCTGCGGATTTTCCATTTAAACCTCTAATATCTGAAACTATTTGAAATGAAATTATATTTGTCTTTAAAATACAATTGTTTAAGATTTCACAAACACTTTCTTTGCTTGGACTCAAATTGTGTTCAATAACGTTGAAATTTAATTTATAGTCATTAATTATATATGGTGACCGACATTAATCTTAAGTTTTATTATTGCTAAACATTTGCATTATTATTGTATTCATGGTACTGAAATTGGCGATCAACAAATGACGAAGTTGATACTAACCTCTCCACAATTGCTTAACTAAATTCCTGATAGCAGATATCGCAGATTATTTTCCCATATTTCTATAGATTCCTATAAAATGTGATCGGGCAAATACAAAGCATAAGAAATATAGACAAATTAACAACCATTCTAAAAATAAGTTTCAAAATGCACTTAGTTTAAGTGACAATGATTGGTCTCGTGTGTTAAGTCATTGTATGAATGAATTGTTATGAAAGTATTTATTTCTATTTACTTAAGTGTGTACAATGAAGCCTTTCCTCTAGTGCCCGACCAACATAGGCCAATCAGAAATTTCAAACAACTTGGATGAATATATCCTTGCTGAAGTCTTCCAATGCAGAGAACAAATTATTTAGAACTTTCCTTTAATACCACACAGATAAAAATAAACAGGCTATCATTAACTTCAGTAACACTGTCAGGAAATGTAAATTAGCTGCTAAAAAGATATATCATGACAAGCTCTTTATCAAACATAAATCCAGTATGCACAAAACTTGGGATGTTATTAAATCTCTAATAGGATATCATTCTAGCACTAGAAGCAACTCTTTTTCCTTTGCTAATGACAATGGTGATTTACTTTCTCCATCTGAGATTTATTATTTCATAGAATCGCTTATATTTCAAAAATTTATCAATAACCTATAATAAAAGAATTCAAGAATTTTAAAAATTGGTTAATAAATTTTAAAATTGTATAGAAAATTGAGTTCCTATCTTTGTATTGTTATAGTCCAAATCAAATGAAATAATTGTGATTGTAACTCAGAAAGAAAATCTCAGATATAAATCTTGACATTATAAGAATCAAAAGATCGATTAGTAAGATTAAATTTCCAATAATGGAGAAAATTGAAAATTATCTATAATAACATTTATAAATTATTTCAAGAAATATCGAACAAATATAAACAAAAAAACATGTTGGAACTTTTAGGTATGGGAATGCTTAAGGAACTGAAAACATTGAGAGAAGAATATAAAGAAAATGGAAAAGTTTGAATAATTTTCGTTGCCGTTGCTATAAATAGAATTATTTATATTACAAATCCGATAATTATTGTGCATAAATAAATATTATAACAAAAATTATTAGCTTTCAGAAAACAGTATGAAACTGTTCCTGCAAATTTCCAAATATTTGAGGTTGTTGAATAATCAATATGTAGTCCATAACTTCTAGTTGCAATTATAATTATAAGTTCGTAGGTAACAAAATCAATGTAATAATTTTTATATAATATATTAAACAATAATATATATAATACAATAAATTATTCATTATAATAACGAAAAATTCCAATGCTTTAGCGACACTTTGCCAAAATTGACAGATAACTCCAGTGTTGAGATAGATGATATTTTATATAAAAATGATAACTTACATGGAGAAGACATATCAGGTCAGTGTTTATTATTTTAATTCTATTTAGTACTTTGTAGAATTTAATACGATTAATTTTATTTCGAAAGGTGTCTCTTTAAAAAACACAAGTAAAATCCTAACGAAATGTGTCGACTGCTACTATCTTATTAGCTTAGATATGGTTTGTTGGTTGAGATATTATTACGTAAATAGTTTAAAATAATAAATTTTTTCAATTGAATAATGACAAGATATTATATATTGTGATTAATGTTAATTAGGGTAAATTATTCAGCTAACAATTGCCTTCGTCAAAACTAAATTAAAATATTTTTAATTTCGAAGATAACATATTATACAACATTACCGTGTCGGATTTTGGAAAACACATTTCTCCAGGTGATGCAAACGGCAAAAGATAAAACTGTTGAGGATTGTAAAGGATACTTTCCGGGGTAAGAAAGTTATAAATAAAATTATAAAATATCCAATCATTCATTTCTAATATTAATAATTAATAATATTGACACTTTTTAAAAATTTATCAGATGCATTAGACAATTATTAGGACCAACAAATATAAGAAGAATCTGCTTCTGCTTGAAGATATTTAAGGCTGCTCTTGGCAGAGAAAGGAGTTCTTCGTTGGACACAATTCCAGCATATGATACAGGTAATACATATATATATATATATATATATATTGTTAAACATTGCAATAAGTGTATTTAAATATTATAATATTTAGTACATAATATTTATAAAATAATATTTAGTCTATTTATATATTCAATGGATATTTGTTGCAGAGATATATTGGGTGTTGACGTACTTGCCAAAAATTCCTCAAGGAAAAAATCCCGAACAAAGGCGTATCGCAGACTGGATTGTGAAACAAAGTGAATCACTAATCATATTATATCTTATAAAATATTAAATTATGATGTATACTTCATGATATAGTATATATAAAATAGATTTGAATTGTATGAAATTTGAATTGATACTTTTAAAATAATCAAAAGATTTTATCTTCCAAGATAAACAATATTTTTTATTTACAGCATCTTCCATAATTGAAACAATACACCTTGATGTATCAATATATAGTGAGAAAATATATAGTCAGAAATGGATTGATATGAATGACAGTGATCCAGAGGTTAGAATATGCTTGAAAATTAATTTTCTGAAAGTTAATTCAACATTTTGAATTATTATAATTACATATTACCATTTCGTTAAAATGCAATGCTTAATCATAAAACTTTTTATTATGTTGCATATTGAACAGTGCGGTATAAGATACATAAATCGTATAAAATGGGGACATTTTCTATATCAAATTACAAGTGATCACCTTTACTCGTTCTTCATGTCTGCAACCAATGATGAAGAGAAGAAGAAAAGGATAAAAGACTTTCTTGTGGGAGGATATCGCGGCGTAATAATTAGAAATATTTTTAACTTTGTTTATTTTTAACGGAAATGGATTATATGTGTCGCATAAATTGTTTCGAACAATATTTGGCAACGAATTGTATTTGATTCTGCTATTGAATGATTGCTAAAAATGAAGCCATGCAATAATCTAAACCCATCGACTTAATGTTTTCGCATTCCAAATCAATGAAATTTAATTGTATTAGTGAAGTTACTAGGCACTTGAGTAACTAAACGATAAAGTTAATTTTGAAGTTATCTTATATTTGATAAAATTAAATATATTTGTTAAAAGAATATGGAAAAACCTGGAAATACAGTTGAGATTATTTGTGAACGAGAGACTGAAACTGTCATGGGAAGGAGTGTTTTTGATTTTTTTTCAGCATTCGACAAAATTTTCCGTAATGTTTTGGATGTAAGTTAACCACATTAGTTAATTTGTTATTATATTATCCCTAGACCTATACTCACAACAATTTCTGCAATGTAAATGATTAACATATAAAAATATTACTACATAACGTTATAATTTATAACTTTATCCATTTAAGGGCACGGTTTATTCAGATGACGAACTGAGAAAAATGGAGGAACTGTTTGGTTGCGATGTCGAACCATATCTGGAATGTGACAGAGAGCAGGTTTACAATGATTCAAACGTCCATCTTAAATACGACTGTCCAAATAACTCTGTTGATGGCGATAAGGATAGTCACGATTTTTCGATAGAAAAATATCTTTTCTTTGATAGTTTTGTCAAAGTTCTGATTTTAATTAACATAATGCACACAGCTTGCACGCTTTGCCAAGAACTCCTCCAGGTAGATTCGTAAACAAAGTTAACTTTATTGTAACATGGTGATTCACTTGTGTTTCATTTCAGACACCGGGCGATTTTATTGACTACGATGCCGATTTATTTAGAACTCATTATTGTAAAATAAACAAGTACCTCAGAGCTGCTACAACTGAAGCATCGAGAAGGGGCAAAATCCCTTGGTTGATCGAGATTTTGATTAAACAATGGTCTGAACAATGTTTTTTTTTTATTTTACAATTTAACATGTTATTCTCAAACGAAATATTTCTTCAGTCCATTTTTGATATTACCAAAAAGATACGAATATTTAATGGAGGATTTAACAAAGTTGCTTAAAGGAGAAAAAATAGATGAGGTGTGAAATTTGGATGTTTTATTGTAAAATTAATTTTAATGCAAATAGGGATTGTGATAATAATAATTTATTTTCATCGTTTCATTAAATATTTATATTTACTTATTAACTTTAATTATGGTCCAAATGAGTCCCAAACCAAATATTCTATACTGGGATTTGATGAGCCAATTTTGGCAAAGTCTTATTATTTAAATTAATTTTAAAAATATTTTTCATATTTTCTTTGAGGTGGTGGAGGAGAAAATATTTTTAGCTGTTAATACAAAAGCAAGTAGATATGGTGATGATTGGATGAGGTAATTTACTTGAAAATCGTTTTTGACTCATTCGAAATTAATTCTGCGGTTTTTCAAATTATCCCCAAAATTCTTAAAACTGATTGAAGGAATTATTATTAGAACTACTTTGTCACGATATACAATAAACTTCGTTGATGAAATGATTGAACCATTTTTTGTCATTTATCAAATATTTCTTTCCTTAATATAAAATACTGAGAAGCTTGATAAATTTTTTAAAATTGGAATAGATAACAATTATTGGTTAACATAAATTGTTTGGAAAAAGTTTTTGGTTCACTCGTATAAGTCTATAGAATTAGTTTCTGCGGATTTTCCATTTAAACCTCTAATATCTGAAAACTATTTGAAATGAAATTATATTTGTCTTTAAAATACAATCGTTTAAGTTTTCACAAACACTTTCTTTGCTTGGACTCAAATTGTGCTCAATAACGTTGAAATTTAATTTATAGTCATTAATTATACCTGGTGACCGACATTAATCTTAAGTTTTATTATTGCTAAGCATTTGCATTATTATTTTATTCATGGTACTTGAAATGACGAAGTTGATATTGACCTTTAAGAAGTGCTGCTATTACCAGTTGAAATCTGCAATTTCATCGATAACCAATGTTAATAGGACAACTAATGTGATTTATAAAGTGTATAACATTATAAATTATCCTAATGTTAATATTATTTTAAATATACATAAACTAATAATTATACTACCATTCTTTGGTACTGGAAGACTTCAAATAATTTTACCTTGCGCATTGCTCCAATGTTTATCATCGGTAAGACTCCACCTGAAAAAAGCAGTTACCATCTCTGGGATGATGCACAATCACATCTTATGGATCAATGCTTGTATCTCCTACTCCAGAAGTGTAATGTCAAATACATGGACATCATCATCCTTTATTTAATCTTTTAATAAACCTTTGAGTGCAAGCCTGTAATCATATGCAGTACAAATCTCCAATTACCAATATCCATATGGGATTCACCAAAGGAGGTTCAATCTCTGTTAAAGAAATCATCCTCTTTTTTGGCAAGTTAAACTCGTGTCTTATTTTAACTACAGTAGTAGGTTTGTTAACCAAGTTGTTAACTTCATAAATTATTTGAAATGATCGACTTGTCTCTAATCTTCCAATAATATCTTCAACCATACCTAGTTTCTGATTGCAGCTACCTTAACAGGGCAATCAGAAGGTAGAATGTCAGGTTGCTTGAAGTATTCTAACTCAAGGCAGATGAAACTGTTTAATTAATTAATTAATTGCTTAATTTTTTAATTTTTAAGAAATTGAATTTAAATTCAAAACTCAAAAATTGATTCGTTGAATTGGTACATTGAAAACCTGCCCCAAGATCGCTAATACCAATGGTAACTTTGAAATTTCCAGTCCACACTGCTGTTGTAGTTAGAGATAATACAGGTAAGATTTAACGTGGTACGTTTTGAGACCATCGGCTTGGAAGGATATCGATGAACTGATTAAACATTAGAGACATTAATTATCAAGTAAACATTACTTATTTCAGAAGACCATTAATTTCATAAAACCTTCCAAAATTCATTAAAGATTTACTAACTATTATTTAACAAATTGAAGCAAATAAATCAGATAAAGTAAGATTTATAACTCGCTAAGCGGAATCTTTGTTAAACTGAAAATGGTCAGCTTAATAAATTGATTTAATTTAATTATTTCAAAATTTTTGTTAAAATTATTAATTTTTATAAATAACGATACTGAACCAGTTATTAAACCAAACTAATGATATTTAGCATAACATTCAACTGGTCCAATTTACATAATAAAAAAAATAATTAAGAAATGTCTTAACTTAATCTTGCTATGATATTTATTATCTCTATGATGAAATTAGTTTTACTTATGTACGTTAAACCAATGAGGCCGTGATCATAATCATCTCGAGGGATCATCAAACTTGGCCATCGATGTTGCAGACCTCATCCAATCTTCCTCATCATTTTGAAAACTGTTTGGATTGTTTGTACTTGAAACTGAAAATGAGAAATGGGAGCTAGATGGCGTGTACCATCTGGTGAAGAAACGGATAATTTCTCGCAATCCGTGTCTGCTACAGCCATCCAGAGAACGATTTCTAAATTTTTTTGTTATAATAAAAGTTATTTCTATATTAACTGCAAAAAGTTTTTTTTACATTTTATAAATGATAATTGTTCAATTTTTGAAAAAATACTGAAAAGTGACATCTTGAAATATTTTCAACCTAACATTCGTGGTGATGATGACCACCTTGTATTAAGGTTACAAAGAGCGATGAAAAAGATTTATTTTAAATTAAACATAATTTGTAATTAATTTATTTATTTATTCATTAAACGTTAAAAAGTTCTTTGTTCAAAATTTTCTCTGGTTAAGACTTTGTTTAAGGAGATGATGCTTAACTTTGCGCGCACCACGGGATACTCGGTATTTAAAGACGCGCCTTGTTGGAATAGTTAGACCATTTCTTTCTCTTGTTCTCATAGTAAAATATTACTATTTATTTATAATAATATTTATTGTATTATTGCAATATTCACTAAAATAATAGTTACACTAAAGGTAGCTCTAAATGTTAAATTTGTCGATATTAAATGCATTATTCAAGTATTTGACATCTATTTAAATTCTGTGCAAATGTATAAATAGAATTGTAAGCATCCACATTTCGTAAGCCTATAAAAGTCAAAGTTCAAAGATCAAGTAAATCAGCAATGATTAACAATTTGAATTTCAAATAATCGTCTTTATCTGTATTTATCATAAACTTGGAAAACACGCAAAGACCCTTATTCATTAAACTTTAGCGGAAGTTTGAATCATCATCACCTCAGACAAACCAAAATGGAATCTCTGAACATCAAGAAAAAGAAAAGGAGAGTTCTCTTTTCCAAAGTTCAGACCAGAGAACTGGAAGGACGGTTCCAAAGACAGAACTACTTATCCTCCGCCGAAAGAGAACAATTGGCTTCCTTTATTGGCCTCAGGCCAAGTCAGGTAAGGTATGTTCTAAGCCTTAGATTTAAGGTAAGATAAGGATTTGAAGAAATTTAATTCATATCTGTATAGTCGTACTTCTTTATTAATTGTTCGCTTAAGTAGTAGAGAATGTTACTTTATATTATCTATTCTACTCGTGACCTCGGATAAAGATGTGATAATTCAAATATATTTTGTCATACTCATTAGTTTTTGGCTTAATCAATAGAAAATAGAGTTACTTTATACTATCATATCTGCAGGTAAAGATATGGTTTCAAAATCATCGCTACAAACTCAAAAAGCAAGCAATGCCACAATCTAGCGATGACAGCATGGCTATCAAGACAACTTTCAACTCACCAAACAACGCGACAATGGACTCCAAAGTTCTTCCTCTTCAACAGGTCACTGAGTGCAGTTCTCCTGCCCCATTGAGCTCTGAATCTAAAGGCGGTAGCCAATGGAATCCATTTCTTCCTCTTCAGAAGAATCCACTAGACGAAAAGAGAGAATTCAACCTCTGCTTGTCTGCTCCAAATCCGCTTATTCCAGTACATCTGTCTTCTCTGTACCTGACAAGTCGTTTCAACAGCAGTTTCAGTCAGTTCAATCCACTGCGGTCACTTTTTGATCCCATTGTGACTCCAGAACAGCAAAAGATGTGCCAAGTGTGCTGCAACGCATTCCGAAACGACATTTGTTTCAATGGACTATCGCCATTCTGCTTAGCCCATTTCAAAACATCTCCTGAAATCTCTGAGAAGGACCAGCAGGCACAAATGCTCAGAAATGAATTCATTGCTCGTCAATTAATTCCCTTTGATCGTTCGTCGTTTGAACAATTCGATAGAAACTCTCAACCTCTTTCTAGCCACTATCCTTGGAGAAGCTTTTACGTTGGGTATCCGCTGTTGTGACGGATGTTTTGCTTTTAAAAAGATGCTACTCGTTAAAATGAATTGCAAACTTTCGAGATATTGTAATAAATTACTTTAGGTGTTCGTTTTGCGATCTAATGAAATCAAATTGCTTAAACAAGACCATTCCAAAATTGAATTGGTCATGGAGTTCTTAATGAGCTTAATACTGATACACAAAACGTGTCAGACACAGAAAAAAACGACTAACCTTTTAGTTTATCATAAACTTGGAAAACTTGGAAAGTCCTAACTTTTGTCCATCATTACTTACCAATATACCTATGATCAAAGATGCAATATTGAAAATTTGATTGAACTACCGCAGAGAAATCATCCAGAAATTTCTTTAAAGGCTAGACAATAATCACTTATTGTGAAGTGTCATGTTTGTCTGCAATAAAGTAATGGAACGTAGATACAAAGTTAGAAATCGGAAACATATACGACATGTATAACCTTAACTGAAACCTACGTCTTCAAGTCTCAGACCTTTATAAAGAAGTTATTATCTAACATGTCCAAGCAGTTTACAGAATGGACAAACTCAGTTCCATAGCATCGAAGACAGAAAAGTTAACAACAAAAACAACGAAAGGCAAGCCTCGTTTGTTTTAACAAAAAATTACAAAATATAAAAAGCATTTCAAAATACAAAATCCGGTGAATAAAGTCTACTCAAAAGTAGCAGCTAATCTCGAAATAGTGGATGACTTTTCAAAGTTATTTAATATTTAATTTCCAAAGGATTCAGTCTCAACACGGCTTATTTCTTTATTGTGGACGATCAGTCAATCAACACTCATTAGGTCCAATTTCCCCTGGCTCACATGTTCCATTAAGCAACTCCTAAGCGGGATATCATTGCGTTCGCGACTTTTCAGGTTAAATGTCTCCCGGTTCAATTTCTACATTTGTCGTTAAAAAGTTATGATATTAAATTATAGCAAAATATAGGACGGCTGCAAATCTAAAATTCTGGATTGTAATAATGGCAGTTCGGGGTAAATATAATGATCCAATGTATTATTATTGCCTATTTGCCAAATTTATCATTGCTAAGCTGGCATTTTTACTTATTAAACTACAAATACATCATTATCAACAATTTATAATGTTTGTTATCTGTAAGTGTTGATTTTTATGAAGCATTAATATGTCTTTAAAAAATTTCTCTCAACATTTGACATAACTTTTCAGAGATTAATCAAAATCAGATCAGATGTCGGGCAGAATTCTTAATCTGCGACTCTTCGGTTCCTCATTCATTATTCCATCAAACCATCCCTTCATTTGACGGCCATTTGGCGATCTATTTGTACCAGCTCCATCCAGCTAGTTATCCATTCGACTTAAATCTGAAAATTAATTGGTTGTCGAATTTTACTTAGATCTTAAATTTATTCGAGGTTTGGATTGGAAGCTGTCACTATAGCCAAATACATAAAGATCGCCACAGTCAAAAGGATGACCATTACCATCTCTGTAATAGTCGCCGTCGTCATCACCACCACCACCATCATCATCATCATCTCTCTATCGCTTCCGAACGAGTCCTCGAAGCGCCATCAGCCGAATAGCAATGCCAATTGTTAATCAAAAACGGAAAAATGCCGGGCACTCGTGCTAATGGCCGACGCACCATCGGTCAATCTCCGCGCATCCGGCCACTCCTGGTGGATTATTGCATCTGGATGAAAAGCGTTTCCCGCTCCCCAGACTCCAGGACTTCCGACGACTACGATCGCCGTCTGAATATGAAATAGAATGGTCTGAGCTTCCTGCCCACGCCGTTTTTGAGCGACTTTCGAGTCAGGTAAGGGGTTTTTTGGTTTCGTTTCCAAACAGAATGAAAATGGATTAGAGAGATAGTGTGTGCGTTT
Organism: Hirudinaria manillensis; assembly: GCA_034509925.1. NCBI lineage: Eukaryota > Metazoa > Annelida > Clitellata > Hirudinida > Hirudinidae > Hirudinaria > Hirudinaria manillensis. The sequence goes on along the minus strand of CM067533.1, from coordinate 955,098 downwards.
CGGTGAGCGGGAGAAAGTAGACAAGTGAGAGCATGCAGGTACCTATCATTAGTCGCGATGAGATTATTAATGTTGTTGGTGCTAAACCCTGAAGATGAAGGCGACGATGACGACGACTTTTGCAAACTTTTATCAGTTTTACCGTCGCTTATTAATTCATGTAGCACGATATTTATTTACCTACGTCTTGCAAATGGTGTCGGAACGACGCCATTGTTGTCATTTCCATTGTTATCATTTGCGACAACCTATACGTCCATAATATCAATGTTTTCTGTTATCGCTTTCAAATTTTGAATACTATTTTATCAATATCCTTCTGAAAGTCCATGAAAAAGGAATAAGACTCCTCGGAAGAACTAGTAAGTTATATACCTCAAGTCTCATAATTATGAAATATTTCTGACCAATAAGCATCAACAACAACAACAGCAAAAGTTTAATTAATTTTAAAACAATTCCTTTTAATTTAATTCCAAACGAGAAAAAAAGCTATTAAAATGACCAATTATAAGATTTAAAAATTTTAATTCAAAAATTTTTGTTGCCAACTGCGAATAATTCTAAATTATGGTCGTTCAGTTTTTATAACTTCTTTCGGTCCAAAAAGAAAACACAATCCATGGGTATCAGTCAGAATTGCAATCCTTTTTTGTACAAAAAATAATAATAGCAAAAATAAATAATAATTATAATAATAATAATTAATAAATAAAACAAAGACCATTTTCTAACAATGTTAGAAATTAACAACAAACTATAATAATAATAATAATAATAATAATAATGGCTAATTACTAAATATGTAAAATTGGAACACCACATCTGACATCTGGTGTCAGAACTTGTTCCTCTTCTGCTGCCTGGCCATGTATGGATTGTTGTGCGAGATGGGACATGAGTCATCCTCATCCAAGCTGTCTGTCCTCTTGCGTTTCAGGTTGCCCAGGGAGATGCTGTGCAGGGTACCTGGGTCGACCCTTGACAGATCAACCTCTGACTCCAACTGAGAGCAGTCTGCAGGATTGGGTTGAATTAAGGATGATCGTAATACTTTAAAATGCTTCAGAAAATAAATGTTATAATAATCAATAATCATTATTAACCCAGATTATCTTTAGAAATCCAAAGCTTTTCAAGTATGGCTACAGCAGAAGAGAGTTGCTTTGTATAATAATGAACGACATACATAAATACATAAATGATGATTTATTCTGGTTCCTGATTACCTCATTCACTCTCATACATCCACCCATTCACTCACTCACTCACTCACTCACCCACCCCCTCACTCTCAAATATCCACACACCCCTTCCCCACCTTCAGGCACCAGGATGGTCAGGAGGTATTCCATGAAAGGTTCAACCCTGACAAATGGTCCGCTGAAGCACGACGGCGGCGGCAGGTACTTGATGAGATCGGTTATGCAAGACGGTTGGGCGAACACGCCACCAGGGATGGAGCAGCCGGTGTCGTTCATCTTTGGCTTGAAGGGCATCATCTGACAGAGGTCGGGGCTGTAGACCTTGCCCTTTTGGGTTCGGGTCGTGTCGTCTGGGTCACTGTTGGTGAAAGGTTCTGGGCCGTTCTCCGTGAAGGAGGTGCTGATAGGGTAGGGCATGACCTTCGTGGGCTCCTGCATTGATTTGATTGATTGAATTTCACATTAATTAATTAATCAAGTAATTAACTCTCATTCCTCAGTATAAATGACATATATATTATAAAGTGGCCAAAAAGTGTTTGACACAATTTGACACAATAACAACAAAATGATAAGGAAATAACTTCTAAATTTGAATTCAATTTTGAAAAAATAATTAATAAATAATATCAACAATAATGAAGCATGCTCATTAACTATCATTGAATCTAATATTTGATAGTAATTTAATTTTGATAAATTAATAAAATAAAATAAATAAATAAATAAAATTCATCCATCAAAACCTTGAGGCCCATCGCCTTGAGTTCCGTGGCGTTGCATGGCAGAAGGTCGAGGAACTTGTACCTGTCAATCACCAGCGAAGTCTCCTTCCCTTCGAACTCCTATTGGTCGGTTGAATTTGATTGAAAATTTATTCAAATTGAATTCCCTTAATGCTTTAGCAAGGGTTTAATGTATTCATGAGATGCAAATATGAGATGAGTTCTCAAGATGTATTTGGCTAGCTTGGTAGTGTCACTGACTACAGCCAACCAATGGACTGGCTTTGCATAATTATAAGTAATAAGTATATAATATAATAATAAAATTAATAATAATAAGTAATAAATATAAGTAATAATATTATTTCTTTGAAATAAAATAAAAATTTAATAATTAAAAAATGTCACTCATAATATTGGAAATAAAAATTAACAGTCAGATTAAACATTGATTTGAAATTAATTATAAATCTCTGAATGAATCATCTCTAAGTGAATGTAGACTAACACTAACCCTAATTCAAACCCTTACCCTAACCCCAACCTCAGCACTAACCCTAAACAACCACAGAGTAAAACCTCTTAAGCTTCCGAAATACAAATATCTCTGACATTGACAAACATCGTCAAAGGAAATTCAGTTAATCGACTGGCAGAGTAAACAACAACATCCACAACAGCAACAACAACAACGGCAGCAACAACAACATCCGCCCACCTTCCCAAAGGCTTGCAGTCTCCTCTTCTCAGAGTTGAAGATGCTCGATAGGCTGCCAACGTTTGCCTCAAATTCCACGAACTTGTTCCAAATGTCGCTGGAAATGCATAAGCAGGAGATGTTGAAAATATTGTGTTTATTTAAGTAATGTGAAAATATTTTGTTTATTTATTTATTAGTTAATTTATTAAAAATTACTGCATAAGCAGGAGATGTTGAAAATATTGTGTTTTGTTTATTTATTAGTTAATTTATTAAAAATTACGGCCCTCTCGATGCCAATCAAAACTACTGTTATCTCATATTGTAATACCAATAAGAGTTACTATTATCTATTTATTATAATACCAACAAAAATATAATAAATAGCTATTTATTATAATACCAACAAAAATATAATAAATAGCTATTTATTATAATAATAACATAATATTATTAATATTAAAAATGGACCAATTAATTAATTATTTACTAACTATTATCTCTTATTTTTATATTTTGATTTTACAATTATATTAATTTTATATTTTTACAAACAATATTTGATTATGGAACCAGCGACCGTGCAGTTGGAAACAATATACATCGACAAACACTCACAGCGACATTTCTTGCGGTTCAACACCAGAGGTCAGGATGCGTTCGTAAAGGACCCTCGTGTTATTGTCGTCTGTTAAGGAATTAAATAATAATTAGTTAACTATTAGTAATGTAAACAAACCAAATATTCTGTTGTTGAAGTTGGTGAGACTTTAAAAAAAAATGATGATGAATGCATGTTGCAATTTCTTAAAGAGTGTGACGATTGCCCCTCAACAGTTTGTAAATATTATTGCAAATGAAAGTTTTAATTATTATTTTAGTTAATTTTATCACTTAACCAATAATTATAAATGTTATTCATGTACACTGAAATCTGCCTATAGGGACAGCTACATTTTGCATGAAAATGGTGTCCCTATAAGGAGGTTGTTCCTTTTATCAGGTGTCAAATGTTAAAATTGATTCATAGAGAAAAATGGCCCTTAAGTCAGGTTTCATCCTACTATTCTTGGGTGCCCAAATTCACAGGTTTTACCATATTTAAAATGATTAAATGTGACTTAACAAATGCTTTTTAATTTAATACTATTATTATTTATTATTATTATTTATTCAATAATATTATTAACGCGAATCTGCTAAAGACCGACCATTGACATTCATTGAATAATCGAGAAACTCCTTCGCGAAGTCGTGCTGCCCTCCGTACTTCTTGAAGGCCAGCTCGAAGATCCTCAGAGCGACGCCGTTGTCCTTGTTGTTGTAGTGTTCCATGCGTGCGGCCGTCACGTAGACATGGTACTTGGTCCGCAGATCTTCCCTGGCCTGCTTGAATATGGCCCTGGAGGACTTGATGCCCTCCGCCCTCCTGGCAAACCTCATGTACTGGATGTAGACCAATGTTGTCTCCACTTCTTTCAGCTCCAATGCTCTCTTGTAGATCGAGTGGACCTTTTCATATTTCATTCGACTCTGATGGATTGATTGTTTATTGGTAGTTAAGGGTGACTTTTAGTTCAAAGCTCAGCTAATTAGCCGTGTAACATCTGATGTCTAAACATCAATTGAATCAGACATCACTGCCAAAGTAATTAAAGTCAATCGGATGTCAATCGAACCGACCTCTTCCAAGTCGGCATAGGCAAAGTAGATGAGCAGGCAGTTCTTGAGGCCCATTGAGAGAGCTCGTTCGTAGATGTTGCTCGCTTCTTCGGAAAACATTTTCCCTGCGGCATTGGCTCCCCTCTCGTTGAGCATCTTACTGGAGTCCTCCAGGAAAGAGGCCGCTTCGATCCAGACGTCTGGATGGAGACCGAGACACAGGAAGCATTGCTCGTAGGCGAACATTACTGGAATATCAATAGAGTAATAATGTGATGATAATGATGATAATAATAATAATAAGAGGAAGAAAAAGAATAAGAATGAGAATAATAATACTACTAGTTTAGAGTAATTAGTGCTGACCAATTGCAGATTAAAGTCTATCAACAGTTATCTGTTAATAACTAATGTTTGTTGCTCTAAAATTAGACCTAAAATTAATATTTTGATCGATAAAAATAATAATAATAATAATAAAGTATTGTAGCGGATACAAGGTTTTGAAATGATATCATTTCTAACCAATTTCCAAGTAGCACTCTCTTAACTATTATTATTATTATTAGTAGTAGTAGTAGTCGTGGTATTGTTATGTTATAATCAGTAATCAGAACTAGTAATATTAACAGTAATAATAATAATAATATTGATAACAGTTGTGTAATAATTAATAAAGGTTCCCACCTCTCTTGGTAATGATGGTCTGGTCCTCGGTTCTCAGAGGATTGGACTTCTCCCACTGAATGTACTTCTTCCACAGCTCCACCTGCTTTGCCTCCTCGGGGGTGTTTCGGGGCGGAACCGAGGGGGCGTTCTTGTTGATGCCCTTAGTGACTGTCTCAAATTCTTTGGCCACTCGCTTGGCATTGGTATAGTCCCTGCTCCTATCCTCCTGCATCTTCTTGGCTATTAGTGGGTTGATGTTCTGTGAGAGGAGGCAATTCAGTTACTTTAATTAATTAATTTATTTATGCCTTTACTAGACTTATCTGATTGCAAATCCCAAAATTTTTGCCTAGATTTGGAGTCATTTCTCAACTCTTATTTTGAGCCATTTATGGTTATCAATAAAATTAGAAAATTGAAAGAATATTTCAAACAATTAATTTGCTGCAAGATGTTTAAGAAATGCCAAATGTGTGTAGAAGGACAATTTTATTTAAATGAAAAGAAATATAAATTACAAACAAACATGGCTACGGAAACTTACATTCTCAAAACTGCAGTAGTCCTTCCAGAAGAGATCAATGTTGACCATTGGATTTAATATGCCCTTCTGGTAAACCTTCCTAACAGCAGATATCTTCTGGTTCTCAGCATAAGATCCGACAGCCTCTCTGATCGAAAACCGAGAATTCAATCATAACTACTAATGAATTTCCAACTTCCAAAAAGTTATTAACTGACAAATTAACTAAATTGGTGGCCAACTCATAAAAATTAAGATCTTATCATCCCATCCATTGAAATTCATTGCTTACACAGATTTTAGGAAGCTAATATATTCGACCCAAATAGAATATGAATTGACATCCATGCCTATCTTGTCGAGGGCAAAGTCGTAGGCCTGTGCCATTTTTTCCCTTCAAAGATAAATAATTTTAAAATTAAAGTTTATTTAAAATTATGACAACCTTGATTAGTTAAACCTAGTTACAACCAAATATAATTATTTATTTATTTATTATTAATGATGATAACAATAATAATAGTACCTGTAAACAGGTAGGTTGACTTTGGTTTCCTTTATATAAGATAGGTACAGCTTCCAAATGTCTATGTGGAACACTTTTAGTAAACATCTTTGGAATAACTACAATTGCATGGTTTAACAATTTTAATATTAACCAGTCTAAAATCATGAGAAAAACCATTTATTACATTGTACATATATAATAAATATAATAATATATTTCAAAAAATAGCTGATAGGAAATTAGCCTAAAATCGGATTGGTGCCCCATCGGTATTAATTTTTAACTTTCAATGTTATTTGTAGTACCACCAGTCAAAAACTATTAACATATATAAATATCAAATCATGGCCATTAATAGGCACTTATAAATATTCATGAAAATGATATCAATTAATCAATATTCATGTAATCAATATCATGCACGTGACATCGTTTTACAAAAAACAAGCGAAACAAACACGCAACTTACTTTCTCTACTTTGTCATAACATTTTGCCTTCATCTGTTTGGAAAGAAAAGAACATATGAAGTTGATTTGAAAATCACAAGCTTTCAATTTTAATAAATTTTTAATACACAACAACAACGACGTGGACAGCAAAGGGTACGACTCTTTTAATAGGTTGAATAAATTAATTAAAAATTGGATAATGCCAGGTCTAAATTGTTATTTCGATTCAGTTATAAAAAGTTATTTGGCTAGAAACGTTTCATCCTTAACAAAACCTTAGCCCTAAAATGGCATTCATTAAAATTTCAGCTCCACACAAGAAAAAATAATCTTTAAGCATAACTTTTTTTCTGTTGCTCACCATTGCATATGATAACTATTATCAAAATTTTCATTAAATTATAAAATAATAACTAGAAGCCAATGGTCCCCATCCCATGAACAGAAAAAGGGACAATGAATATAATCATAAATAATAACAGAAAAGGTTCTACAATGGCCCATCATATCTCAAATTGGTATTCCAAACTCAGAAGTTATCGTAACTTTATCACTTGGATGTACTTAACCGCCCAGTGCTTTGAATCAAAATTATTCTTGACACGTGTCCAGCGCCTCGAATCAAAATTATTCTTGACATCCGTCCAGCGCTCTGAATCAAAATTATTCTCGACACATGCCACGGCCCAGCATCAATCTCATAGGAGCATTAAGCACTGCATACTCAAACAACCCGCCCGAAGGCTGGACGTGCCGAAAACATAACTTCAGAATTGCAAGGTCAAGTTTCTCTAAATTATGTCAACTTAGAATTAAAATTTAAAAAAGTCAGCATGATCAAAAAGAATTTTGCAATATAAGACGAGCCAACTTATTCCCTTTCCAATGCACTACCAAACTGTCGTGGTACCAAATTTCACAAGCTATTTAACAAGGAAATACTGTACTCATGGTACGGTCGTCAGTTTATCTCAGCACATCAAAATCCGAATCATTATATCCAAGACGAAGACGTTAAGAATTCTTGCCAATCTAAACTCAGTGCAACGGTTCCTAGCCTGATACAAAGTGTTCGAGAAAGTTATCAAGCAAAAGTAGCAAATAAAATCTAAATCACGACAAAGACTGGTCAAGTCCATTGCAAAAAACAAAAGCGATTAAAACGTGCATCTTATCATCCCTCTGACGAAAAAGACGATAAAGACTCAGAAATGGTCGAGCTCAAAGCCGCAGTGAGCGAGATCTCATATCAAGAAGTCTCGCCTTTCAAAATGCACCCGATAAAGAATTGTAGCAAGACAACGAGAAGTGGGTATGCATCTCCGAATCAACGCGACCATGATAGCCAAAAAATGACACGTTTTCAAAAACTTTTTATTTTCTCCACTAGAGAAAACAAAGCCAACACGTAGAGGAGTCTGAGGTTTTTTCCCCATCTCGACAACATCGAGAGAAATTTGACATTTCTTTTAATGAAGCATCGATTCGCGCATTTACATTCAATTTACAATTTAATTACAGTCACTCGGCAAGGATAACATAGTCTTGATGTTAAGTCAATAAATTATGAAATGGAAATGTTATGAAATTATGGAAAAGTTCTGAACCTCATGTTCTATGTAAAGTCTCCAAAATCTTCCAGAATTGGGGTATTGGCCAATCAGCCTCTCATAAAGTGGTCTGGCATCTTCTATTCTCTTAGCCTGCAAAGATTTGGCATCCATTAGTTTATTTACTTCAGTATTTCATATTTATATAAAATGCCCTTATACTCAAAACAAAGTCCTAAGCCTTAATATCTAGGTTGCAGACTCTATTGACGACTCATTTAGTATAACATTACAGCATCAAAGGTGGCACTGGATGTGTTAGGTACTTGTCATAAAAGCATTAATGCTAATTATCAGCGGAGTTTCATAAATGTTCTTAAAGGTTAAACAAAGCCCAATAAAGGCGAATTCAAAATATACTCCAAAATGTGACATTATACCTGCGAGTCTCTGAGTAAAACATTCCATGCTTCGATGTCATATGGATTCAGGCTGATAGCTTTCTCGGCCTTCGAAACTTTGTCCGGAAGTTGAGAAGAATCCTGAAATCGTTAAAAATTATCAATATCTAATACATCAAACTGTTATTGAACTAAGTAGCGAACACGTTCAAATGTTTAAGTATGAAAGTTTGTTGGTCAGTCGTGAAATTCAAAAATCTCACATCAAAATTTTCGTTGAATTGCATGTTGAATCTGATTTTTAAATGAAATCCTCTGATTCGTTGAAAAGTCGATCCCTAACAATTTAATCCGATCATTATGGCGACCAAAGAATAAACGAGTTGTTTTTACTTTAAAAAAAAAACATGCATCTAATTTAAAGCTTACATTTCTGTAGAAGTATATAAAATATATAAAAGTATATAAAAAATTAAACTATTTAATATTGAACTTAAAAATGAATTTTTATAATTTCATCATGTTTTGAAAATGTTTTGCTAGATGACTTGCATAAAATACTTAAGACTCTTTAATGGCGTTTAAGTCGGGCAACGGATTTTATCATGTTAAAAATTAGCTGATTCTGGTCCCTTGTCGGACCGGATTCTAATCAAATCAATTTTGTATGAATTGAACATTAATCCAACTGCTACAACACTGCTACAACTTAATAATAAGTTGCGTTTAGACTCAAGAATCGAAATTAGAACTGAAAGCAATCCATTTCCGCAAAGCGGTGTTTCGTTCATTTTGTTCGTTCCCAAAGATGTACGAAATGTGCCTCACTCTTAGGGTTATATCTGGATGGAGTTCTGAGGCGGACAATGATCCAAATAGATGATTAACGGGTGTTTTGGACTAATAAGATATGGATGAGGGTAAATGTGCCATGTATCCTATTTGCTCCATGATTGGTGTCTACCAATGAAATAACAAATAGATAATAATTAACTTTTGATGCAATTATCGGTATACCCTGATTTATCTGAAATTTTTCGAAGACTTCGCAAGAAAGTATCAAACTGAAACATTGGTAGAGCAATGGCCTCAAAGAGAAGGAGCTGATAAATGATTCTTTTCAAGCCTCGTCAACTTTGCTTGAAATTTATTGCTTAAAATTTATTAAAATATATCTCATTTAAGTAACGACGCAGTTAGGAGAAATAGACTTGCCAATGCCCTTGACCTTATTGCTGGAGTTTGTGCTTTGAACACGAGCTATTTATTTAAAAAAAACAGTTCGTGAGTCACTTAGCTTCTGTATTAATAGCTTTTATTCGTGGCTGGGATGAAGCTGTTGCTTGTTGCTGTGCTTGATCGTCGTTTTCCTTAGGGCATTTCCGTGACATTTGCAATCTTTAGCTTAGTGTATCTCGTGTTTGAGAAACATTCTCTAGTTATTCTCGCTGGTCGAAGTTATCTGATATTATTGGACATCTTTTACTCTATAATATTCGACAATCTATTGATTTTTAATAGTGAAAAAGATCAGATCGCCAGAGATATACGATGGCCAGGCAAACTTATCTGATGATGACTATAATGTCATCTTTTTTTGCATCAAATTTATGCCAAGAAATCTCTGCTGATTGCAGAGGTAAGGATGGTTTTGATGGGAAAAATACTGAATGGTCTTAAAGCTGATCATTTTCAGTCTGATAAAGATTCTACTTAGTGAGTCCTAAATCTGACTTTCTGATTTTTTGTTTCATTTTGTTAAATAATAGTTACTAAATATTTAATGAATTTGGGAAGGTTTTCTGAAATTAATCAATGGTGATTGGGCCAAAATAAGTAATGTTTACTTGATAATTAATGGCTCTAATGTTTAATCAGTTGATGGATATCCTTCCAAGCCGATGGTCTCAAAAGGTTCCACGTTAAATCTTACCTGTATTATCTCTAACTGCAATATCAGGATTGTGGGCTGGAAATTTCAAGGATTCTACAATCACATTCAAAGGCCACTTGATACGAGTGGACATATAAGAATTAGCTTGTGGTTAGTTTCATTCCGTATTTGGGGTGTTATAGATCATTGCGTGTGAGCTTTTGATTGTTGTATGCCATTTTGTCACAGGAAGTACCTAAATCTAATGTAAATGTATTTCACTCACTTTTTTTTAGAGATGAACCAATTAGCTACAGGCTGAGTTAATTTTGCAGGACCAATGGCAGTCTGTCTGTTAGCACTTTGCTGATATCGAATGTAACAACAGACGATGAAGGCAAATATGTTTGTTTGGCAAACAACGAATATGATTTCTACGTTCAAGTTACATCAAGTAAGTAAGATTTTGAACTTAGCTGCACAGGATGTTACCAAAATTTAGGGAACTTGTAAATTTTTCTTTAAATGGTCTGAAACTTAGTTTTGGATCTTGGGGCAATTTGTCAATGAACCAATAACATGAATCAATTTTTGAGCTTTAAATTTAATTTTTTAATTAAATTAATTAATTAATTAAACAGTTTCATCTGCTTTGAGTTCGAATACTTCAAGCGACCTGTCAATCTTCCTCTTGATTGCCTTGTTAAGATGGCTGCAACATTGTAAGTTATGGTTGTAGATATTATTGAAGGCAAGTCAATCATTTTCAATTCCTGAAATTAGCATCTCAGTTAAAAAAGCTCACTAATTAATTTTATTTATAAAACACGAGTATAAATTGTCAACAAATAAGTTCTATTTTATTTTACAGAGATCAGAGATTTCACCTCCTTTTGTGAATCCCTATCTGGATCCTCTAAGTACCAAGACCACGTTTTGTGTTGCAAATGATTGGTGGCTTGCACTCAAAACATTATTAAAAGATTAAAAAAAGGCTGATGCTATTCTGTTCATATATTTTACATAATGCTTCTGGACTCAGAGGTACTAGTTTGATCATCAAGCCTTGACCCATAAGGTGTCAAGTGTATATCACTTCAGAGATGGCAAAAGCTTTGCTTGGGTGGAGTCTTACTGACAATAAAAGTTGGAGCAATGTGCTTCAGAAGTTTACCATTTATTTTCTGGAATCTGCATATTTTGTTATTGAAGTTTGAAGGAGGCATAAGTTTTTGTAGGCTTAACCTTTGAAATAGAGCTGTGTTGACAAATAAATTTAAGGTTATCAATTCTTGACTTTTCTCCAGATTTCATAGTCCAAAGAAATGCTAAAAGGAAGTTAATGATTGCGTTTTGATTGGAAATTGTGGAGGAGTGCAGTGGCTTGCCTATATCCACAATACAGTGCAATTGTGCCCAGATTAACGAATTCGATTATTCCTACAAGTCGGGCTGAGGGCCTTAAAGTCTACGGAGGATGTGCGCGATCCTGGCTACAAATTTCTATGGAAGAAAAAATAAATCGAGGATTGTTAATGAGTGGGCTAATACCTTTGAAATCAAATTGTCGTAATGTTTCGTCTTGTGGAGTCCTTGTCTGTTTTGCGAGTCGTGCCCGAGTTTGACGGGATAATGTTATTGGAGGCAATGGAGTGGGGCACCATAATATAATAGTGTTATTATAAATACGAATAATGCTGCTCTCTCAAGGTATAATTTCTGCTTTTAAACGCGGATGGGAGCTTAGCGATTTGTCTCATTAAATGCTTTTTCAGTTCTTAAACTGGACATGGAAGAAATAGAACGTGAAATATTCTCCTTATAAGCTTGGAAATTTGGACCATTCTTATATACCAAGTTTGAAACAGGTTTTTTTTTACACGCGTTGCAAAATTATTTATCACTTTTGTGTTCACAATGATTGTGAAGAACATATTAGCGTCTAATGCAGTTGTATATATGAATACGTATATGCGTAATATATAAGTATAATGTATGTATAAGTACAATATATGTATGTAGTCGTTATATGCATGTATATAATGTATACCAAGACTGCATATATCTATTTACAATAGTGATTGTTTTTAGCTTCGTAATACGGAAGAATATTGGTCGTATAAATATTATTATGTATATTATATTAAAAATAATAACCGGATAATTTATAATATTATATAATATTTCAAATTTATTATATAATTTATTATAATTAATATTATACATTATAATTTATAATAATACTTCCGTTCAAATTGGCTGTAGATGAAATTGAAGATTTCATTTCAACTGCAACCATTCTTAAAGGTTAGTATCAACTTCGTCATTTGTTGATCGTCGGTTTAAGTTCCATGAATAAAATGATAATGCAAATGTTTAGCAATAATAAAACTTAAGATTAATGTCGGTCGCCTGGTATAATTAATGACTATAAATTAAATTTCAACGTTATTGAGCACAATTTGAGTCCAAGCAAAGAAAGTGTTTGTGAAATCTTAAACAATTGTATTTTAAAGACAAATATAATTTCATTTCAAATGGTTTCAGATATTAGAGGTTTAAATGGAAAATCCGCAGAAACTAATTCTGTAGACTTATTCGAGTGAACCAACAGCTTTTTCCAAACAATTTATGTAAACCAATAATTGTTATCTATTCCAATTTTTAGAAAATTTATCAAACTTTTCAGTATTTTATATTAAGGAATAGAAATATTTTCTACAAAATATTGTCGCAGAGAATGACTTTGCCAAAAAATGGCTCAATCACGCTAAGTGTCAAGACTAGAATACTTATGGAATGGTGATAATATTATTAATAATTATTATTTCCTTAATTAAAAATAACGCGTTCCCCTCACATTTCATATTAATTATGTCGATAAAATCATAGAAATCATATCGGTTGGCAAAGGATTGTCTTTCCAACAACTTGGTGTAAATGAAGCTTTCATTATTCAACGAAATTGATTTTCCACGAATTATAAGAGTTATTATTTATATTCACATAAATGAATAATGCAAATAGTTTGCAATGTTAAATTAAAACTATTCTTGATAGTTAAGTATTTCATGATAGGTTAATACTGGTTATCATCAACGTTGACCGCATTTCCAACCAGAAAGTCTTTATGATTACTTAATCTTTTACATCAATTTTCATCAACAAAGTTTATTGTATATCGTGACAAAGCAGTTCTAATATTAATTCCTTCAATCAGTTTTAAGAATTTTGGGGATAATTTCAAAAAGCCGCAGAAAAACGCTTTTCAAAGTAAATTAGCTTATCCAATCATCATATCTATTTGCATGTGTATTAACAGCTAAAAATATTTTCTCCTCCACCACCTGAAATAAAATATGAAAAATATTTTAAAATTAATTTAAATAATAAGACTTTGCAAAGTTGGCCCATTAAATCACAGTATAGAATATTTGGCTTGGGACTCATTTGGACCATAATTAAAGTTAATAAGTAAATATAAATAATTAATGAAACTATGAAAATGAATTATTATCCCAATCTCTATTTGCATTAAAATTAATATTACAATAAAACATCCAAATTTCACACCTCATCTATTTTTTCTCCTTTAAGCAACTTTATTAAATCCTCCATTAAATATTCGTATCTTTTTGGTAATATCAAAAATGGACTGAAGAAATATTTCGCTTGAGAATAACATGTTAAATTGTAACATAAAAAAAACATTGTTCAGACCATTTTTTAATCAGAATCTCGATCATCCAAGGGATTTTGCCCCTTCTCGATGTTACGGTTGTAGCAGCCCTGAGGTACTTGTTTATTTTTAGAAATGGAGTTCTAAATAACTCGGCATCGTAGTCAATAAAATTGCCAGGCGTCTGAAATGAAATTCAAGTGAATCACCATGTTACAATAAAGTTAACTTTGTTTACGAATCTACCTGGAGGAGTTCTTGGCAAAGCGTGCAAGCTGTGTGCATTATGTTAATTAAAATCAGAACTTTGACAAAACTATCAAAGAAAAGATATTTTTCTATCGAAAAATCGTGACTATCCTTATCGCCATCTTCAGAGTTATTTGGACAGTCGTATTTAAGATGGACGTTTGAATCATTGTAAACCCGCTCTCTGTCACTTTCCAGATATGGTTCGACATCGCAACCAAACAGTTCCTCCATTTTTCTCAATTCGTCATCTGAATAAACCGTGCCCTTAAATTGTTAAAGTGTTCAATTATAATGTTATGTAGTAATATTTTTATATGTTAATCATTTGCATTTCAGAAATCGATGTGAGTAAAGGTCTATGGATAATATAATTACAAATTAATTAAGGCGTGGCCGAGTGGTTAACCTACATCCAAAATAACTTCGAAGATTCTGTGGAATTGTGAAAAGAAATCCCAAATACTCCTAAGCATGACCGTGGCCGTATTCGGATCACAACTCATAATCTTAATCTCTTCTCCCATACGTTTTACATCGTCTAGATCCTTTAACGGATAAAATTAATTTTCAAAAATGGTATACTATTTAATTTTGATAAATGCAAAAGAATTTCGAAGTTATATTGATCTGTTAATGAATTACATAATAACTAATACAATTGAATTTGTTTGGTTTCGAAATCGAAAACATTCAAACAAGGGACCAACATTCATGCATAACTTCATTCCACAACGGAATCAAATACAATTGGTTCCGAAATGTTATTTGAAATACGAGATCATCATATTAATATGCTATAAATAAGCCACTGAGTAAATTATCTTTTTATAAATAATTTTAAAATATTTCTAAGTATTACTCTGCATGATTGACCCATAAGATAATCTTCCATTCGTTTCATCTTCACTTCATCATTGGTTGCAGACATGAAGAACGTATGAAGAAGGTCACAAGTAATATGATATACTTTTGGTGCGTAATGTATACGATTCGAGTATCTGATATCGTACTGTTCAATAAGCAAAATAATAACTTGAGAATTAAAGAAATACGTTCCAGAACGTAAAGGTAATATTAGTTTGTAATAATTGACTAATGTTGAATCAATTTTGAACAAATTATTTTAAAGGCATATTCTAACCTCTGGATCGCTGTTATACATTTTAATCAAATTCCGAGTTTTCTCAGTGTATATTGATTCATCGAGGTGGAATGTTTCAATTATGGAAGATGCTGTAAATCAGAAATATTTTTTATCTTGGAAGATAAAACTTTTTCGGTTATTTTAAAAATATCGATTCGTATTTCATGCAATTCCAATCTGTTTGATATACTTCATACAAAGAAGTATTAATCATAGTTTAATATTTTATACGACATGATAAGTGTAGTATGTATACATGTAGCATGTATAGGAAGATGCATTGAAATCAGTGATTTACTTTGTTTCACAATCCAGTCTGTGATACGCCTTTGTGCGGGATTTTTTCCTTGAGGAATCTTTGGCAAGTACGTCAACACCCAATAATATGCATCTACAATAAATACACAATGTATTTATAATTAATAGTCTTAAATATTTTAATATTCAAATAGTATTTTTTAGTAATTGACATTTTACATTTTTTAACTTTAAATATTTATTATATATATATTTATATTAAATTTACATATTAAATAAACGATCGTAAATAAGCCCCCAAAAAAGCGAGGCAAGTCGGCCCCATGTTTTTTTTTCATGAGTATCCCAATATTCTGAGGCCGTGTTATTTTTTTTGTCGGAAAGTTGCGCGCGATAGAAAGAACATTAATGTGGCGTTTCTGGAAGAGGCGAGCTCGATCGCCGGATGCGCCCCATCTACGAGAGCCTATCAGGATTCAGGGCTTTGGAGGGGGCAAATCCATTGAATGTCTCCACCAGAAGGCTTGTTATAGCGTTTCAATCAATATTATATATATTTTACCACAATCGCAGTAAGGAACTCCGTCCAACAAGACATTCCTGTGTCTGCCAAGAGCAGTCTTAAGTATCTTCAAACAGAAGCAAATTCTGCTCGTATTTGTTGGATTTAATAATTCTCTTATGCACCTGATAAATATAAATATTCTTATTTAATATTACTATTAATGTTAAATGAAGGTTTGAAAAGTTATGATTTTTACGTCCGAATGGAATATTCATATTTCTTAATAAGTTTATTTTTCGCCATCTGTATAACTTGGAGAAATGTGTTTTCCAAAATTCGACACGGTGGTGTTGCATAATTTCTCATCTTTAAAATTAAATTTTTGTAAACTTTAAGTAAGAAAATTTTTAAATATATTTTAACCTAATTCATAATAATCACAATACTTTGCCATTATTAAATTAAAAAGTGTATTATTTTAAACTATTTACTTAATAATATGTAAACCAACAAACCAAATCTAAGCTAATACGATAGTGGCATCCGACACATTTCATTAGATTTTTACTCGTGATTTTAAAAGAGACACCTTTCGAAATCAAATTTATCGAATTATAATTCAACAAAGAACTAAATAGAATCAAAATAACAAACTCTGACCTGATATGTCTTCTCCATGTAAGTTATCATTTTTATATAATATCATCTATCTCAAAAATTGAATCATCTGACAATTTTGGCAAATTGTCGCTAAAGCATTGGAATTGTACGTTATTATAATTAATAATTTATTATATTATATATATCGTTATTTATTATAATATAAAAATTTTTTATAATTGATTTTGTTAACTATGAATTTATAATTATAATTGCAACGAGAAGTTATGGACTACATATTGATTATTCAACAACCTCAAATATTTGGATATTTGCAGGAATAGTTTCATACTGTTTTCTGAAAGCTAATAATTTTTGTTATAATATTTATTTATGCACAATAATTATCGGATATATATAATAATAAATATTAATTTATATCAACTACAAGGAAAATTATTCCAACTTTTCTTTTGCTTTCAATTTCTTTAAGCAATGTCTTCAGTTCCTTAAGCATTCCCATACCTGAAAGTTCTGTCGTGGGTTTTTTATTACATTTGTTTGATATTCTTGCAAATAGTTTATAATATTATTATAGATAGCTTTCAATGTGCTCCATTACGTGAAAATTTAGTCTTACTGATCGAACAACCAATACTTTTCCTTTCAAGCGTTATATCTAAGATTTTTTTATGAGCTATAATTACAGTCAGTTTATGTGTTTTGGAGTATAACAAACCAAAGAATATGAACTCAGTTTTACATAAAGTTATATAAATTAATTAATCACTTTTTAAAATATTGGATTTCTACGTATATTTGATACAATCAAGCTTTATTGAAGAACGATTAGAAAGCTGTGTGTTTGGAGTATAATCTTTGAACATTTAAGTATCATTCAAATCATTTTGTAATAAAAATTGCATCTAAGGCTACGTTGCCCTTTTCGATGGTTTCGGAGTTTATTCTCTGTTGATAAAGTTTATCCGCAAATCACAGAGGTCGTTAAGATTATACTATTGTAAGGTAATCATTAAATCTATTTTCAGTAATACGTCATATATGCATTACTTGCACGTCTTCATAATATGTTTGCAATTTTAATTTTTTTGTGACGTTTTTAACATAATAGCAAATATATATTTATTTACTTTGTTGTACTGGGCAATATTAAACTTTAATACAAAATTGTTAATCCTAACTTTGGTTAATGAATGTTTTAATCCTCGTATTACGAATTAATATTGGTCGTATTTTGATCAGAATTCATGTATTATTATTGGTCATTAAAAATGTCGATAGAATTTCAGATACAATTGCAGGAACGAAGTTTATTGTGAACCAAAATCTTTTTCCAAACAATTTATGTTAACCAATAATTGTTATCTATTCCAATTTTAAAAAATTTATCAAGCTTCTCAGTATTTTACATTAAGGAATAGAAATATTTGATAAATGACAAAAAATGGTTCAATCATTTCATCAACAAAGTTTATTGTGACAAAGCGACAAAGCAGTTCTAATATTAATTCCTTCAATCAGTTTTAAGAATTTTGGGGATAATTTGAAAAAGCCGCAGAATTAATTTCGAATGAGTCAAAAACGATTTTCAAGTAAATTACCTCATCCAATCATCACCATAGCTATTTGCTTTTGTATTAACAGCTAAAAATATTTTCTCCTCCACCACCTGAAAGAAAATATGAAAAATATTTTTAAAATTAATTTAAATAATAAGACTTTGCCAAAAATGGCTCGTTAAATCCCAGTATAGAATATTTGGCTTGGGACTCATTTGGACCATAATTAAAGTTAATAAGTAAATATAAATAATTAATGAAACGATGAAAATAAATTATTATCCCAATTCCTATTTGCATTAATATTAATTTTACAATAAAACATCCAAATTTCACACCTCATCTATTTTTTCTCCTTTAAGCAACTTTGTTAAATCCTCCATTAAATATTCGTATCTTTTTGGTAATATCAAAAATGGACTGAAGAAATATTTCGTTTGAGAATAACATGTTAAATTGTAACATAAAAAAAATCATTGTTCAGACCATTGTTTAATCAAAATCTCGATCAACCAAGGGATTTTGCCCCTTCTCGATGCTTCAGTTGTAGCAGCTCTGAGGTACTTGTTTATTTTACAATAATGAGTTCTAAATAAATGGGCATCGTAGTCAATAAAATCGCCAGGTGTCTGAAATGAAACACAAGTGAATTACCACGTTACAATAAACTTAACTTTGTTTATGAATCTACCTGGAGGAGTTCTTGGCAAAGCGTGCAAGCTGTGTGCATTATGTTAATTAAATTCAGAACTTTGACAAAACTATCAAAGAAAAGATATTTTTCTATCGAAAAATCGTGACTATCCTTATCGCCATCTTCAGAGTTATTTGGACAGTCGTATTTAAGATGGACGTTTGAATCATTGTAAACCTGCTCTCTGTCACATTCCAGATATGGTTCGACATCGCAACCAAACAGTTCCTCCATTTTTCTCAGTTCGTCATCTGAATAAACCGTGCCCTTAAATGGATAAAGTTATAAATTATAACGTTATATAGTAATATTTTTATATGTTAATCATTTACATTGCAGAAATCGTTGTGAGTAGAGGTCTAGGGATAATATAATAACAAATTAACTAATGTGGTTAACTTACATCCAAAACATTACGGAAAATTTTGTCGAATGCTGAAAAAAAATCAAAAACACTCCTTCTCATGACAGTTTCAGTCTCTCGTTCACAAATAATCTCAACTGTATTTCCAGGTTTTTCCATATTCTTTTAACAAATATATTTAATTTTATCAAATATAAGATAACTTCAAAATTAACTTTATCGTTTAGTTACTCAAGTGCCTAGTAACTTCACTAATACAATTAAATTTCAATGATTTGGAATGCGAAAACATTAAGTCGATGGGTTTAGATTATTGCATGGCTTCATTTTAAACAATCATTCAATAGCAGAATCAAATACAATTCGTTGCCAAATATTGTTTGAAACAATTTATGCGACACATATAATCCATTGCCGTTAAAAATAAACAAAGTTAAAAATATTTCTAAATATTACACGGCGATATCCTCCCACAAGAAAGTCTTTTATCCTTTTCCTCTTCTCTTCATCATTGGTTGCAGACATGAAGAACGAGTAAAGGTGATCACTTGTAATTTGATATAGAAAATGTCCCCATGTTATACGATTTATGTATCTTATACCGCACTGTTCAATATGCAACATAATAAAAAGTTTCATGATTAAGCATTGCATTTTAACGAAATGGTAATATGTAATTATAATAATTCAAAATGTTGAATTAACTTTCATAAAATTAATTTTCAAGCATATTCTAACCTCTGGATCACTGTCATTCATATCAATCCATTTCTGACTATATATTTTCTCACTATATATTGATACATCAAGGTGTATTGTTTCAATTATGGAAGATGCTGTAAATAAAAAAATATTATTTATCTTGGAAGATAAAATTTTTTTGATTATTTTAAAAGTATCAATTCAAATTTCATACAATTCAAATCTATTTTGTATATACTATATCATGAAGTATACATCATAATCTAATATTTTATAAGTTATAATATGATTAGTGATTTACTTTGTTTTACAATCCAGTCTGCGATACGCCTTTGTTCGGGATTTTTTCCTTGTTGGATATTTGGCAAGTACGTCAAAACCCAATATATCGCTGCAACAAATACCCAGTGAATGTATAAATAGACTAAATATTATTTTATAAATATTATGTACCAAATATTATAATTTTAAATGCACTTATTGCCATGTTTAAGAAATGGATATATATATATAAGTATGTATTACCTGTATCATCTGCTGGAATTGTGTCCAACGAAGAACTCCTTTCTCTACCAAGAGCAGCCTTAAATATCTTCAAGCAGAAGCAGGTTCTTCTTATATTTGTTGGTCCTAATAATTGTCTAATGCATCTGATAAATTTTAAAAAAGTGTCAATATTATTAATTATTAATATTAGAAATGAATGATTGGATATATCATAATTTTAATTATAACTTTCTTACCCCCGAAAGAATCCTTTACAATCCTCAACAGTTTTATCTTTTGCCGTTTGCATCACCTGGAGAAATGTGTTTTCCAAAATCCGACACGGTAATCCTGAATAATATCTCATCTTCGAAATTAAAAATATTTTAATTTAGTTTTAAAGAAGACAATTGTTAGCTGAATAATTTACCCTAATTAACATTAATCACAATATATAATATCTTGTCATTATTCATTTCAAAAAATTTATTATTTTAAACTATTTACGTAATAATATCTCAACCAACAAACCATATCTAAGCTAATAAGATAGTAGCAGTCGACACATTTCGTCAGGTTTTTACTTGTGATTTTAAAAGAGACACCTTTCGAAATAAAATTTATCGTATTATAAATTCTACAAAAAACTAAATAGATTAAAATAACAAAACACTGACCTGATATCTCTTCTCCATGTAAGTTATCATTTTTATATATAATATCATCTATCTCAAAAATGGAGTCATCTGACAATTTTGGCAAATTGTCACTGAAACATTGGAATTGTACGTTATTATAATTATTAATTTGTTACATATAAATTATTATATAAAATATTACACTTTATTTTGTAAACTATGAATTTAAAAATTATAATTGCAAAGTTATGGACTACATATTGATTATTCAACAACCTCAAATATTTGGATATTTGCAGGAATAGTTTCATACTGTTTTCTGAAAGCTAATAATTTTTGTTATAATATTTATTTATGCACAATAATTATCTGATTTGTAATATAATTAATTCTATTTATAGCAACAGCAACGAAAATTATTCAAACTTTTCCATTTTCTTTATATTCTTCTCTCAATGTTTTCAGTTCCTTAAGCATTCCCATACCTAAAAGTTCCAACATGTTTTTTTGTTTATATTTGTTTGATATTTCTTGAAATAATTTTAAAATGTTATTATAGACAATTTTAATTTTCTCCATTCTTCAAAATTTAATCTTACTTATCGAACTTTTGATTCTTATGATGTCAAGATTTATATCTGAGATTTTCTTTCTGAGTTACAATCACAATTATTTCATTTGATTTGGACTTTAACAATACAAAGATAGGAACTCAATTTTCTATAAAAATTTTAAAATTTATTAACCAATTTTTAAAATTCTTGAATTCTTTTATTCTAGGCTGTTGATAAATTTTGGAAATATTCGAAATTGATGTTCCACGCATTATAAGAGTTATTATTTATATTCATATGAATAAATAATGTAAAAAGTTTACAATGTTAAAATAAAACTATTGTCGATCTAACCCTAACCCTAACTCTAACCCTAGCTTAATACTGGTTATCATCACGTTGACCGCATTTCCAATTCAACCAAAAAGTCTTTATGGTTACTTAATTTTTTTACATTAATTTTCATTTTTAAACTTTATTTTACATTGGAATAAAGTGGTTCTAATATTTTACCCATCACTCGTTTTACGAATTTTCCGAACAATTTGAAAAAAACGAAAAATTAAGAATTAATTTCGAGTTCAAAAATGTTTTTCAAATATATTGCATTATCCAATCATTTCCATCGCTATCTGCATTTGTATTAACATTATTAAAAAGTTGATTATAGTTATGATAAGAGTTAATATGATAAGATAAGATAAGATAATTAATTAGTATTCAGTAAATTTTGAATATTGATGAGATCCCATCAAGAAACGCTTTTGATATTCTGCAACGGGGTCGCTTCTATTATGGAAAATAGCTTTTAATTACAGTCGCCACAAATGATATCTTTCTTTCGACGAGTATTTCGGTCAAAATCGAAACAGATATTATTTATAATTTACAAACTATGCACAATGAGTGAAAAACTACGTTTAAAAACAAATTATATTACAAAAAAATTTCGCTTTTCGATCCATAGATGTCTGAAGCAGACAAGAAATTACTCGTTTGTTCACCAGATTGGCCATTTGGCTATCAATAGTTTCTATTTTCAGTTTCAAGCATAAACATGCAGATCAGTTTTCAAAACATGGCTGTTAAAAATAATTGACAATGGACTTAACACTGTGACCGAGGAAAGGCAAGGAATGGTGGCATGGGTGGTGGCGCCCCCAGGGATTGATTTTAAAATAACGACTCTTCTGCATATTCTATAAAAATTTTATTCACCTCACCTAAAACATTATGCTAATCAATTATATTAATTAAAGCGATATAAGTTGAGTTAATTAATTAAATCTAATAAAAATACAATTAATTAATTAAATTTAATAGAAATTAATGAATTAATTGTTTTAAGTCAGTGAATAACATAATTACATAACTCCTCAGACAATAAATTTACTCAGATAAACAAACGCTCACGCACACAAGCACAAGCACGCACAAGCATGCACATAAACAAACACACAAACGCACACGCACACGTTAAAACTCCAGGCACATAAATATCTCCTCTTATTTATTTATTTTTTTTATCACGTATCATTTTAATCATCCGATCGCGTTGTGACCGGGAATTAACGTCTCGTGAGCACCCATTGAACTGAACTTAATGACCTCCTTTTAGAATGAATTTCTCCATTCTTTCATTTCGCGTGCCAATTCCCGGTCAAAGGCGAATTTTATTTTTTGATGAATTTAAAGAAAAGAAATAATTCTAGAATTAATTAATTTCGATAGTATTAAAACTGTATTATCATTGATATTATTTAAAAATATTAATATTTAAGATTTATTAATTATTTATTAATTATTAATGTATTAAAATTAATTTAAAACAATAACAATTATTTTATCTGATAAATTCTGCCGACTTAAAATATCCAATTTTATGGATGGTTTAAAATTAAAGCAATATAAAATATAATAATAAATAAAAAAATAATAATAATAAAATAATTAAAGTTATTTTAAAATACCTTTGTTTTCAATTGCATTAAACAATAAACAACAACTTTTTAAAAATCGAACCATCATGGTACTCAGGTATTTACAAGTACAAACTCCCTCCAGTTCACGAAATGTCAACGCAATGAATTTCAAAAGGTCGAGTAGTAGTTTCCTGACGATTGTCATCAAACATGGAAGCATTTGTCACGGCCTGAGTTGGCATTTTGCAGCAGATAATTAAATTTTTTAAATACCGGAAGAGGCGATAGTTCAGAGTTCAGAGGATCAAAGTTCGACTGTTTGGGTGCACATGGGTTGAATTATGTTCGATCACATTTCATGATTTTTACTTCGCAGGGAATAAAGTAACGGTTAGAAATAAAGACAATATCTCTGACAGGAATAAAAATGCATTTTTCTAAATAATTGTATTTAATAATTCAATACAATTTAAACAATTATTTGATTTTTGTTTTTTAAATATAAAACAATATAGACCCTAGCCTTTGGAACATTTTTGAATGGGATCTGTAATTGTATAAACAAATATAGAGATAAAGTAGTAATATTAGTATATAGATCATGATAATTATCTTTAATATCTTATGTTAAAAGTATAATTTCTATAGATTTAAATTCTCCAAATTAGATCAGTCTTGAGATGGGAAATATACCGATCGGTTTTCTGCTGTTGTTGGCGTTGGTGTTGTCTGTTCTGGAGAGGTCCACCCAAGAGATTGTTGTGGACAGAAGAGATGGAAATGAATTTCCAGACTTCAAAGAGGTTGTTGATGCCCACAACGTTTACAGAAAAAATGAGGGATCTTCGAACATGAACAAATTGGTGAGGGAGAACTACTTTTATCCAAATTACTACGTTTGGTGGGTGTTATTAAATCGATTAATTATTAATACTATTTACTACTTAACTATTATTTAATCCAATTATCGGTTCATTAGTTAGTTAGTAATAAAAATAGTTTAAGTGAGTTTAAAAATATGTTATCAACAAATCAAATCAACATAACCCTCTTCTTGTTGAAAATAACTATTATCAATTTCCTGATTGACTTGATATATTAGTTACCTAATAGTTAATTAAATACATAAAAAGGATCAAAATGAAATGAAATTAAATATCACATTTTTCGCCCAGTCATGGGATCAAGCGCTAGCAGAGAAGGCCCGTATTTGGACCAAAAGATGCGCTTTTGAATACGGCAAACCAGTCTCATCTGCGACAAACTCCACCTCATCTGCGACAAACTCCACCTCGGACATCGGCCAAAATCTCTTTGCCAGCACCATAACGGACCTGGAATATTTGGAAGTCCTCAAGATTTGGTTTGAGGAAAAGGAATTCTACGACTTTAACACAAGGACTTGTAAAAGTGGAACCTGTTTGCAATACCTTCAGGCAAGTATTGACAGTTGGTGGTGAAATTGGATTTATATAATTCTTAGTAATTTATAAAAGTTCTTAGTAAATTAATAATTGAAAAACAAATTTAATTGATATATTAAATTTAATACCTTAATTAGTATTCAATTTATATATATTTTGTATATATTCAATATATATACATCTAAAATATAATAGATTATTATATCTAAGGTTAGGGTTACCTTATGAACTAGGGTTAAGATAAAACCCCCATGAATCCACAGATGGTGTGGGCAGAAACCAAAAGAATTGGATGTTCTTCAAGTGTTTGCAACCATCTTAAAGAATTGGAATGGAACAATGCTCTGTTTGTCGTCTGCTATTATGAGCCGTCGTGAGAAGCTTCAATGAATTTTTATTATTATTAATTTTAATTACAAAATAAAAATGCTTTTATATAAAGCGTTTTATTTTTATTGATTCCTTTATTAAATACCAATTATTTAAAATAAAATATTAATTTGAATAAAACATTTATTTAAAAAAATGTAAAAAAAGGTTATCTTGCAGTAATTATGAAAACCAAAGGTAAAGAAAATACATTACTCTGATTACTAGCATTGAGACATTAAACTTGGAACCTAATTTAAAATATATAAAGTAAACATGTTATGGTTGAAGTTAGGGTTAGCGTTAAGGTTAGGGTTAGGGTTAGGGTTAGGGTTAGGGTTAGAGACCACGCTTAATTCTTAATGCCTTTCCAATCGTTCCTTCACTTGATTTTTGGGTTAGAATTAGGTTTATAGTGCCATTCAAAATGTCCTGGTCACATGACTTGTTCTTGACCACCTAAATCTGTAATTCGGATTCCTTTGATGTCCCATCCTCTCTATATTTCTTCTTATTATTATTGTTGCAATACATGCAATGCAATAAAAATGTCTGTAACTTGTTGACTTGTTCTTTGTGTGTTCTCAATTCTATCTCTTCTTATATCAGTTAAATTATTATTAACGCTGATATTTATTATTAATGATATTATTTTATTATTATTTATATTAGAGGTAACTTTAATTTTGACTGTTAAGTAATATCATGGGAGGAATAACAATATAAATAAATTAAATAATTACTAAATCCCATAAATTCATTTTTTGTTACTATTACTATTACTATTGCTATTAACGGTAATTGTTGTGCCCGTTGTGAATTCATATTAATAAAATGGGTTTTTTTTAAAGAAAATCGTTTTAATCAATTATTAATTTGTTTTATTTTTAAAAAATTTTAAACAAATGAAAAATAACTCTAAAATAAATTCCCATTTGAAATAAGAACAGTACAGACTCAAACATGGCAATCCATGTTTACATTCCCTGCCGCCATTTTTTTAAAAACCCAAAATAACGTCTGCTACCCTTTAAGTAAATTATTCTGATTTATATGGCGCTTCACAACTGGTCCTTGGAAGTGTTAAAAAGAATTGGTTTAAGATTTTATCACCATCAAAAATGTAGATTTTTTTCCTTTTTGGAATTGAAGGAATTAAAAAATAATGATTTAAAAACAATTATTAAAATTATTATCATAAAATTTTCTTAAATGGTTAAATATTATTAAATAATTAAAAATATATTACACATTAAATATTTGTTTAGATATTTATATTTTTAAAATATTCTTTATAAACCCAAAATTTACAACCTACATCCTGAAATAATGACGACTTATAAGCTGAGCCTAAAATTTTGGAGACTGTAAATAAATAACACCCGTATTTTAAGATTTTTAGTAAGATATTTATTAATGATATTTTTATTAATTAATTATATTTTTATTTATTATATTTTTTTATGTGCACAATGTTTGAAAATAAATTTTAAATTCATTAAATTGACATTTAACTCGTGATATTTCAAAATAATATAATAATATATTAATATAATTTTTTGACATTTAAGACTTAAATTTATTTTTAAAATAATTTAATTACATTTTCATTTTAAATTGAAAAATTAGTTTTCGATACACTTTTAAAAACAGTTTTAATTTAATAAATGATATAAACATATTTTAAATACATTTTTAAATATAATATTTATTTATTTTTTTAAAATTTAATAATTATTTATTTATTTAAAATTAATTTCCAGTGCAAGTTACATAGACAGTGATCCTTACGTACGTGGAACATCCTGTGAATCATGTTCTTTTCCTTCTGCTTCCTGTGACGATGGTTTGTGCTGTGAGTCAGGAATATATTTATTTATGGCGGATTATACGATTAATATGGAAAAATATGGCTAAATTAAAGGGGAAAAATATTTTATTTATATTGATTAAAACATTAATTCAATAAAAATCGTGTAAAGACAAAAAATACTTAATTGTACATTAAATGAATTATTTAAGAATTTATTTATTTATTCATGAAAATAATATTAAGTAAGAATAATTATCTATTTTTAAATTAAATAATAACAAATCAAAAAAATCAAACTGGAAATGGAAAAGTAATTATAAGTATTATTAATAACAATTTCAAATTCTTTAATAAATTATTAATACAAATTATAAAATTACTATATTTCGATTATAATATTTTTATTAATAATATCATTTTTTTTATTATATAATATTTATTTTTAAGTTAATTATTTTATTATTGCAATACTTGGAATTTTCGTTAAAGTCTAATATTTATGAGATCTATTTAAATTCAGACTGAATACAGACGGACGGACGGACAGACAGACAGACGTATTATCTTCATTGAGAACTGAAACAAAGTGAAACTGAAAGTGTTTTCCATTTCAATTATTAAATTTATTTGAAATAATTTCATTTAAATTTTAATAAAATGTTTAAATTTAATTTTGACATTTTATTTTAATATAAATTTTATTTTGAGATTTTATACATTTATAAAATAAAATTGTGTTTTTGTTTCATTTTATGTTCTATTAAGATTTTTAATATAAATTTTATTTTGAAATATTTTATTCTATTTTTAAAAAAAAGTTTTAAAATAAGTAGAAAGAAGATAACAAAAGTGATTAGAACAAGGAATTGATCGTGTTTATCACAGACGAGATTTCTGCGTGATTCTAAATCCCACATACAAAATCAAACAATACATAATTAATATACATTCCTGCAAAACATACAATACTAAACAAAATGCACAACCACACAACGGTGTACAAAACACGTCCGAAAACATACGACACTACGATACTAACACCTAACAACTCACCTATCGTACTTAACTAGTTTTGTAACTATTTTAGTAACAATCAGTCGGTTGATAATGATTCAAGTCTTCTACGCGTGTTGAACAATAAACTGCTTTTGAAATGTACTCGTTGGCATTTGAATGTCGAGGATTTTTTTTATTTTCAATGGTCCTTCAATCCTTCCGACGTCAGTCAGAATTTATTCTTTTCCATCGTCGTCGCCGTCATCGTCAGAGGATGAGGAGGAAGAGGAGGAGGAGGAAGAGGAGGAAGAGGAGGAAGAGGATGAATTGAAGAAAAAAGAATGAATTGATCTTCGAGGAGGCAGCATCTGTAACTTTTTCCTTTCCTGAATGTGCAAACAAGGGAGACCCGAGATTTTCTAAGTGGATGAACAGATGCTCTGAAATGTGGGTAAGGGGTGGGGAGTTGGGTATATGGGGGATGGCAGGGTGAACTAATGCAGGAGAGAGGGAGAGTGATAATGGAAGAGAGAAAGATAGAGAGAGAGAAAGAGAGAGAGAGAGAGAGAGAGAGAGAGAGAGAGAGAGAGAGAGAGAGATAGGTAGAGAGAGAGAGAGAGAGAGAGAGAGAGAGAGAGAGAGAGGGTGAGACAGTGAGTGCTAAAAGACATAAGTCCCTCTTTCGTTTCCTTTGTCTCTCCATTACTTTTATGTTTTACTTGTGAAAAGAATGCTTTGAATGTCGTGAATAATTTATTTTGAAAAATTATTTTCCTGGACTTGGAAAGTAATTTAGTAGAAAATGTGTGAAAAAATGTGTGAATTAATCGAGTTTAAACTGCAGTGAAAATAGATTATTATTTTAACAATAGTAAAAATGATAAATAATAATTTAAAAATTAATTTAATAAAGCTATAAATAATATTTATTAAATGTAATAATATATAATATCATGATATTATTTTTTGTTGGTTATTAATGTAATTAAAATTATTATATTATATTATTTAAATATATTATTTATATTTATTTATATTATATTATTTTATTTAAATTAGTTTTTTTGTCAGAAAAGATAAAAAATAAATAATTAAAAGTGTTTTTTAAAAATATATTTTAAATTTAAAACTTCCAATTACAATTTTAATATTATAGAATTTCACTCAAAAGAATTTGAATTTGAATAAATATGAATATAATTTAAATATTTGTTTTTGTTGTGATTATGTTTTTATTAAACTCAATTAATTAATTTATTTATTTATAATTATAATTAATTAATTAATGATTCCAACTCACATATTTCTGCCATAAAATATTATTTAAATTATTTTTGTTTTTTAATTAATTTTTATTTATCTAAGTGATTATTTATTGATTATATTCAATAATTTATTTATTAATTCAAATTAGTTTAATTTAGGATTTCTCGATAAACTTTCTAATTTTGTAAAATTTTGTGTTTATAGTGATGACTTTTATTTATTTATTGACTTATCATATCCTACTTTTTGTTATGATAAATAAATAAATAAATAAATAAATAAATAAATAAATAAATAAATAAATAAATAAATAAATAAATAAATAAATAAATAAATAAATAAATAAATAAATAAATAAATAAATAAATAAATAATAAATAAATAAATAAATAAATAAATAAATAATAAATAAATAAATAAATAAATAAATAAATAAATAAATAAATAAATAAATAAATAAATAAATAAATAAATAAATAAATAAATAAATAAATAAATAAATAAATAAATAAATAAATAAATAAATAAATAAATAAATAAATAAATAAATAAATAAATAAATAAATAAATAAATAAATAAATAAATAAATAAATAAATAAATAAATAAATAAATAAATAAATAAATAAATAAATAAATAAATAAATAAATAAATAAATAAATAAATAAATAAATAAATAAATAAATAAATAAATAAATAAATAAATAAATAAATAAATAAATAAATAAATAAATAAATAAATAAATAAATAAATATTACATATATTATTATTATTATATTATTTACACGGTACTAGATTAACATGGAACCTCATAAAATTAAATTCAAAATTCTGAGTCGAAAGAAAGAGTGAGCGTGAAAAAGGAATTAAATATTTAAATATTATATAAACGACTTTTATTTTTAAATATTTAAATATAATTTTGTTTTAAAATCCAACAATTGCGAATAAAGAAACAAAACATAGAAACTCTTAGATAATATTGAATCACATTCATTTTTAAAATATCTTTTAAAATTATTTTATTAATTTATTATTTTATTATTTTTTAAAATCTAATAAATGCAAACAAAGATACAAAGCAGAAATACAAACGAAGGTTGTGTGGACCAACAAAAGCAAACATCTGAAACTGTCGTTCATGTATTGTTTGTCCATGTTATTCTTAAAAACAATTCTCTTTATTAAATTTACCGACAAATAGTTTTCATATATTACATTATTTATATATTTATTCTATTATTATACTATATATATATATATATATATTTTTTATTTTTTATATATTCCTTATTATGTGTTATATTATCTTTTTTTTCTATATATTACATTATCTCATCGTAAAAACAAATACTTAAAATAAATATATTAACACTTTTATATTAAATTCACCAAAAAAATATTTTATTTTATTATTTTGTTATAATAATAATAATAATAATAATAAACAAATTTTATATTTTCATAAAAAATAATTTGAAATATTAAATGCCAAAATAAATTCGATAAAAACTGTTATATTTATTAAATTTATTATTATTATTATTATTAAATTTATTATTATTATTATTTATATTTTAACACTTTTCTATTTGGAAATGTTTGAATTATAAACTCCCGCAGGAGAGATTTACAGTCCCACGTAGGCAACAGATATTTTACATTGTCATCCTCGTCGTCGTCGTCATCATCGTTAACACTACCATCATCATCATCACCATCGATGTTGCCATCATCACTAACACCATCATCGCAGTCATCATTATCATAATAGCAGAGATTTAAATGGAAACTTTCAGGTTTCGGTTTCAATTTTAATTCCGAACAAAAAGATTCCGAAAACTGGTTTTTCCAAATGTTTGTAACTCATGCGTGACGAGGGTCTGAATTCGAATAAATGGAAGTCCATAAAACGCAGGAAATTTCGAGAGGCCGTGAATTTTAATTCCAAAAGTTTCTAAAGTCAATTTCAAGATGATGATGACGACGATGACGACGATGACGACGATGACGACGATGACGACGATGACGACGATGACGACGATGACGACGATGACGACGATGACGACGATGACGACGATGACGACGATGACGACGATGACGACGATGACGATGATGATGATGATGATGATGATGACGATGATGATGATCTTTTTTTTCTTTGAGGAAGAAAGCGAAAGAATTGTTCAGAGTTTTCATCATTTTTCTCAAATTATTGTGAATTATGAATGAAACCCTGAAATATTGAGGAAAATTTAAATAAAGAAAATAACGATGATGACGACGACGATGATGACGACTATGACGATGATGACGACGATCAGACATTTCATTATGCGAGATAAGATGGCAAACAATTTTTCAATCATTTATTTACTTATTTATTTATTTTATTTGGATTAATTTCAAATTTCATTTAATTACGTCTATTTAGCCATAAATGAACAGTCACGTCAAAGAAAAAAAAATGTCAAAAAGAGGAAATTTCAGAAATAAATTTAAATATCAAAATTCAACGTTAATTCAAAATATGCAAAGAGCAGGCGACAGATCCTAAAATCTGCGTGTCAAGTCGTTCCCTCCAAAATATTGTTCTGCTCATTGAAGCGTGAATTCGACTCGACACAGGTGCTGCAACATCCAAGTAAAACCAAAAGCTTGATCCCAGACCTCATCCATCCATCCATCCATCCATCCATCCATCCATCCATCCATCCATCCATCCATCCATCCATCCATCCATCCATCCATCCATCCATCCATCCATCCATCCATCCATCCATCCATCCATCCATCCATCCATCCATCCATCCATCCATCCATCCATCCATCCATCCATCCATCCATCCATCCATCCATCCAACCATCCATCCATCCATCCATCCATCCATCCATCCATCCATCCATCCATCCATCCATCCATCCATCCATCCATCCATCCATCCATCCATTCATCATAGACTTCCACTCGTCCGTCCATCCTCTTGTGCTCCAGGTCCGTGTAACTTTGTCGACTCCGTGGCAAACATCTCGGCATGCCTCATCGGTTTTCCCCAGTTCTTGAGCACAACCAGCGTTTGTTGCGGTGCAGTGATTGACGCGCTGTCGTTGATCTTTGTAGGTGTTGTTGGTGATGGTGTTGTATTTGTTGGTGATGTTGTTGTATTTGGTGTCGTGTCTGCCTCTTGCTCTGATGATGATGATGATGATGTTGTTGTTATTGTTATTAATGTTGCTTTAAAATGCTAACTGAATGGATGGATGTATTGACTTATGAGTAAATTAGTGGGTGAATGCACGAATGATTAATTAAGTGATTGAATGAATGATTGACTGATCGGTCGATCGATCGATCGATTGATCGATTGATTATCTATCAACCCTTCTCAGATCGATTGCATTCCCAGAAAATCTCAAGTACTCACAGTTTTTGTTGAAGTTTTTGTAGCAGTCCTTTCCAGAGATCGATTTGTTGCTGTTGTCGTTGCTGCAGATGTCGTTATTGTTGTTGCTGTTGTAAGTCCAGGTAGCCATGCTCCAGGTGGTAGCGATCCATCTCGGCCAGTTTAAGGTCAACCAAGGCGTCCATTTCGTCGCCTGGGAACGAAACGGAAGAATGAATTGTTGACTCCATTTTGTTTTCTTCTTAAGATGAAGTGAAAGGAAGGAAAGGATGAAGGGAAGGGTGATTTTTAGGACTTGTTTAGGACGTTGTTATTATAAATAGATAAATAAATAGACTAATGTAATGAAAATAATAAATACTACTAATAATAATAATATGTCCTTAGATTGCAGCTATAATGCATGGGCATAAGACTTTATGTACACGTCTCTTCTAAGAGACCGGCACAGCACAGACCTTTCAAAGCATGACCTTTGAACTTTAACCTGCTTTGGCGAGGTCAGCAAGCATTTCGTTCCTCCTGACGACGTCGAAGGCGTCTACGGGCGCACCAGGGGGTACTGGTGGAGCCCCGTAGGACATGAGGTACCCTGGGGAAGATTGGGTGGGGTCTGCAAAGTTGATGGCCAGTTGGGTCGAGGTTTGGTGATACCTCGAGATGATTAGAATCACGGCCTGATTGATTTAACGTAAGTACATAGAATTAATTTCATCAGAGAGTATTTAATGGAAATATTAAGTTAAGGTATTTCCTAATTATTTCTTAATTTCCTTTATTATTTAAAGTTTAAAATGACCTAGTTTGCTGACCTAGTATCTTGAATATGATTAGCCTGGTTTAGTAATTGGTTCAACTTGATTATTCATAAAATTGGTTTTTAACTTTAAGTATTTATTAGCATATATGCATATTGTTTAAATAAATTTTTAATAATTACCAATAATTGTTATATTTTCAAAATAAAAATAAAGATAATAATATAGTCCAACCTTGACAATGCTATGCCATAGAACAATCCTCCCCAAAACGAACATAGAATAGGCTATGCCCTCAGTCAGGGCTTGGCCACAGCCCACAGAGTTCAGGGTAAACTCGGACCCCGGACCTGAAGACGAGGACCCTTCCTTGAGAAACCACCTCTGGCAAGGTCTCATGGACTTGACTGAACAGCAACTGAATGGGACAACTGGTGCCATCAGGAAACCGTGTTCTATGAATCTGTTAGGGAATGGAAGCAGAGTATTATTATTATTTTTTTATTATTTTTATTATCGTTATTATTATTCTTAGGCTGAAAGAAAATGAAAAATTATTTTGATTTATAAAAAATATTATTTTACTGATAATGTAATTATTATAATTTTATTATTTTATAATTCAGTTAGCCTTTATACTGCGCAATAAACTAATGCTTAGTAGATTAGGTCAAGAGTTAATTTTATGAATTTGGGTCGGGACATGATTTCGGTTTTGATCATATCCAGCCATATTAACCATATTGCTTTATGTTCATGACTTGTTCATGGTTTATGATATAATATTTTATTAATAATAAATCATACAAGAAGACAAATATCAATGTCCAATACTAACCAAACACATTTAATCACATATGTCAAATTATGACATACTACAAGCTGTAGTATATTACACACTAAATCGTTACAGATTAGGCCTGACATGATACTACAACATATAACAGCTTATACCCATCATCCAAACCAATCAACCAAACAACCAACCACACCTAACACTTGGAACAAACAAGCGGTCCACAACTTCACCTGAACCTCATACTTTCATTCAAGTCTTCTGTGATGAATTCCTCCCTGAACCAACCCACCGCAAACCACTCCCGGTAAGAACCACCCCCGCAACACCTGTAGCGGAACTGGATTCTATCAATGAGCATTTTGTAGTCACGGATGATGTGATAGTCGGACATCAGGTCCTTGAATCCTTTTGAATAGGACTTTTGAGTGACATGGTAAAATTAAGTTCAGATATGAATTTATATTTATTAATTATTATTATTTATTACATTAATTTAATATATCAAATATTAAATAACATTAATTAATAATATTAAATTAAATTAAATGTTATATTATTAATAATATTAATTATATTCAGTATTAGTAATAAATGTCATTAAAGCTTTATTAATTGATGACCATGAACTAGTTAAGCAACCTTATTGGTTCGGGCAAAAAAATATCCTGACCTCTGCCAGCGTCCCTTCGTGAACTATGAACTTTAACCCCAGAACCAACATGAGCAAGAAATCAACCGATTGAAAGAGAAGTTGAACGAAAAGTGCAATCAAAAAGAACTGTTGGTTCTTAAAAATTATCTTCCAATTTGCTGCTGCAAGATTCACCTGTTTATAAAGCAATTATGTTTTAGCAACAACAATGTTGTATTGTGTGCCCACATATGTATAAATATTGCATTTATTATTTGTTATTATAGACACAAATAATGATAATAATTATTGTACAACAATACAAAAATATACTTTATTCAATACAATAATAATCTAATAATATACAATAATATACTTTATTAATATATTTCTTATATATTTTATAAAATATATTTTATTATATAATGTATAATTAATGTTATTATGCATAAATATGTATAAATATTGTATTTATTATTAGTTGTTATAGACAATAATTATTAATAATAATTTATTATATAACAATAAAATATACTTTATTCTATACAATAATAATATACAATAATATATTTTATTAATATATTTATTATATATTTGTTATCATACTTAGAAATAGAAATCCAACTCGAAGAAACAACAGCAACAACAACGAATGGAAAAACAACTGTTGAAACAACGACCCACACCAATGGTGAATCCAGAAGTGACGATGGAAAAGGTAGCAATTGCCAAGACGATGTTTGGAAAGTAATCCGCCACCAGGTGGCTCTCTCTGACGGCCCAGTAATCACTGTTCAAGTACCAGAGTTCAACTCCCACGTACATCACTCCTAAGGCTACGGGCAAGCCCAGGGCCACCAGCGTGGCCAAGGTCAAGGCCATGAATCTCCTCTGCCTCAGAGAGATCAGACACTGGAGACAAGCCATTAATTCCCAGGAATTCTAAGTATATAGTCAGATTTAGCTTTAGAAATTAACTTCGAATTTAAACTTAATCAATTATTTTAATAGCTGTAATTAGTGGTTAATAATAATTTAATAATAATTTTAATTTATTTCTCCGTTCTCGAAAAGTTGGATCAATATCATCATCGTCGTCGTCGTCGTCGTCAGATAAAGAGAAAGAATACATGTTTTTTTAAAGTTGTTTTTGCCCTGCAATGACGTAAACGAACGTGTCTTATTTTGTTGCAAACCAATTTTTAATTAAAAGTATGCTAATTAAAAAATATTAAAAACTTTGAATATTTTTAAAATTTTATAAAATGCAGAAAATAGTTTCGTAAAATTTTAATTTAGGATTTAAAATATTTTATTTATTTTTAAGAATAAAAAGAAGAAAAAAAGAAAATATTAAATTCAAAATCACTTTAAAAAGAAAAAAAAACAAATCAAAAACTTTATCCAATTACGATTCCAGTTTTAAGAACCTTCTTTGAGCGAAAAGAATTATAAAAACAAAATGGCTGGATGGATCTGAAAGATGGATTCATTCGTGGATGAATGAATGAATAACTTAATTGAGTTAATTAA
The DNA here is from genome assembly GCA_034509925.1 of Hirudinaria manillensis. Classification (NCBI taxonomy): domain Eukaryota; kingdom Metazoa; phylum Annelida; class Clitellata; order Hirudinida; family Hirudinidae; genus Hirudinaria; species Hirudinaria manillensis. The sequence continues at coordinate 918,459 of CM067533.1, read as the reverse complement.
TTAATGTTTTAACAAGCATTTTCATAAATTAATCTCCACTGAAAATTGAATTAATCGATCTTTTAATTTATTTATTTATACTGTAAATTGAGTTAATTAAGTATTTAATTAATCAATAAACTAATTATTAGATCTGTCTAATTAATGGATGAACGGATGGATTGATGAACGCTCGGACACACGGTCACACGGCCACACGCTTCAGAGTGGAAAACCCCAACGGACCTGGCGTTGTAAAGAAATGGAGAGCGAAAGAAGAAGAAAAATGGGCAGACGAGCGTGAAAAATGGCGCGAAGGATAGGAGATGAGACCTTGGAGTGAGATTTTCCAGCTTTACGCGCGTGTTCGTTGTTTCCTAGATAGCAGTTGAAGCAGACGAAAACGACCGGTGGCGCCAATCGGGCGTATTGTGCCGGTGGAAATTTGAAATGAAAAGACCAGAGGAGGGTTGGGTTGATTGGAGGAATTTGAGTCTGAGGAGTTCTGAGAATTGAGGAGCGCCTGTTTTTTGGAATTCAAAGTGCTGCTTTAAGGTCCCGAGTTCAAGTCCTAGGAGGGCCGGTTGAATGTTCTTGATTGACGCCATTGTTGATGTTAAGGATTGTTGTCGTTGTTGCTGTGGTTGTTGTGGTTGATTTGTTGTTGTTGGTAGCTTCGTGCGCTTAAATTCGACCACACAAAGATTTATGAAGTCACTTAAGAGATGATTTATGATTTAATCGCGCTGTCATTAAATATTATTTGAGCAATTTTGCCTTAAAGTGAAAGGAAAATTTAATAAAAATCAGTTTCGCTTTCGTCGCTGTGTTTCATCAATCCGACCACAAAGAAAAAAAAATCGCAGAAAACCTACACATTCACACGATACAACGATACATACACGTATATACACATATAAGCAAGCAAACAAACAAAAACAGAAACAAACAAACAAAAGCCAAACATAATCCCTCCCTTCGTTTCAGCAACCGATGGAATATACTTCTGCAACCCTCGTGCGTTCCAACAAGCACCTGGATGCTTTATGACGACTACGACGACGACTACGACGATGGTGGCAGTGATGATGATGATGATGGCAATTAGGCTTCCTAATTATAAAATGCTTTTGATTGGCAAACAAAGAGAGGAGTGAACAATTCTCTCGTATATTCGAAATCATAGAAAAAGTCTCCTCTGATACGCTTGAAACCTTGGAATGAAATTGTTAATGAAATTATGATCAATATTTGCATGCAATCATATTTATGATACCAATCATCATTATGTAGTCATGACTTCCTAAGGCTCCAGACAGCTAGTCCAGATGCTGGAAACTCCTCCTCGGAGCTTTCCGACAGGGATCCTCAGAGAAGGTCCCCCATCTTCGAACGTTTCGGTCCTTTGAAACCCCTGATGTTCTCCGGGGGTGGGCCGCATCCGGTGATCAGCCGGATGTCCCTGTCAGTATTGTATGTATGACCTGAACCGACATCGTCATAGTCTTCATGATCGTCATCAACATCATCGTCCTCGTCAACGTCGTCGTCGTCGTCGTCTTCATCATAGGGTTTGTTTAGGAGAGACGTAATTGAGATGGAACGTCATGACCTTGTGTCGTTCGCTGCATTGAAACGATGTTCCTGAGTTTCTGATTCCATGTTTCTGGAGTTCATGGAGAGTTCTTGTGCTCTTGTGTTCTTGTGTTCTTGCGTTCGATCGCTGAACGTCAGTGAGGCAACCTCTTTCCGTGCACGTGTGAACTCAGGGAGATCAACAAAGTCTGTACATGGAGTTGTACGTACTTCGTTGTACGTTGTACAAAGACCGGACTACGTAGGCCATCAACAATCCAGCCATTCTCTGGCCTAACTCCGTTTTTCTCTATACCCCTTAGTTTCGCATCAGATATTGACGAAGAGAGTGGTTGTTGTTGTTGCTGCTGTTAACGTTAAGCATGTGTGACTTTATGGTGGTATGGGTGGGTAGATGTAGGGGATATTGGGAAAAAGTGGGGAGTCATTAGAGTTGATGGTTTGGAAATATTTGGGTAAGAATATTAAGGATACTTAAGTGCTAAATGAAAGAAATAAAAAGGACGCACTGATTGCATTACTGATGATGATGATGTTGACGACGACGACGAGGACTGCGATGATGAAGGCGACGGAAGCGACTCGCATGATGATCAATTTTTATGAACATTACGTGTCCAAAAAAGGAATGCATTTTTTATCACTCACTCACTCACTCACTCACTCACTCACTCACTCACTCACTCACTCACTCACTCACTCACTCACTCACTCACTCACTCACTCACTCACTCACTCACTCACTCACTCACTCACTCACTCACTCACTCACTCACTCACTCACTCACTCACTCACTCACTCACTCACTCACTCACTCACTCACTCACTCACTCACTCACTCACTCACTCACTCACTCACTCACTCACTCACTCACTCACTCACTCACTCACTCACTCACTCACTCACTCACTCACTCACTCACTCACTCACTCACTCACTCACTCACTCACTCACTCACTCACTCACTCACTCACTCACTCACTCACTCACTCACTCACTCACTCACTCACTCACTCACTCACTCACTCACTCACTCACTCACTCACTCACTCACTCACTCACTCACTCACTCACTCACTCACTCACTCACTCACTCACTCACTCACTCACTCACTCACTCACTCACTCACTCACTCACTCACTCACTCACTCACTCACTCACTCACTCACTCACCCAACCAGGCACTCACCAGTCCTTTCATATTTATGCACCTGTTCATGATCATAAGACACGATGCGGACTGCCCTTTAAAGTAGAAAGATCTCAATTCCGTTGCCTGTTGCTGGTTGGAATTACATCCGATAAAAATCTAAAATGGCCATAAATGTAGAACTTTAGTATTTTTTTATTTGTAAATTATATTTCTTTTTTTATCAGAAGTGTTTATAAAGAATTATTTGATTTATTATTTTTAATATTAATATTAATTTTTTATTAATAATTCAGAAAATGATTAAAATTGCGATGGAATAAAGTTTCGATTTCGGACATTGAAGTCCATAAAACTTTGATGTAAACATCTAATCATGTGAATCGATCACGTGACAGGAAATTATATAATTTCAGAATCTAATTCCGTTTTCTTTTTTAAAAACAAAATGTTGTTTCCGGTTTAATTTCCTAAATTAAACTTTAATATTTTTTTAAAAATTTAACACTTTAATCGTAGTTTTAATTTCGACTTATTTGAAAATAAATATTTAGATTTAATAAAGTATCGTTAATATGAATATTGTCGACGATGTTGCTGTCACCGAGTGAGTGATAATTTGAATCGTATTTCCTTAAATAACAAAATAATTAATTAATTATCGTTTTTAGTGGAATTTAAAAATATTTAATGAAATTATAATTATAATTACAATTAAATTTGTTTTAATTTCATTTGAATATGTTTTAGTAATATTTTAATAATATCAATAAAAGTTTTTATGATAACTTGAAACTTGCAAATCCAATCAAATTTAAATATCAGAAATTTAAATATTTTTTATTTACATTTATTTTAAATATTTATTTTTTATTTAAATTTATTTTAAATATTTATTTTTTATTTAAATTTATTTTAAATATTTATTTTTTATTTAAATTTATTTTAAATATTTATTTTTTATTTAAATTTATTTTAAATATTTATTATTATCGTCGCCTCATCTATGACTTATGCCTATGTTACAAAATAATCTACGGCCATACTATATGCAAGATTCCAGAGTTTCCTACGTTTCTAGCTTCCAGAACCCGTGGTCATCCCCTTCGTCTACGCCAAGAAAAGTGTCTCACCAGTCACAGGCAGAACTTTTTCACCAACCGGATCATCAAGCCCTGAAACTCCTTACCCCTTGATATAATAAACTCCTCAACATTATCTCGATTTAAATCCTGCATCTCGTCTACTGACCTTAACAAATACCTATCAATTTAAGTGACTTGCTCCTGCACTTTATTTACGCACAATCTGTTGAACTTACCCAAATTTGTGTTAGTGGTCATTTTCAATTTGTTGAGAAATAAATAAAAAATAAATAAAAAAAAATCATTTTTCATTTTTTTTATTTCCAAAGATTTATAAAGTCATTTGTAAACATACAATCATTTTAAATGTTCGAATGAATTCTTTTCCAAGAATTCGTTTCAAAGGATTAACAGAAATTTAAATATTTATTTATATTTAAAATTTATTTTAAATATGTATTTTTTTAAATTTATTTTTTAAATTTATTTTAAATATTTATTTTTTTTATTTCAATTTATTTTAAATATTCATTTTTTTATTTCCGAAATTCTTCTCGCCATTTTGAAGCCGAATTCAAGGAAGCAATGATTTGATGGGTTCGCGATTGCAAAGTCAATTTGATTGTGAATTCTTATATTTTAAAACTGTTTAATTAGGAGTTAATTTATAATTAATAATAATAATAATAATAATAATAATAATAATAATAATAATAATAATAATAATAATAATAATAATAATACTAATATTAAAAATAATATTAATAATAATAAAGATTATAATAATATCAATAAGACGTAAAATGCATCAATTATAACCCTTTAGAATAATTGGAGCCGTTCAAAGCGTTATTTCGTAATTACCATTGAAAATGAAACAAACAATTGATCGGCAAGATGCTTCGTAGAAGATAATATTTCAATCGAGTTGCCTGATCTTATCAGCCTCAATTTCTTTATCTGTCCGTCCATCCATCCATCCATCTATCAGGAGACAATCTATGGATCCATCCATCCATTCATCCATCTATGCTTCTATTCATCCATCCGTCCATCCGCCTGTCCATCCATCCTTTCATCAATCCATTCATCCATACTTTCAGTGAATCCCTCTTTTTCTTTTCAGCTCTGAATGCCAGCAGGAAATAACAATGTGCTTTTATGGAGGCGTCAAAAAGCTAATCACCGTCACTTAGATCGTCATCAGCGACATCATCATCATCAACACCTCGATCCTGGACATCACCGTCGTCGTCATCATCCTCAGGTCACGTGACGAGCATCGGGTTCGCGTGACTCGGGGAATAAATTTGTTTGGATAACTTCGTTTTCAGAATCGCTCATCTGTTCGCTTGTCGACTCACTCACTCGGTTACCTCGGTTACTCCTTCACTCCTTCTCTGCTCACTCACTCATTCATCCACTCACTCACTCACTCACTCACTCACTCACTCACTCACTCACTCACTCACTCACTCACTCACTCACTCACTCACTCACTCACTCACTCACTCACTCACTCACTCACTCACTCACTCACTCACTCACTCACTCACTCACTCACTCACTCACTCACTCACTCACTCACTCACTCACTCACTCACTCACTCACTCACTCACTCACTCACTCACTCACTCACTCACTCACTCACTCACTCACTCACTCACTCACTCACTCACTCACTCACTCACTCACTCACTCACTCACTCACTCACTCACTCACTCACTCACTCACTCACTCACTCACTCACTCACTCACTCCAGCACAAACTTTTCACCTCCCCTTTCCCCACCCAACTCCCAACCAAACTTGTCCTCGTCCGTGCGAGTAACCATGGCAACCGTGACGACGTCCAAGACCGATCCGTCTGGAATCGTGCACCTGTTGGCCTTCTTTTGCGGATCGTTGGTCAATGCGTGGTCGTTGGGCTACGTCGTTCTGGAACTCGATTCTACCAATGCCGAGTTCCTGCCCATCTCAGCTGGTTAGTAGAGGTTGGATGATGACGACGATGATGACGATGTTAGCCCTAACCATAATTTTACATTTCTTTTTATAATCTAAATTCATTCATTCACAAATCGATGAATAAGTTACCAGTGAGCAATCAATCAACCAATCAGCAATCAATCGGTCAATCAATCAATCAATCAATCACAGCTTAAACCATCCGTACAACCACAACTGCAGCAGCAGCATCCAACCAACCGGAAGTGCTCAACTCCAAGCGTTACAAACGAAGGCAATAAAAAGACTTCATCGGTGAATCATCGGGCGTCCGTTCGTCATTCGAGGAAGCGCCATCTTGATTGACGAATTGGTTGAATTGAATGAATGAAAGAACGAACGAACGAATGAATAAATGAGTGAGTGGATGGATGGATGGATGGATGGATGGATGGATGGATGGATGGATGGATGGATGGATGGATGGATGGATGGATGAATGAATGAATGAATGAATGAATGAATGAATGAATGAATGAATGAATGAATGAATGAATGAATGAATGAATGAATGAATGAATGAATGAATGAATGAATGAATGAATGAATGAATGAATGAATGAATGAATGAATGAATGAATGAATGAATGAATGAATGAATGAATGAATGAATGAATGAATGAATGAATGAATGAATGAATGAATGATGAATGAATGAATGAATGAATGAATGAATGAAAGAACGAACGAACGAATGAATAAATGAGTGAGTGAATGTATGGATGTATGAATGAATGAATGATTAATTCATTGAATGGTCGATTTGATGTTGATCGAGTGATGGAAGACTGATGGATGAATCTAATGCATTAATCTTGGATGGCTTATTTATTTATGTATTTATTCATGGACGGACGGACGGATGGATAGACGGATAGGTGAATGTAAGATTATAAATGAGTGGATGAATGAATGAATGTATGCATACATGCAAGAACGAACGATGGAATGAACGGCCCATGCGTCTAATCATCACGTCAAGAACGACAAGCAAACATAGGCTTCGAATCCTTTGTTACTCCAGATCCGTCAGCATCCGGATCGAAATCCACATCCACCACCACAACCACCGCCTCAGCAGCAACAACAACAGAGATGCAAACTTCTAAAAGGCCTGTGATCACAGCATTCTCAGAGGTCATACATTAGCCGGGCATGGAACGCCAGGCACGGGCCGGCCGGAGACCCTTACTCTCCAATTTATGCGCTCAGTTACGATTGCGTCTGATTTCCAGGCGCCACGATTTCCAGGCGTCGAAAACGACATCATCGTTCGAACGCATTTTACTGGCGCCGTGGAAGCGCAACTTAGCGCCATGGACGCTAAAAGCTCGTTCTCAAAATAAGCGTGATTTATGATCAGATGAGGTTGTGAATATTTTACGAACGAATTTGTCGCCTGGCGTTGCGAAATTTCAATATAACAAGATTGCTTACTTGGGGGGACTGTTATTTGCTCCTTTTGCGGTTGATTATGTAGCGCTGTTGGCTTAGAATCAGAGGCACTTTGTTGATTTATATAGCGCTCCTTTTCCCCGAGAGCTCTGGCGTCAGTGCGAGCTGGGTTTCGAACTGAACACATTTAGGACTTAAATTGCCCTTAAGTAACAAGCCATTGAGTGGATATCTTACGTCAAGTTATCACAAGTTAAGCAAGCGGTGACCAATCTGACGCGGATCGAAGTCACCTCAAAAAGATGGTTTGATATGGTTATATATGGTTATATATATGGTTAATATGGTTTATATTAATTTGGTTTTGTATTAATTAATAATAACTTAGTTTAATAATTAATTAATATGGTTTATTACTGATACTTATCTTGTGGTTACATATAATGTCGAATGAATGAATTTCCAAGCAATAAAGTAAGGTATACTATTATTTTATTATAATAAAATATGGGTTTTAACGTGCGACTTTTTTTGGAACCCAATCTAAGATTTTAAAAAAATAATAAAAACAAGTCCACTGGTTGCTGTTTCCACAGCACGCAGGAACGCAATTGAATGAAGTAACTTGAACGCAGTTTTTTACATTTAATTGAAATTCCATTTGGTCTCTCGGTTGAGGTAGCTGTAAATCAATCAATCAATCAATCAATCAATCAATCAATCAATCAATCAATCAATCAATCAATCAATCAATCAATCAATCAATCAATCAATCAATCAATCAATCAATCAATCAATCAATCATCAATCAATCAATCAATCAATCAATCAATCAATCAATCAATCAATCAATCAATCAATCAATCAATCAATCAATCAATCAATCAATCAATCAATCAATCAATCAATCAATCAATCAATCAATCAATCAATCAATCAATCAATCAATCAATCAATCAATCAATCAATCAATCAATCAATCAATCAATCAATCAATCAATCAATCAATCAATCAATCAATCAATCAATCAATCAATCAATCAATCAATCAATCAATCAATCAATCAATCAATCAATCAATCAATCAATCAATCAATCAATCAATCAATCAATCAATCAATCAATCAATCAATCAATCAATCAATCAATCAATCAATCAATCAATCAATCAATCAATCAATCAATCCACTGTTTATGTTGATGATTGTAATGAATAGTAGATTAATAATTTTAATATTGACCATTTGAAAAGTATGAACAGATTCATTCTGATTGATCGGACGATCTCAAGCACTCTCAGTCGTCGTCGTCGTCCTTGTTGCTGTTGTTGCTGTTGCTGTTGTCGTTGTGCATAGCAACTCGTGTGGTTGAAATCTCCGAGAAAAATTCTCAACCAAGCCAGCCTCCGATCAATCATCGTCCAAATTGTGCTCGGAACAATTGAAAAGAAGTCTTGACGTTGATGATGATGCTGAAGATGAAGATAATAGTGAAGATAATAGTGACGTTGATGGTGATGATGTTGGAACGTTATTGGTGGTGATGATGATGATGATGATGACGAAGACGACGACGACGACTGTGGCAGTGATGAAATTAAGAAATCAAGGAAATTCAATCTGGAACGTTCCCCTATCGACAATGCTGTCGAGTGAAGAAATTACAGTGATTACGTCCTTGTTGATGATGATGACGACGACGATGATGATGACGACGACGATGATGATGATGACGACGATGATGTTGATGAACACGTCGATGGTGGTAATGATAAAATGAGAATGCCGATACTTTGCCGACATTTTGTTAAATTCTAGATGATCTAACCAGTCATGAATTCTTTCCAGACCTTAATTAATTAATCAATTTAAAAGTAAAATAAATTAATTAATATTAATTTAATATTTATTATTAACATAGTATGAATACCAATTTACAAACTTCAATAGTAATCAATAGTGGTTAATGGCAATCACAAGCACACACGAGCACACACGATGACGAGGTGAACAATTGATGGTGATGATGTTGGAACGTTAGTGGTGGTGATGATGATGATGATGATGATGACGACGACGACGACTGTGGCAGTGATGAAATTAAGAAATCAAGAAAATTCAATCTGGAAATACTCATTAATTAATCAACGATTAACAAAATAACTTCCTATCTATTATATTATTATTGTTATTATTATTATTATTATATTATTATCATTATTATTATCATTATTATTATTATTTATTAATAAATGTATTAGTATTAATTAATCGGTAATTAATTAAGCAATATTTTTTTATATCTCGGTTGAGGCGGCCGGACAATCTTAGGTAATCACAGTCATAATCGAGGACGTCATTATTATTATTATTATTATTATTATTATTATTATTATTATTATTATTATTATTATTATTATTATTATTATTATCATCGTTAATATTAATATTATTATTTATTAATTAATTAAAATTAATTGATAGTAAATAAAAAATTAATTAACAATTATTAATGGCAACTCTTGAATCAAAAACGAATTACACTTCATCGTCCAATCATTGGCTGAGCTGTCAATTCATTCCAATGACCTCATTTCAAAACCTAGTCACGTTTTTCAGAATATCTTTCAAACTTTCTCCCTTCAAGTATACTTCGCTCATCATGATGACGACGACGACGACGCCGATGATGACGACGACGATGATGATGATGATGATGCCGATGACGATGATGATGACGACGATGATGATGGTGATGACGATTACAAGATTGTTGATGGTGATTATGAAATCGGTGCTCCAACGTAGGTGAATTTGATCGAGATTTTGTTATAAAGTCCTTGCCAACAATGTTTCCTCTATCACCACCGTCATCGTCGTCGTCGTCGTCATCATCGTCATCATCATCGTCGTCATCGTCAACGTTATCAATGGGAAATTCCGCAACTAACCAATAAAAGGAAAGATGATGACGTGGGGGAGGCGTGGGTGGTTCCTCATGAATAATTCAGTGACACTGGGAATTATAGGCACCTACGTCATCTCGATGCACCGTTTTTTTCTTTTTTAAGAAATAAACGAAATTGTTTTAAATTACAGTTTAAGAAAATCAATTACGAATGTTAAATATTATTATTACTATTATTGTTATTAATATTATTATTATTATTATTATTATTATTATTATTATTGTTATTATTATTATTATTATTATTATTATTATTATTATTATTATTATTATTATTAAAGTTAATATTATTATTGTTGTAGGAGACCAGTCACGTCCAAAGAATCAGTGAAGAATTTTGCCACTATAACATATTTCATACATTGCATTGTTATATAACTTACGGTTTATTACCACCGTAAGGTGGTTATGACAATTATAAGTTTATTGAGATTAATTAAGAATTGATTAATTAAGAACATTCTCTTCTCTTTGAGCAGTGGTATTAAAGATGTTATGTTATTATCATCATCGCCGTCATCGTCATCAACAACGTTACTCGTACATTACGTCATTACCCTACGTCATCCGCCCGCAGGGATACTGGTGGACCACGAGGAGCCGGAAGACAACCTGGAGATCATCCGCAGGGAGCTTCTCCAGCCGCACCTGCCTCAGCAGCAGCTGTCGTCGCGACACCGACTTCACCAGCGTCAGTTCCGTCATCATCATCGTCATCACCAACATCGCCTCCAACCTCAGAACAACAACAGGTTGTTCAAGCATAGACCCCTCGGAGAAGAGCCACAGTACCCACAAATGAGGCCCAGGTTGCCAGTCGGCAGTCCTGATAACGATGATGATGACGATGACGACGATGACGATGGAATTGATGAAGAGGAGGAAGAAGAGGAAGAAGAGGAGGGTGATGATGACTTTGTTGCCTTTCATATGGCCAGGACCTACTTCAACGATAGCTACTCGGTCAGCACTGCCAGTGAGTATCATGACGAAAGTTTTGACGTTGACGATGAAGATGATGACGTTGATGATGACAACGACGGCTAAGAACGAGACTATCATGACGACAGCCATGACACAAGCCAGCATTTACGAAGCTCATCTCGCTGAAGTCTTAAACATGGAATTCGATTAAACCGCTGAGGGAGAGCTTTCATTTACTTTCCCATCTCAACAAGTACTCGATATGTTGCAGTACAAGTATTAAATAAGTACAGAGCAAATGTTGTACAGGTGTAGTACAAGTGCTATTCAGTACTTTACACGCATGGTACGATCACTAAGGTAGTTTACAGGTAAGGTACAACTACATACCTGTATAGTACAACTGCTCTACTGTATTACATAGTTATAGGACAGCCACTTTACTGTATTATATAGGAATAGTGAAAATACTAAGCTGAACTAATACTAATTGTATTACACACTTATAGTACCAAATCGGTTCATTGTCCTAGTTGAAGCACAAGCTATAAGTATACCTCAATCACTTTGTACTACCCACATCACGTGCCACTACCCAAAACAAAATATTACCAATTTTAGATTTAATGAAGGTACTTACAATTTTGCGTTTGATTTAAGATGTAAGAGACGAAAGAGACAGACGTATGTATGGCCCTTTGAAGATAAAAATTATTATTATTATTGGCAGAAATCTAATTCGATAATAAATTATTTTAAAATTTAAAGTTTATAATTTCATGAATTTATATTCCATTTTTCGATTCTTTCCTAAAATATAATTTATTTTTTAATGAAATTACCATTATTAATGCTCTCTAAAAGATTCCAATTTGTTCCAAAAAGCTAATGTTTAGGATTAAATTTCCTCTTTGAAGAAAAGAAAAGTTAATTAAAATTTTTAAATAATAAATAAATTACAATTTTAATGCGATATTCCTGGTTATAATTAATAATTGATAATGACGATCAGTTAACGCTTCAATGATTGCAATCGTCAGCGTGCTGGGGCCATCCGTAAATTATGTAGCGCAGTCCGCCTGAGGGGAGTTGGGGGGGGCTGGTTGTATAGATGGATGGATGGATGGATGGATGGATGGATGGATGGATGGATGGATGGATGGATGGATGGATGGATGGATGGATGGATGGATGGATGGATGGATGGATGGATGGATGGATGGATGGATGGATGGATGGATGGATGGATGGATGGATGGATGGATGGATGGATGGATGGATGGATGGATGGATGGATGGATGGATGGATGGATGGATGGATGGATGGATGGATGGATGGATGGATGGATGGATGGATGGATGGATGGATGGATGGATGGATGGATGGATGGATGGATGGATGGATGGATGGATGGATGGATGGATGGATGGATGGATGGATGGATGGATGGATGGATGGATGGATGGATGGATGGATGGATGGATGGATGGATGGATGGATGGATGGATGGATGGATAGATGGATAGATGGATGGATAGATGGATGGATAGATGGATGGATGGATGGATGGATGGATGGATGGATGGATGGATGGATGGATTGGATGGATGGATGGATGGATGGATGGATGGATGGATGGATGGATGGATGGATGGATGGATGGATGGATGGATGGATGGATGGATGGATGGATGGATGGATGGATGGATGGATGGATGGATGGATGGATGGATGGATGGATGGATGGATGGATGGATGGATGGATGGATGGATGGATGGATGGATGGATGGATGGATGGATGGATGGATGGATGGATGGATGGATGGATGGATGGATGGATGGATGGATGGATGGATGGATGGATGGATGGATGGATGGATGGATGGATGGATGGATGGATGGATGGATGGATGGATGGATGGATGGATGGATGGATGGATGGATGGATGGATGGATGGATGGATGGATGGATGGATGGATGGATGGATGGATGGATGGATGGATGGATGGATGGATGGATGGATGGATGGATGGATGGATGGATGGATGGATGGATGGATGGATGGATGGATGGATGGATGGATGGATGGATGGATGGATGGATGGATGGATGGATGGATGGATGGATGGATGGATGGATGGATGGATGGATGGATGGATGGTTGAGAGTAACTTCAGTTGATTTCCGGAGCCTGAAGGAAAACTCAGTGAAAATCCATGCTGTCACTTTATGAACCCCTAAGCTTCAACAATCTGACAGCTTTCACTGACTGTCAGATTGGGCCAATTACTGAAGATAATCTTCTACAATTACGACCAAAAAGAAATGATAAATTCAACAAAGAGATGGAATTTAATTATCCATCAGTTTTTTTATTTTTAAATTTAAATTATGCAAGTAGGAAATTCTTCTTATTCTTCTTCTTCTTCTTCTTCCTCTTTCTCTTCTGCGAAGTCTTGGAATTTTCAATCCCAAGTTTTGTTACAGACATTAATTGAGATTAGCAGTCGTTGGAAACATCAAATATCATTAAATGCTGTATAAATCCCCTTTATTGGGATTACCCACGAGCAGGTATCAGGTATTACCTGATGTGAGTTCGGTCCATTAAAGATTAAAAGCTGTGCAGCTGAGCATAAAGGAATGCTTTACGTTGAGGTTCATCCATCCATCTATCCATCCGTCCGTCCGTCCGTTTGTCTGTCTGTCAGTCAGCCCGTCCATCCTTCGTCCATCCGCCCATATATCCATCCATTCTCACATTCACCCGCCTATTCCATTACGCATCCTTTCATACATCTATCAATCCTTCCGCCCGTATGTCTGCCAGTCTATCTGTTTCTCCATCCGTCCGTCCATATCACAGACTGATTGTCCGTCCATCCACTCGCCCACTCACCCGTCTATCCATCCACCCATCCATCCGCTCGAATTCAACTCCTCAGTCTGCAAGATGCTCAAGAACGGCATCACCATACTCATCGGAAGTCACTCTCCGAGAACTCTGAACACGATCAAGTCCTACAGCGACGCCTTCAACATACCCTACCTTAGTACCGGCCCTGCTCACAACATCTCGAGAAGAGGGGAGACCTTCCAGCTCTTCGTCAGACCCCACGTGGTATTGGCACTCAGGGATCTGATCAGGTACAAAGGCTGGCGGGACGTACACTACCTGTACGACAATGAAGCCGGTGCGTTGTTGCTCTTGTTGTTTTTGTTTGTGCTGAAAGTTCATGATGTTGCTGTAGTCGTCATAGTCGTCGTCATCACCATCGTTGTTGTTGTTGTTGTTGATTTTGTTGTTGTACTAATGATGTTAGATGATACTTTATTAACGATATTTGTTTTTTGGTATAATTGTTGTAATTATGTATCGCAATTGATTATTGAAGGAAATGGATATTATTATTATTATTATTATTATTATTCCCAATTTTGTTCTGATTATCTAAAAATGGCAGCGCTAGCGAAAATAGGCAGAAGCACGACACCGGAAACGATAAAAATGCCAGCAAAACCACTGGGCGATAATCCATCGACCAAAGAAACCTAAAGTGTAATTCAGCAGACGATGGAACGTCCGATGCTAATAAGGCGGGAGTTTATGCAGGGGGGGAGGGCTCCTGGTCCGCAAAGGAGGTGGAGTTCTGGAGAGGGAGATGATGATGACGACGACGATGATGGCGATGATGATGATGACGATGATGACGACTGAGTTTCAGGAAGCCCTTTAAAATTAATGAACTGATTAATGCATGTTTTATGACTTCGAAGCGTGTTAAGAAGGAATGTATAATTAGAATTTTTTTTTTGTTGGAAAATGGTGCTTCATGCTTTTTACTTTTATCCGTTCATCCATCCATCTAATTTTTTTTTTCCACCACACTACTCTTCTTACATCCGTCAATCCGTCCATCTATCCATCCGTCCGTCAAACGAACTATCTGTCTATCCACCCGTCCATCCTTCCGTCCGTCAATCCGTCCATCTGTCCACCCGTCCGTCCATCCGTCTAGGCCTGGAGAGACTACAGCAGCTCATGGAGTTGATCCAGGACGGTCAGGACCGTGTCTCAGTGGAGACCCGAATGCTGAACTCCGAAAGTGAATTCCACGGCAACTGGTCCTCCATCTTCCAGTCCGACTTCTTGACTCAAGGAAAGAAGAAGGTCTTCCTCGATCTGTCTGTACGTCTGCTCGGTGCCCTCCTCGCCAGGCTGGTTCGTGGATGGAGATTGCGATGATGATGATGATGATGACAGTGGTGATATTAAAGATAATGATAATGATGAGGTTGACCATGATGATGACGGTGAAGTTGACGATGGTTATTATGATATTATTGATTTTGTTAAAACCCTATGACAATCATCATCATCATCATCACCATCATGCGCTGTCGTCATCGTCGTCGTCGTCATCGCCAGAGAGGTGTTTATGCTGTCGTGTCGAGGTGAAAAAGATTCGCTTTTTTCTTTAAGTTTTTGAAGAAAGGTCAGCCATGTTTCTTTTCTGACGATCAGAAAAATTGAATTGTAAATGAGATTAAAATGAGGTCATCCATTCGTAGCCAATGGCATGACTCCATCCTACTCATTCATTCACTCATTCATTCATTCATTTAATCAATCACTCAATCAATCAGTCATTCATTTGGACTTATCTTTTGGGACCTTAAAAGGCGGTTGGTAGTGATGATATATGCGTAGTTCCATGCAATGTAATAATAATAATAATAGTATTAATAACATAAATAATAATAATAATAATAATAATAATAATAATAATAATAATAATAATAACAATAACAATAACAATAGCAATAATAATAACAATGTCTATGAAGTTGGACAAAATAATTCAACATTACATTCATCATTATCTATTTATTAATAAATGATAAATAAGTTTTTCCATTGAAAATTATTTTGCCACAAACGTCCGTCAAAACAAAAACTAAACGCACGGCTTACAAATGAGTTCCGTCTTGTCCAAGTTTCATAGTCCACGAGAAATCGCGATCCCTCATTGGTCGCCATCTGTCTGTCCCCATTCGTCATTGGACGTGATGGAGGGCTTCGATTATGAATCGACCAATGGGAGGAGACTATTTGATGCCTTGACGAGTATACCGGACGTTATAAATGATTCGTGAAATGTACATTTTAATATCATTTTAAATAAAAAGGTAAAAACGGACGGGAGGAATCGTCATCATAATCGTTATCGTCAGCATCGTGATCATCATTATCATCATCGTCGAAATTAAAATGCTTTTGTACTATTTCAGGGCGATGAAGTCCGAGCCAGAAACCACCACTTCGTCATCGTCGACCTGGTGAGTCATCGCGATGATGATGATAATGATGATGAAGATGACGACGATGACGACGACGACAATGATGACGATGTCAATTGCTGCCGGTACGGCTGGGAAACGGCCCGTCTGGATCTCTTTTGTCGTTAAAAGCAATTAGAAAGAATCAGATTTATGCTGCAGTTTGACTGGTTGGCTTCCAAAAACGGCTGGAATAACAAAGTCACATTCGTCCGCCATTCTTTTCAGTCCATCATCTCTCTCTCTCTCTCTCTCTCTCTCTCGGGAGAGAGGGATAGTTCTTGTGCCTGCTGGGACGTTATCATAACCTTCTAAGTTAATGAATCCCGCAGGAGAGAGTCAATCAAAAGTGTCAATCCAGATTCAACCGATCAACCAATCAATCATTCGCTCGTAGGACGCCTACCAGACTTTCATTTCCATCGGTTGCGTTTCGCTGCATATCGCTCAAATAAAGTTCGGCGGGAAGATTGAGTGAGGCTTTATCATGAGTGAGTGAGTGAGTGAGTGAGTGAGTGAGTGAGTGAGTGAGTGAGTGAGTGAGTGAGTGAGTGAGTGAGTGAGTGAGTGAGTGAGTGAGTGAGTGAGTGAGTGAGTGAGTGAGTGAGTGAGTGAGTGAGTGAGTGAGTGAGTGAGTGAGTGAGTGAGTGATCGACGAGAGAATAAATGAATGAGTCAAGAGAATGAATTTCTAGCAAACAAAAGAATTAATGAAGAGAAAAAAAGTTGTCCATTACTTACAAAACAACAGCTTCATTCAAAAGCAGGCAACCGATTGATGACTTCCAATGCATCACCTCGAGATTCTCTGAACACGAGAATTGTAAATAAATAAACAAACAAAAAATAAAAAATATTTTCTTTTTGCAAATATCGAGTTGAAAGTAAAATTTAAGAAAGTCAATAAAACACAAACATCCATATCATTCTTGATTTTCAGGTCTTTGGTGATGATGATGATGGTGATGGTTGTGGTGATGGTGGTGAGGAGGAGGAAGAGGAGGAAGATGAAGAAGAAGATGAGGATTAGAGAGCGCCCGGTGAAGGGTGATGATGATGATGATGATGACGATGATGATGACGACGACGATGTTGATGATTATTATTGTGAAATAAAGAACTAATAAATTGGTAAATAATAATAATAATGATTGTTAAAAAAATATTTAATAAATTAATTATATCATATATTTTTATTTAAATTATTAAAAACATTTGGAACCAAATGGCGAACTAAATTACAACGGCCTCTATTTGTATTAGAAGATGAGGCTTCGTGTATAGAGTTACCAGGAAAGTTATAATTTTTAATATATTATATTATATTATATTATATTATATTATATTATATTATATTATATTATATTATATTATATTATATTATATTATATTATATTATATTATATTATATTATATTATATTATATTATATTATATTATATTATATTATATTATATTATATTATATTATATTATATTATATTATATTATATTATATTATATTATATTATATTATATTATATTATATTATATTGGACATCATATCACGTTTTTCTATCGCATACTATGCGACACCTAGTAGCCATAAAATAATTCGGCCATATCTTCAAACTTCACAATTCCTAATTTTAAATAATTTAATTATTTTTCTTTTTATTTTTTTATTTTTCTCTCTGGAAATAATTTCCTTAAAATTCCTTCACCGGGCGCTTTTTAATCCCCATCTTCTTCTTCTTCCTCCTCCTCCTCCACCTCCTCCTCCTCAGCATCATCATCATCATCGCCACCGTCTTCGTCGTCGTCGTCTTCATCATCCTCTGGAAATTCCACCGAGAATGCACCTGTTGTGCTCTCAATTCTTGCCTCCATTAAGGAAAACGAAACTAAAAAGGACATCAACAGCTAATGGGATTTACAGGGGTGGCTATACTTGCGCTAATTCTTTTGATGGTGTTGGTCTCGAACGATGATGACGATGACGACGACGACGAAGATGATGATGATGATGATAATGATGGCAATAACGACGACGACGACGACGATGCGATGTTTATGACGGCTCGAGCGAGAGTGGTGACGATGACGACAACGACGATGATGGGATTGCATGTTCCACACCCTGCGGCTTTTGCCCATTTGGGAAATGTTGCAGTAGAAGCAATATTAAGATAATAGATGGAAGAATCAGATAGACAGATTGATACGGAGATGGACGAATGGATGGATGGATGGATGGATGGATGGATGGATGGATGGATGGACGGACGGACGGACGGATGGATGGATGGATGGATGGATGGATGGATGGATGGATGGATGGATGGATGGATGGATGGACGGAAGACAAATTTACAGCAGCATCAATTCCTTAAATAATTACATTACTGTTGCGTAATCATCATGGATGATTAATCACATTTCCAAGTATAGACTTTCCACATTCATATTATCACAATAACACAGTTAAATAACTTAATCCTTCCCCCCGAAACAACAACAACAACAGCAACGACGATAACAATAACAACATTTGGAATACTTCTCTCTCTCTCCAACTCTTCCACATCCATGTCATCCTCATCCAGGTCATTTCGGAAATCGACCTTAGCGACAATTCGGCCATCAACATCACCGGTTTCAGGATCCTCGACTCGCAGAATCTCACCGTACGTCACTACATGAAGAACCTTTTCAGACCGCACACCTCCGCATTGGCCTCGTTCAACGCTTCGTCGCGACACCGACCTCCAGGGCGTCAGCCGCTCGTGCAGCCACGGCCGTCAGGTCGATTGGGACTGAATGGAGCTGGAATGGATAGGCTGAGACAGCACTACGAGTGGAACAATCAGATTCCGAAGTTACGGGTAAGAAGAAGATAATGATGATGACGATGATGATGATGATGGTATTAGTGATGATGACGAGCACGATGATAATGGAGATAGTGATAGTGATAGCGATATCTTCGTAATAGAATTATCTTTCGACTGAAGGAAAGTTAAAAAAAAAATTGAATTTAAAATATTAAATCCATTTATTAAATAATACCAGCAGCCATACTTGCAGTAATTAGGAATCGTCCTTCACATGTAATTCTCCTGTCAGTCATCAACTTTCTCGGAAGGATTTCTTTTTAAAAATAAATAAAATCAAATCAAATAAAACAAAAAAATAAAAACAAATATGAAAATAAGGAGAAAAATCACTCGAACAGCGTTCCATGACTTTCACTAATCACTCACTCATCCACCCACCCACAAACTCATTCACTCACTCATCCAGCCAATCCCACACTCACTCACTCATCTACCCAGCCGATCCAACACTCACTCACTCATCCACCCACCCAATCCCACATTCAATCACTCACTCACTCATTCATTGCCTTCTTCAAAGGATAATCATAATAATAGTTTTTTAATCTCCAGGTAACAAAATGAACATCGTCATAATTAGAAGATTATAATATTGTAATCGGGTTGATTAATATTATAATTGACTTATTAATATTATAATTGAGTAAATATTATTAATATTGTTATAACCCGGGGTCCTCAAACTAATTATAGAAGGTCAGGTTTATTGAAGGTTTTTCAGATGCCTTGGAAGATGTAAAATGCTTAATTGATTAAGCCTTGAAATCTGCTGTTTCTATTACTCTCGCTCTACTTTCCGATACAAATCCATTTGTCAAGGTACATAACCAAAGAGTCTGAATAGCACCAATTAATTCTCAAATTATATTGCCACTAAATTTAATTAATTATTAAATTAATTAATCGGCAATATAATTTTAATTATTCTTCAATTTATTGGATCTAGGGATCCAACACTGCCCCCTCCTTAAATCTGTTCGTCCCGAACAGACATCTATTCCCATTTTCATTTTTACTCTAGGAATAGGATCCAATCTTCCAACAATCTCATGGCTGCAAATCCCAGAGCCATTTGCTTTGCCATCTTCTGGGATTTCTGTTTCCTCCCTTTTGCTTCTGCGTCCCGCAAGTTTCAGTCGTGTAACATCGCCATTTCTATGCTCAACCTCCTGCTCCACCATGCCGCCAGATCTCAGACTCTCTACAGGATCACCTGCTCCATTTTCCTTGCTAGGCACTCCCCCGAAATCCCGAGCACTCCCTTCTGTTATTTCCAATGGAGCCAAAACATCAGCTGGTAAATCCATGGGCTGTTCTGTAGACTCTACTTGTTCCACCATCAACTTCGTGTGCTTCACTGGTAACTCAATGTCCTTCATCGGTGACTCCTCGGGCGGTACTAATAACTTCGCAGACTCTGTCGGGAAATCCATTGGCTGTTCTGTAGACTCTACTTGTTCCACCATCAAATCCGTGCGCTCCACCGGCAACTCCACGTGACTCATCAGTAACTCCTCGGGCTGCACCAACAACTCCACATGATCCACCGGCAATCCCACAGGCTCCTCCGAAAGTTCCACTTGCTCCACTAAAACCTCCGTGAGCTCTCTGGGCCCTGCTGACGACTCGACCTGATCTGATAACTCTATGGGCGCCAACGTCGAGTTCTCTAAGTCTGCCATCACGCACAGAGTTTCTGGAGACACGCACGCACTGTGGTTGGATGTGCCTTCTAATGACTCCATCCCAATGCTGCCAGAAACGGTACTTGGAACATCAGAACTCTTCTCAGTAGAGTTTCCACCAGAAACCAAAGAGGCATCCTGACGTGGAATCGCTGTGTTTTCCAAATCGCCCCTAATAGTCCTCCTAGGGTTTTCTGCAAACTTTCTCCGCCACTTACTATATTCGGACTCGAATTCAAAAGAACCAACAGGACTCTTCTCGGTAGAGTTTTCACCCGAAACCAGCGAGACATCCTGACATGGAATCGCTGTCTTTTCCAAATCGCCCCTAATAGTCCTCCTAGAGTTCTCTACAAACTTTCTCCGCCACTTACTATATTCGGACTCGAATTCAAAAGAACCAACAGGACTCTTCTCGGTAGAGTTTTCACCCGAAACCAGCGAGACATCCTGACATGGAATCGCTGTGTTTTTCAAATCGCCCCTAATACTCCTCCTCAACTCATCTACGGACTTTTTCATAAAATCAAGAAATTCTTCCATTTTTTTATGGGATGGATTCTCGAATTCGTATTCCTCTGGATCATGGCCATTCTCTGTCAGCCATGTCCCAAGTCGCTCTCGTATCTCAGCTTTCGTGCCTTTCCAATCCAGGCCACGATCTCTCAATTCTTGTCTCAATCGAGGCACGTACAATTCATCCAAGTACTTCGGCATCCTTCACTTTTCAATTAAACAAGCTTCTACCTTAGTTACTTTTGGACACCCTTTAACTCTAAATCCCACTCCTGACACCAATGTTATAACCCGGGGTCCTCAAACTAATTATAGAAGGTCAGGTTTATTGAAGGTTTTTCAGATGCCTTGGAAGATGTAAAATGCTTAATTGATTAAGCCTTGAAATCTGCTGTTTCTATTACTCTCGCTCTACTTTCCGATACAAATCCATTTGTCAAGGTACATAACCAAAGAGTCTGAATAGCACCAATTAATTCTCAAATTATATTGCCACTAAATTTAATTAATTATTAAATTAATTAATCGGCAATATAATTTTAATTATTCTTCAATTTATTGGATCTAGGGATCCAACAATATTATAATTGAGTAATTATTATTATTAATATTATAATTGAGTAAATATTAATAATATTATAATTGAGTAATTAATATTAATGGCACTGAGAAACTCCTAGCGATGCCGGTCCATTCCGCCATTATAATTGCATTTGCTCCTGAGAGGCCTGACATCTGCCGTCGTAAAATAGAAATGCAGTTACTGTTATTTTTTATTGTTATTATTATTATTATTATTATTATTATTATATAATTATAACAATAACAGTAATAACAATAATAATAATAATAATAATAATAATACTAATAATAATAATACCAACAATAATAATAATAATAATAAAAAGAAAGAGAGAAAAATGAAGAAATGAATGAATTTAAATCTTCATCGAAGTCGAAACTCTTGCAAAACCTTTTCATAAAAAACCTGCTCGAAATTCTACGACCACGCAACCTATTTTACAGCTACACCTAACGTAACGTGTATTTGTCGTTGCTGTTGTTGTGGTTGTTGTTGATGTTGTTGATGTTGTTGTTGTTGTTGTTGTTGTTGTTGTTGTTGTTGTTGTTGTTGTTGTTGTTGTTGTTGTTGTTGTTGTTGTTGTTGTTGTTGTTGCAATACTACTGCGACGACGATACTGATGATGATGATGATGACGACGAACAGTTGTTATTTTTATCTCTATGTATTTTGTTATATTATTATAATTTCCAAGGTCATTCATAATAAGGTCATCTTTCTGCATTTTTGTAATTATTTTAAGTTGTACATTATAATAATATATATATTAATAATATTTCAACTTAACAAAAATATTAAAAATTATTATTATTATTATTATTATTGTTATGTTAAATTGTGATTATAATAAATAACGTTATTATAATTAATACTATGACATGTACAATAGTTTTATTGTTGAGGTTAGAAAGAAATCTTATTGTCATTCATATCCTTATGCCTTATGTCTGTTCCTGGTCGTAAATAACATCTGAAGATCAGTGTCCGACAAAATCCACTTAACACTGGGATTGGAGGAAAGATGAGTGGATGAGTGAATGAGTGAGCCGTTGAGTAGGTGAGTGAGTGGATGGGTGAGTGACTGAGTGAGTCGGTGAGTGAGTGAGCCGGTGGGTAGATGAGTGAGTGAGTGAGTGAGTGAGTGAGCCGGTAGGTAGATGAGTGAGTGAGTGAGTGAGTGAGTGAGTGAGTGAGTGAGCCGGTGGGTAGGTGAGTGAGTGGATGGGTGAGTGACTGAGTGAGCTGGTGGGTGGGTGAGTGAGTGGATGGGTGAGTGACTGAGTGAGCTGGTGGGTGGGTGAGTGAGTGGATGGGTGAGTGACTGAGTGAGCTGGTGGGTGGGTGAGTGAGTGGATGGGTGAGTGACTGAGTGAAAAGCGAATCTCCTCCCGGCTGCCCATAAAGCACTCAAACCCTGAAAAGACTTATTTAAGACTTGACACTTACTTAAGGGCAGTACTTTTTCTGAATGTAAGACTGACATTTTCGGCAACTTTCTCATGAATTTAATTTTTTCTTCGAACTTTAAACAACATTTAAGAAATTAAATAATAATCATTAATTATTAAATTGCACCTTCAACATTTTGTCATTTTTTAGACATTAAATATTTTATTTGAATAATATTTCGATTTAATTTGATGTTTTTTGTTCCATTTTTAAAATAATTTCATTTTATTACTCGAATTGGCTGAGCCAGTGTATTGATGTGTTGCAACCCAAGTCTTGTAAATGCTACATGCCATGGCATCGTTGAAATTGTCTCTCAGTCGATTTATTCTGAGTCATAAACTTGGCGCAAGAGGCGCCCGTCCATTTATATAGCGCCAATCCCCGGAGCGCTGTTGGCGCGGCAAGTTAGTTTGTGGAACAAGATGCTATTCCTTTGCGTTACGATAGCCAAGAGAACGTGTAGCATTTATTCCATTTATTTAGCGCACGATTTGCGCCCTAATGTTTTAAATGATGGATTTTAAGTATCAAATAAACACTTTTGCAAAAGCGCAAAATCAAGAAATCGATGAATTATTAAACAAATCGCAAAATGTGACCGAAAATCATGCAATTTAATTTGGAATTTTATCAGGTTCACATTATGACTTGACAGCATTTATTTATAATAATAATAATAATAATATTATTATTATTATATTAATAAATAAAAAAATGCAAATAAACATGCAATATAATGATAATAATAATAATAATAATAATAATAATATTATTATTATTATTTTTTAATAGTCATATTGATACAATTTATAATAACAGTTGTATTTTCTTCTTATCATTATTTTGACTATTATAATAACATCAGTACGAGACTGCCCTGCTATTGGACGCAATGCACGTCGTCCGAAGAGCACTGGCCGACCTCAGGAGTTCAAAGTTCAAGGGTTTCATGGGTCAAGGTTACTCGAAACTGTCGAGGTCACTGGACTGTGACGCAGACGTTGTGAGGCCGTGGAGATATGGATTTCAGATCATCAGGAACCATTTGTCAATGGTCGTTATTGTTGTTGCTGATAATAATAATAATAATAATAATAATAATAATAATAATAATAATAATAATAATAATAATAATAATAATAATAATAATAATAATAATAATAATAATAATAATAATATAAACAGTTGCAGTTATTCATTAATAAAATTATTATCAGTCACTTTTAATGATATTGTTGTTATAAATAAATAAATAAAATATTTTTTAATAATTTGAAAATAACGATTCAATAATAAGTTATAAAAAAATAATTATATAATAATATAATTTCGCAATATTTATCATAAATCAACCATAAAGGGTGCGAATAATTACTATTATGAATAGTCCAGCGGATCGAGTGAATGAATAGGAGATGACGAACGTCAGTAAATAGAAATCATCCTCGTCATCATCATCATCAACATCGTCGTCGTCATCATCATCATCAACATCGTCGTCGTCATCATCATCATCGTCGTCGTCATCATCATCATCAACATCGTCGTCGTCATCATCATCATCATCATCGTCATCGTCATCGTCATCATCATCATCATCGTCGTCGTCGTCATCATCTTCATTTCGAATTCCACAAATGCACGATTTGCTGGGGACATTCATTACGCATTCATAATCGGTTATCGACGGAAACTACTGAATATTAATGAGGCGTCACGCATGGCATGACGCAATTAGGACGATGTGACGTCACGAGACAAGATGGAAGAGGTGCAATGTAATTGGTCGGAGCTCTTAAGCATCCTTAATTAGTTTCCTTATGAATAACCGTGGCTTAATTACCCATTGATATTATTATTATTATTGTTATTATTATTATTATTATTATTATTATTATTATTATTATTATTATTATTATTATTATTATTATTATTATTATTATTATTATTATTATTATTATTCATTCCCCTTTCTTGTTCTCCTCTCCATCATCATCTTCCTCATCTTCATCACCACCACCATCATCATCACCACCATCATCGTCGTCGTCATCGTCTCACCGTGACAGTTCTTTGTCTCAGACAGACTGATTTCTACGGACTGACTGGTCGGGTGAACTTCGACGATTTCGGACTTCGGAGAACCACTCACGTTGAACTCATGGAAATGACCGCCACAAGGTCACTCTCCAAGGTCAGAGTTCGCCAACGACGACAACGATGATGATGATGATGAGTACGACGACGACGATGGTGATGATGATGATACCGGCAGTCGTTTCCAGTGTCCATTCGTTAACTGCAGTCGCCTAAAAAGCCACCTCGCGTGTCGTCGAAATGCAGTTTTTTTTTTGTTGAATGCAAAGAATGGAAAAATGAAATTATTCCTGAAAGCGAGAATTTGAAATTATATTTATTTATATTTATTGCGAATATTTATTAAGAATATTTTCAGTCAGGCGAGACAAATTACGTGGTCTTGGATGAACGTAATAATAATGTTTCTCTTCTTCTTCTTTTACGTTTTCGTCGTCATCATCAGTACCATTATCAGCATTATTATCATCATCATTATAGTCACTGTCATCATCATTATCATCATCATTATAGTCATTGTCATCATCATTATCATCATCATTATAGTCATTGTCATCATCATCACATTTAAGGCATTTTCCATTATTAACGACCGACTTAAAATGATCGAACGATGAGTCTTTGACCTCACACAGACCTCATCATCTTTTATGAACTAAATCGTCATCATCATCATCATCATCACCATCGGCATCGTCATCTTCACCATCACCCTCACCATCATCATCATCATCATCGTCGAGGTTATTGTCATAGGCTTCATTATCTTCTTTAATCGAAAATCTCAACGGTTGATTATCATCGTTCCCATTACCACCATCATCTTCATCATTGTCTTCATCATCATCATCACCAGATAGGATGGTGGGACGTACAGACGGGCATGATAGCCGTGGACAAATCCTATTCAAGGAGCAGAGAGGGCGAAAGAACCCCGCTGATGAACAAGACGAGAATCATCACCTCCATCTTGGTAAATGGTCGATTAGATCCCATTTGTTCTTCATAATTACCGGCTATTGCGAAGCCGTCGAAGAAATTATGAAATGATAATTTCGCTCGATCATTAAATTTCTTCGGACTAACGGTCGAAATCTTGTACGTACGCGCATTGGGCTCGAGAATATTTCATTTTTAAAAATGAATATGGCTTTCTCCTGGAAGTCATTTAGTCAAATTTTGACTTTGGTCTTTACGGACATTATCGTAAAGCAATATTAAAGTCTTACCCTTCATAGGTCTCGAAGCAACGACCTTTGGATCGTCACTAGGCTGTAAATACTGCCTTAGAATGACAAGAATTGTCCCTTTTATTGCATTTATTTCTGCTTCAATTCCTATTTAATATTTTCTTTTAAAATTTCGTTCAAGTTTTTTGCGTTATTTTCATGTTTTTTATTTTATTTAGGCAATTTTTTTATGAGTTTTCTCTCTTTTATATTTATATTCTCTTTTTTAATCACTCTTTCATTCTCTGAAACAACAAGAGTACTCGAACGCTGAAGTCATTAGCGATCATTCAATCATTTTGAAGTTCGCATCTGAAGCCACGTCAGCTTAAAGGAGATTGTATCCCATCATTCATTCACTCATCCATCCGCTCACTCACTCACTCACTCACTCACTCACTCACTCACTCACTCATCTTCCATTCATTCTTTTGTCCTACCTCCTTCTCTCCCTCCATCCATTCACGTATTTGTCAGTACTCATTCTGAGCCACATCCCAAGGCATTATATCCTAGCGACAAACCGTAATCAGAAAATAACTTGCTGAATTCGAGACAGCTCCTAATCCTGACGTTAACATTAATCCGCTCTAGTTAAACGTACTTTTTCTAACATCAAATTACCCAGTCTAAAGACATTCTAAATTACTTTCTATCCTTTATAATTCATCCAGCCACCCACCCATTAATCCCTCCAAGCATCCACCCACCCATCCACTCGAAAGACACGTTCGATTCATCTCCGCTCAAAACTCCATCATCCGAGAAGCGTTGCGAAAAAATATACAAAAAAAAAACACAAGGAAAAGACATGTTCATTCGAGCGTGTTGATCACTTGGTTACAGGGCGCACCCTACTTAATGAGGCGAACGAGAGCAGACGACACCAACAACAACAGCAACAACAACAACAACGATCTTTTCGAAGGGTACTGTGCTGAGTTGGCCGGGAAAATAGCCAAACTGGTGGGCTTCGATTATGCCATCGTTCTGGTCAAAGATGAAAAGTTTGGCTCTCAAGTCAACAACACGTTTTGGAACGGCATGATTGGCGAGATCACACGACACGTTAGTGGAGGAGAGTTATTTTTTTTTAATTTTTCGAATTTCAATTCGATTTTCTTTAGTTATTAATAATATTACTAGTAATATAATAAAAATATAATAAACAGTGGCAATAATAAGATTATAATGTCAACGCATTTTCATCTGGAATTAACAATTATCATAATATCAGCCTGATGATAATAATAATAATAATAATACGTAATAATTCCATATAATCTATTATAGTAAAAACAATATTAAATGTAATAAAAATAACAACATAATCACCATCATCATCATTGCCAATACCATCGCTTACTCAATCTCCAGCAGTTCAATCGATCATTACGTCACAGGGGTTTAACCCCGAAGACCATGTGGCGGCAGTTATTCCCCCCTCACTTTGAGGCGTACGTGGGGAACTCATTGATCCGCTAAATTTCCATTACTATCCCCGGACGCCTGTAGTGGCATCTCAAGAGCATGTTTTTTTCCCTTCGCTATTCATTCAACCGATCGCTTCTTTAAGACTGGATACCTTTGTCCTAGGAAACCTTGTAGGTTTGACTATCTAGCTATCTATTTGGTTAGCGTTATAGTTATGGTTATGGTAAGGATTAAGGTTAGGGTTAGGGTTAAGGTTAGGGTTAGGGTTAAAGTTAGGGTTAGGGTTAAGGTTAGGTATGTAGGGTTAGGTTTATACTTCATTATCGGCTCGTTGCTGTGCCATTCTTCCGTTGCGATTGGAGTAAAGCAGAGGCTTTTTCATCGAAAATTGAAAGTTGACATTGTTAGTTCCTATCTCAATTTGTCAGAGCTGCTGATTACGTTGTACCTGAGTTTTTGTTCGAGAGCTTTAGAGACTCGTTAGGGTTCAATTCTTGTAAGAAATCCATAAAAGGAAATGATAGGCAATAGAAAATAGAAAGCGCAATATAAGTTTAAATTAAAATCCATAATAATGCCGCTAAATTTTCTGAATGAATTTCCTATTGAATTGTTGCGATTCAATAGCAAATAAAGTAAAAATTTCATTAATGATTATTATTCATTAAATGTTTTTATTTACATTATTACATAATTTATTACAGTATTTATTACCTGACATTTAGAAAAATTTATACAAAAATTCAAAAACTACACCCTCACTTCACTTCCAAGACCTTTTCACAACGCCACACCCCCTCCAGGAAGCCGACCTGGTCATAGCCCCGTTGACCATTACTCTGGCCAGGGAGAAGGTGGTGGACTTCAGCAAGCCCTTCATGAGTCTCGGCATAAGCATCATGATAAAGAAACCTACGAAGAACGATCCGAGCGTCGTGTCGTTCATGAAGCCGTTGTCGAACGAGATCTGGATGTGCGTCTCTTTCGCCTACATCGGCGTCAGTGTCGTCCTCTTCCTCGTCGGTCGGTTCAGTCCGGACGAGGGCACCGTGTTCGAGCCCCACGCCGGCCCCGTAGAGGTCATGACTCCTCGCGATTACGTCAGCGGCAGCAGAAGCGACAGCGTCAGCAGCGTCAACGTACTCGATAGCAGCCACGGTAGCAGTCTCTTCGGCAGGCACAACGTGGCCGAATGCGGGGCCGGGTTCTGTGACGTCGAGGGCGCATACTCCACCCCTGCTCCTATTGGTCGGTTTCGAATGCAGTTTAACGCACGAGATTGATAGATTGCAAACATAGTGATTTCCACTACCACTTTTCTCTACCAATTTTCTTTTTAAAGCTAATAAACTTTGTTAGTTATATAATTATTAAACTTAATTTATTACTTAATTCAAACAAATATGCCAGGGAGAATTATACATATTTTGTCTTCAGTAATAACAACTCTAGCTTTTTTCTACCGCCAGACGATAGGCAAATCCAACCGCTTCGCACTGCCGTGATCCAAGCCCTATCGGTCGAGGAGAGTGCCCCGTGCTCTTCTCATACTATTGGCTGGAGGTACGACGGCATGTCGTCGTGCGCGACAGGAGCTTCAACGTCGGCTGACGACGACCTGATCGTCGCAGACAATAAATTCACGATCTTCAACAGTCTTTGGTTCTCTCTCGGAGCCTTCATGCAGCAGGGATGCGACATCGAGCCCAGGTGATGATGATAATGATTAGGAGGAGGAGGAGGGGAGGATTTTGATGAGGAATACGGTGAAGATAACATAGTGATGATGATGACGATGATGATGATGACGACGACAAGGATGGTGACAAGCGCTTTAGGGAGGCAAAATCCATTGACCTTCGCCTGCATAATCCGTCACGTCTTGAATAATTCAAAAATTTAAATTCCACGGAAATCTTGTTTCTGGCGAAAGATTAAATCCATTCACTATCACGCCAACGACGACGACGACGATGATGATCGCCATTACCTCTGACTTCCCGACCTCTTAAAATGTCATCTTGCTCTTTTCCCCCTCGTCCAGGTCATTGTCGGGGCGCATAGTGGGCAGCGTCTGGTGGTTCTTTACCCTGATCATAATCTCCTCCTATACGGCAAACCTGGCAGCATTTCTGACAGTAGAGAGGATGCAGAGTCCCATTGAATCGGCAGACGATCTTGCCAAGCAGTCGGAGATCAGGTACGGTCCTGTGGACTCGGGCTCAACCAAGGACTTCTTCAAGGTCAGTCGGTGCTTTGGGTGGCAGGGGTGGTGGTGTGGGGTATTATCCGGGTTTAAGATGACACTTGATGGAGGGTGAGATACTCAGGGGTGTGAACAGAGATGTGAAGATTTGTAGTATCCACTGAGGATAATTAATGGATAATAACCATAAGTAGCTAAAATTTTACAATTTAATAATAATAATAATAATAATAATAATAATAATAATAATAATAATAATAATAATAATAATAATAATAATAATAATAATAATAATAATAATAATAATAATAATAATAATAATAATAATAATAATAATAATAATAATAATAATAATAATAATAATAATAATAATAATAATAATAATAATGATAATAATATTAATAACGTCCAGTCCTCCAAGCTGCCAATCTACCAAAGGATGTGGGCATTCATGGAATCAAACGATCCTGGAACAATATTCGTTAAGTCCAACGACGAAGGTGTTGAGAGGGTAAGTTTGATGACGATGTTGACGATGACGATGACGACGATGATGATGATGTTGTTGGCGACTAAAGATAATAATAATAATAATAAATATTTTGTCATTTGAAAAATATTCTCACGGTAGAATTATTACGTCGTTTTTGTTTTCGACTGTCTGGTAGTCTTAAATTAAATCTTGCCTAAAATTATTTGGAGGTCGTTCAAATATTTGATTTTTGTGTTCATCATCGTCGACGTCATCATCAACATCGATATCATGATGACATCAATATCATCATCATCATCACCGTCATCATCATCAACATCATATCCATCGTCATCAACATCATCATCAACATCATCGCCATCGACGTCGTCAACATCTTTCAATTCCAACACGACATTCATTTCCCCATCACCGACGACAAACAACCAACCAGTGTCAACCCTGTTGACTTTCAACCAACCGAGCGGAAAAATGAACTGACATTTTCCGTCCGGATGGGTTTGCCAGGCCTACTCCGTCTTTTCAACTTCAGCCATGATGACCATGACGACGACAAAGATAATAGTGATGACGACGACGATGCGAGCGATGATGATGATGATGCTGCGAGCGATGATGTTGATGATGATGGTGCGAATTTAGTGTCATACATTTTCGCCATCATACCACACCTAGCTATTCAGCTGCATCCTCATCATTAACCCGTCCACCTGTCCAATCACAACTCAGGACGCATTCCCATTCACTTGAACAGGTGCGAAACTCAAACGGCAAATATGCCTTCCTGGCAGAATCAACCACCTTGGACTATTATAACCAGAGGCATCCTTGTGACACCATGAAGGTTGGAAGCAATCTGGATTCAAAGGGCTACGGTATAGCCACGCCCCTCGGCTCTGACCTCAAGTATGATTGGTCAAAAGTATTGCATAATTAATAATACACGTTCCTATAAAGCAATCTTATTTCAGTTTGGATATCATGAATATTAATATTAATATAATTATTATTATAATTATCCCATGATAATGATGAATATAATTATTATTATAGTCGTTATTATTATTATTATTATTTATTAATTATTGCCGTCACCATAGGGACAGAATAACGCTGGCTGTCTTGGAACTCTTGGAAGACGGAGAATTGGCGACCATGGAAGCAAAATGGTGGCAGGAAAAGGGGGAATGCACGAAGGAAGGAATGCCGAAAAAGGTGAAGGAATGAAATAATTAATTTATTCTCATCATAATCAATATATTGACGTTATAATTCTCCCCACCCAAATCAGTCACCATGATAATAAATGAGACCTATTTAAACCCAGGTATCTTCATTAGCATTTATGTTATCATCTGCTGGATATAATAATAATAATTATTATCATATTAATAATTATCATCACCAACAGCATCATCACTGTTGTTGTTGGTTACATCATCATCGTCTTGTAGTTAATCAGAGATTTAAACCCAGTTAAGAAGACTAAATTAACATTAATTATGTTAATCAACATTAATTAACATAAACACAAAATATACATTAACATAAAATTGGATCATTATAATATTTTAATATCATTAACATTAATTAATGCTAATTTGCATTAATAATTATTATTTATTTATTTATTATAATAATATTATGGTTAATTAGCATTAATTAGCATAATTGATTAATGACCACAAGTACGAGTTGGCCAGCAGTCTGAAGCTGTCTAGCATACTCGGCATCTTCTACATACTCCTGTGTGGTCTACTGTTGGCCACTTTCCTGGTATTCTGCGAATTTCTCTACGCTTGCAACGTCGAAGCCAACAAGAAAAAGGTGATGATGATGATGATGATGTTGACGATGACGACGATGATGATTGAGATTGTAGCTGGATACAAAAATTTAATGATGAACATAAACGATGATGATCGAAGGCAAGAGTCTTTGAATGTATTTTATCGTAGATTGTAAAAAACAAATTACTGTAACCATCGCCATTATCATCGGATGATGATATCAACATCAACAGCATCATCACCATCATCATCTTTATCATTACCTTCGTCAACTTCACCGTCATCATCACCAACAATGCCTGTAGGTCAGCTTCAATGCGGTTGCTCTGGCACGACTCAAGTTTTCCATATCCGGTTCTGTCGACACGGACGAGGAAAGTATTTGATGTTATCGATACCGATGATGATGATGATAATGATGATGACGACTACGACGACAACGACGAGGACGATGATGGTGATGATGATGAATACATTTTCTTTCACAAGCTTCCAAGTGGATATTTCCAAGGAATATTTGGAAATATTCCGAGGAGATATTTAAGCGTATTAACATATGTCATTAACATATCATCTGGTCATTATCATATCATTAACATATATTATCATCACATCGTTACAGTCTGAAGATACCCAGAGGATGTGCAGT